>OY856409.1:1334855914-1335408414 GCA_963693085.1 Alisma plantago-aquatica | reverse complement strand
AAAATTATCTTCAAAGCCCTTGAATGTGTCAAGGAAGACAATGTCACTTTGCAACTTATCAACTTTGAGAGTTTGTGAAGGTATGGTGAGAAAATTATTTCCATGCCCAAGAATGTGTAGCTAGTTTTATGAATTGGGAGGAAATTAAGGTGATTTTCACTGCCACTTCATGCCCATAGCTGCTAGAAAAGATTAAAGATAGATTAATAACCTCACCCAAGGGTTCCTATATGTATATGACTATGTAGGGTCTTTAGATTCCTAGATCACCATGATCACTACCTTCATGAAGGTGAAAAAATTGAACGATTAGTTGATGGACCTAACCCTACCTTAAAAATATGTGTGTGTACATCCAACCATCCTACCATTGAAGTGGCCCTCAACATTGTCCTCACCCTATAAAGTAACTTAGGGTGAGTAAAATTCCTTTGTTTACTGAGATTTAATGGATGCATCCATCAATAAGGACAAATAGAATGACAAGGATGAGTAGAAGCCTCATAGTAATGGCATGAAAAGGGAAGGAAGGAATTATCATAGAGACCAACATTAAAAAAATAGGACAAGGATGAGGAGGACCTCATTGTAAATCTACACCAAACTCCAACCACTATTGCAATTATAGAAATTTACACGAAGGGGTGTGTCAATTTTTTTTTTGATGCGAAAGCTCCAGTGCCTCTTTTTGTATTTTTAAAAAGAAGAAAGGGGAAGGTACAATGGTCAGAGCCATGACAGAAAACTGACCTGCAAAACAGCCACAAACGGCTAACAAACAGCAAAAGAAAAGAAGAAAACTATCTATCTGCTATCATGAACAAGTATGTAACAGCTTCATCGTATGCTGAATATGCAACCAAAGCTTTTCAGTGTTAGAATATCTATTCTCATGGACACGGAAATTCCTTTCCTGCCAAATGGTATAAAGGACCAGCAGAGCAGCAAGGTGGGCTTCTTTACTCGACCACTGGACAAGGTCATTGCAGCAGCTAGGAACCGATCCATAGCATCGACATCTAGCCCAAATATTCTTCGAAAAGGAGCACCTGAACATCACATGGTTGGTATCCTCAGCATCTTCCATACAAAGGAAGCACACAGAAGCACTAGGAACACCCATCCTCATAACATATGAAGAGGTAAGGAGCTTTGAGTGAGCAACTTTCCACGCATGTATTTGAAAGTTCCTTGGAACAGAGAACTTCCATATCCATTTAAAAGTGGCAGAGACTTCAAACCGATCTCTTAAGCTGCTGAAAGCATCAACAAACTTTAACTTCTGCAAACCCAAACAAGTAACCTTGTCATCCACGTTTGCATTAATATTGATATTACTAAGCATATCCAGCATCAGACTATTTCTGCGATTAAAAGGGATACACCACTGACCCTCCTTCAGAATATGAGATAAATGAGCTCCACTCGGAATACCAAGGCTTAGCGTAGCTTTGGGGCCAATAACATCCAGCAAAAATATGTTTCCGGGGAGCCAAGGATCACCCCATAATCTAATAGCTTCCCCATTACCAACAACAAACTTAATATGTGGAAGCATGCTGTCCCTAACATGAGTAAGTTGATTCATAAGCCATGAATTAGCTCCCTGGATTCCAATTCGCCAAATAGTATTTTTTATTTAAGTATTTTTCATGAATCCAACGGACCCATAAGCTGTCCTTCTTGCAAGCAACGTTCCAAACATTAACAAAAGAGGCAGCCTTAATGGTAGATCTCACCGACTTTATGCCCAGCCCCCCTTCATCCTTGGGAAGGGTAACCTGCTTCCATTTCACAAGGTGGATGTTTTTCTTGACTTCAGTACCACCCCATAAGAAATTCCTGCAAAGCTTCTCGATCTCATCAGCTATAGAACACGGAAGAGGAAAAACCGCTGACCAAAAACGCTGCATTGCACAAATAGTCGACTGTACCAGCTCCAAACGACCAGCCATAGACAAAATCTTTGATTTCCATCCTTCCAGCATGGACTTTATCCTATCCATAAGGGGAGCACAAAAGTTCCTCTTCATCTTGCCAATAAACAAAGGAATGCCCAGAAATCTTTGAGGAAGCACCCCTTCATTCATATTAAGAATAGAAGTCATAGCTTCCTTATTTGCATTACAGCTGAGAATCACTGAGCTCTTCGCTGGACTTAACTTCAAACCAGTAAAATTCTCCAACTTCTTAAACACACGGTTCAAATTTAAGCCATTCTGCTCATTAGCTTCAGAGAAAATCATAAGATCATCCGCGAAGATCAAATGAGAGACAGAGAAAGACGAAGAGGCTTTGAGAGGCTGGATTTTCCCATCATCAACAGCAACTTCCATCAACTGAGAAAACGTCTGCATCACAATGACAAATAAATACAGCGCAAGAGGGTCGCCCTGCCTCACTCCATTACTCGGCTTGAACATCTCAAGAGGTTCTCCATTGAACAAAACTTGATAAGAAGTAGTATGAAAAAATTCTTTGATCCATACCAACCAACACTGCAGATAGTTCATCTTCTCCATAATGACAAACAGAGCTTCCCAATTGATCGAATCGTAGGCTTTGGTTAGATCAGCCTTAATGCACATTTTAGGCCCAACATATTTCTTATTGAAGTCATGAATAATCTCATTGGACAACAGAATAGCATCCTTAATGTTCCTGTTCTTAACAAACGCACATTGATTAGGACTAATGATACTAGGTAACACCAACTGAATCCTATTCGCCAAGATCTTGGATATGATTTTATAAATAACATTGCAAAAAGTAATAGGACGCCAATTCCTAATATCAGAAGTATCATTACTTTTAGGAATAAGGCAAATGAAGGTTCTATTGGCTTCTTTAAGCAACCTACCAGTCCTAAAGAAATCAAGGACAGCCTTTGTGACATCCTCTTTTACCTGGAACCAACACTGCTTAAAAATTTTCCCATTAAACCCGTCTGGCCCCGGGCTTTTATCATCATTAAGACTGAGAACCACATCCTCAACTTCTTTAGGAGTAACCAACTTATCAATTTGGGCCTTCTGAATCTCACTCAAATGAGGAAAAGACATACTACGTAGACCAGCAGAATCCACATTACTATTGTTGTTAAAGATGTTCTTATAGAAGTTGGTAACATAGCTTCTCAACAAACCAGGGTCTATCACAAGCTCGCCATCAATATTCAGACATCTAATGCTATTTCTCTGCCTTCTAGTTCTCAAAGACGAGTAAAAGAACTTAGAATTTTTGTTTCCTTCCTTTAACCAGCAAACCCGAGACTTCTGCCTCAACAACGATTCATATTCATTATAAGCCTCATTGGATTTCTTACGAGCCACACTCACTTCCTGAATAAGATTCATGTTGGTAGGGTCCTTATCCAGATCATTTTGAATATGAGAAGCTGCATTTTCAAACACTCTCCAATTCTCTGAAAGATTGCCATTCTCCTTGTTCCACTTAATAAGAGCAGCTTTAGTACTCTTGAGCTTACAATAGACCTTATACATAGGAACCCCCACTTCATCACCCTTCCAACCTTCTGCAACAATATTATTGAAATCATTTTTGCTGCACCAAGCATTTATAAATCTGAATGGACTCTTGTACCTTTTCTTCTTGCCAACAGAGAACTCAATCAGCCTGTGATCACTAGTAGTAGAGGCATGGGCAACATCCTTAAACTCTGGACACTTCAGCATAAAATCAGCATTATACAAGATCCTATCGATTCTAGAGATAACAAAGTTCTTTCCCTCCTGATGATTGTCCCAAGTGTAGAAGGACCCATCAATGTCCAGCTCAAAAAGGCCAGTATGAATGAGGCACTCATTAAAATCCTCCATACTCTTCTAAGAAGGAGGATCCTTCCCAATCCGTTCAACATCTTTCGTAACAGAATTAAAATCCCCAATTAAGCACCAAGGAGCATTTACAGAATTAGAGATTCTATCGATGTCCCTCCATAAACCCACTCTTTCATAGTCTTCATTATGTCCATAGACACCAGTAAGGAGAAACTGATCATCTTCAACACAAACAATAGAGTGAACCAACTGATCGGATTCCTTTATTTTAGTAACATCACAGTCTTCATGCTTCCACAGAATCAACACACGACCCGACACATGTGATCCATGATTAGAAACCCAAGAATAGTTTGGAAAGAACTTCCTAATCAGCTTGTTAATTTTACCACTTCTCACCTTAGTCTCTGTAAGAACAATGATATGAGGATTGATCCTACTTATTTCTTCCTGGACTTTGAGTACCTTATTGTTAAGGCCCCTCACGTTCCAGGCTACAATCGAAATAGAGAGACTATCCATTGGTACTGCTTTCATCCAGTACTTCACTGGGCAGAGAGGAACCACCACCGATATTCTTAAATCTGTTGTTTAGGACAGCTTTTTGCTCAACAATCTTTTTGGTGGCTTTAGCCTTTTTCTTGTTCACCACAGCTTTAAAATTCAACTTCAATTCCTTTGGTTGCCTCAGAAGGAGTACTATCAGGCGTTATGTCGATCACATCAGCTGCACCCTTCTCTCTGCTTTTCTCTTCAAAATCTCTAACAGCTTTCTCGAAAGCTTCTCTTTCTTTTTCAGTAACAGTCCCGTATTCACTTACATTAGTATCTTCCTCAGAACTCTGATCAGAAAGTGGTTTATCAGTGCGGCTTGCATCATCAGCTACCTTTGCTTCCTCATCCTATTTTGGTGTACCTTCACCCGCACCTCCAGTGTTTTTAGGCTGCTTGTCTAGACCTGCTTCACGAACAACAGCGGTGTTTTTGCACACCCACACTTTCTTTATAACACCACCCCTTTCACATTCTCCGTGTCCAAACAAACCACAGGTGCTGCATTTGTCCGGTCTCCACTCGTATTCGAAGGTAACCTTGTGGCTACTGCCCCCATTAGAGCATAGTTCCAGTTCAGAAGGGAAGGAGAAATCTGGATTGATCAAAACCTGGAGCCTAGCGAACTCCATTCTCTTACATTCACTTGTAAGTCTGTCTGTGCACAGAGGAAACCCCAGGAAGGATCCTATACGATCAAACATTCTTTTATCCCATAGCTCCAGAGGAATATCGTGAACTCTTACCCATACAGGGATATCCGACAACTTAAACCTCGAGATGACATCGCCTAGACTCCACCTCAGAAGAACCACTGGTTTCCCTCTTACAGTCCAGATGCCCCCTCAAGAACATCCTCAAGATCTTTGCTCTCCGAAAATCTGACAATGAAGAATCCGTTACCTCTGCCTATAACTTCAATAGAGTCGGTCGTCTTCCAGATCTGAGTGAAGTACTGTTCCAGAGTGGGAAGGTGTGGTTTAAAACCCACTATGTACAATTTAATAAACTAGTTTGACATATCTCAACAAGAAAGGGTAAACAAACTACAATTTTCCCATATAGACCTACTACCCCCACCAAGTCAACATGGATCCTCAAATGTTGGACATGCTCCTCCCTCATCTTATCCTCAACATAATTACCATCATCGTCGAGTCTTCACAATCAATATAGCGGAGGATCAAGCCAATGACAACAATAATTATTAAAGTTAGTAATGTTAACATAAATATGTCCTTTTGTGATAATCATCAAAAATGAAAATCTCATATGAAAGTCTAATGTAGGTAGGATGTATCTCCCAGATCATCATGTCATGCCTCTATTTAATTCTAGATGGACTCATATCTTTATCTACAATAATCCTTCCTATATGATCAAGTCAAAGAGAATATCTAGGTTATTGATGCACATACATTTATGTTAAGTTCTATATTCATTTTAGTGTAATTTTATTAAATTGATCATTATTGCACATATTTTACTTCATATGACACTAAATGGATATATAATTTATTATGCATGAATTTCATCACTTTTCATAAGTAATACTTTAATATATAAGATATTTATAGTTGCATGTTTATTGTAGGAATATTAGATTTTACTGATAGAAAGTTGATGCATCAACTTTGTAGTCAATAACATCGACCAAGGAGCCATTGGAACATATCCAAAAGCTCTTAGGGTCATTGAATCAACCAAGGAACAATTAAAAAGACCCAAAAACCCAAATGTAGATGCATCAACATAATGGTTGATAGCATCCAACACCTACCAAAAAGTTATACAACTCTAGCCAAACATGTTGATGCATCGACCTATCTATTGGTAGCATTAACTGTGCACAATGAAATTGTACATATGAAAAGTCATACGTCTCCAGCCAAAGTCACCTTGTAGAATCTTACCTATTGAACTTGTAGAGCTTAAAATCAATTAGATGAACTATTACATAAGGGCTTCATACATCCTTGTGCCTCTCCCTGGCGTGCACATGTTCTCTTTGTTAAAAAGAAAGACACAACAATGCAAATATTTATTGATTATCACATGATCAATCAAGACATCATCAAAACTAAATATCCCATCCTAAGAATTTATGACTTGTTTGATAAGATGCAAACAATTACCTTTTTTTAAAGATTGTCCGTATACCATGATATCATTATTATGGCTAAATATTGTAATATTCCAAAGACAACTTTTAGATATAGATGTGGACACTATGAATTCTTGGTGATGTCATTTAAATTGACTAATGATCTTAGAGTAATTATTAACTTGGTGATTTCTTTTTCCATCTCTTCCTAGGTGAATTTGTTGTGGTCTTGATTGATGACATTCTCATATATTTAAACTCAATTATCAACATCATTTTTTTGGTGACCAAGAGAGTCCACCCCAAATGAGCCTGGCATCATAAACTGTAAGAAGTGGGACCCGATAGGGGATCCACTCCCTACTAAAAATTTGAAGAATAGAACCTCCAGTCCAAACACACCCGTAAGGTATCTTGGAGTTGGTGTAAAATTTTCAATTATTATTAATGGTATTCAAAACAACCAAAGTGTAGCAGCGGAATAAAAACATTGACTATATTCAATTTCTCATAAGGTTACAAATGAACATCTTAAACTTACATGTAAAAGTACATCATAAGGATCCATGTAGAGGGAAATCTAAACCATATCAAGATTGTCTCCAAGCTTTAACTCCTTAAGCTAGGTCTATAACTTTGTGCCATGTCCTCCACATCCTTCACCTAGGGTTGGAAGCATACCCCAGCAAGAAGAGAAAAATAGAAGACATCAACAAAGGCTGGTATGTGCATACTAAAAAGTAAATTGAGCAATATATGAAATAAGGACATCAAATAAAATGAAGCTTCCCATAGAAAAGAAAAGTACCACCCACTCAAGAGAAAAGATCACAATAAGAATAATACTTGCCATTAAAACAACATAAAAAGATTGTGCCATATATACATTCACTACCATGGTGGGAAATAAAGCACAATAAGAGAAAGTAACACCCCACAATCATCATCACTATCCTGCATGCATGTGAGATAAACATAGCCCTAGAAAAATATAAATGCAAAGGCGACCAAGTCTCATAAACTTGAAATCTGATAGAGAAAGGAATACTGCCAATCTCCCAAATATATAAAACTGAGAATGGAATACTTCCATACTAGGGTATAGAGAATGGGATACTACCACTCTCCTCAATAAATAACAGGGGAATACTGCCCCAAAAACCAATGTAATTTACATTATTCTAGTGCTATTGAATCACATAGCATGTTTAATGTATAGGCAAGTAGAAAGTATAGTCAGATTATACAAACTAGTCACCACAAAAGTGACCAACATATACATCCACCTCATAAGTGGGAGAAAGACATCACATGTCATCATATAAAATTCCATAATGAACCAAGCATAAAATAAGAATCCAAAAGAATATCCATGATCACATGATCACTAACAAATAAGGTAGTTCACATGAACCATGATTTTCAAAAGAAAAGGCATTATGTATAGGCTATTGTCCATAGGACCAAGAGAAAGAAGAAACATAGGTAAATTGCTCAAGAAGAATAATTGGGGATGCAAACATACCTTAAACCAGGGTCCTAGAAATTCTCTTCACTAAACTAATTATTTCCAAGATCAACCTTACCTAAATACAAATTGTTTACATGTATTAGGGTTTGAGATTCATATATATGTAATGAAACCCTAATTCTAAACCTTTCTACAAAGCATCATATTTTGGACTCCAAACATGGACCAATCGACTTATTATGTTTTTCTAATTAAGAAAACATATTTATTTACTAAATTTGGAGTTTGTATGAATTAATTACCAATTTTAGGGCTTTTATATTAATTAATTAGATCCTTAAAAATACATCATTGAAAATATGGAAATCAGATTTTGAAACTATTTTTATTAGAAAGAACACATTTTTTCAATTCCAAAACATATTTTATTTTAATTTTTGGACAAGAGGATTAAAAGATATAAATTTTGCAAGATGAACCAATCATAAAATTAGAAAAAGCCAAATCGGTAGGGAATGTGTGAGAGAGGAAGAGAGGTCGGATGGACAAGGAGAAACTTATACGAGAGTTTGGAGAAAAACTTTGTTCATCGTTTGTTCATGAAACTAACTAACCGATCATGAAGAACAAGTACCAGAGTTGTCTACCTGAGAACCAATTGTGCTCCAAAAATAGATATGACGTCGGGGAGCGGTGCCGCAAACTTGCCAAGAACCACGTTTGACTTTTGGGTGAAAT
Organism: Alisma plantago-aquatica; assembly: GCA_963693085.1. NCBI lineage: Eukaryota > Viridiplantae > Streptophyta > Magnoliopsida > Alismatales > Alismataceae > Alisma > Alisma plantago-aquatica. The sequence continues at coordinate 1,335,399,749 of OY856409.1, read as the reverse complement.
AACGATACAAGTAAAAATCAAAACAAGACCATCAGTAGCCACACAATTAAGAAAGGATCAATTTGGGATGAGAGGAGGTTCACAAAATAACTGAGTAAGACAGGGGTAGAGGTATTTATAAGTGGGGGTGTGTGAGAAGTTATTTCAGAAGACTTGAAGAAAAAGTTGAGATATTTCTTTAATTCTCCACTTTAGGCTACAAATATGGTATGGATAGATGAAAAATTAAATTTAAAATCCAACACAAATTATTTTGTGAAATTTTGTTAAGAAACGAGGAAGTTATGCCCGAAATATCAGACATTGGTCCGCGATTAATATTTATGCGGGATGATGTTTCTTAATCTGAATTTTGTAAAGTGTTGCTAAAATTATTTTCCTTTTTCTCTCTCTTCAATTGAAGGTACAAACAAGGTTCAAATTAAATGTAAAGGAAAATCTAAACCACACCAAGATTGTCTCCAAGCTCTAACTCCTTAAGCTAGGTCCATAACTTTATGCCATGTCCTCCACAGCCTTCACCTAGGGTTGGAAGCATACTCACCAAGAAGAGAAAAATAGAAGACATCAGAAAAGGCTGGTATGTGCATACAAAAAAGTAAATCGAGAAATATATGAAATAAAGACATCAAATAAAATGAAGCTTCCCATAGAAAATAAAATTACCACCCAAATGGGTATCAAGAGAAAAGATCACAATAAGAATGATACTTGCAACTAAAACAACATAAAAAGATTTTGCCATATATACATCCACTACCATGGTGGGAAATGAAGTACAATAAGAGAAAGTACGGCACACACCCCACAATCATCATCAATGTCCTGCATGCATGTGAGATAAACATAGCCCTAGAAGAATATAAATGCAAAGGTAGCCAAGTCTCATAAACTTGAAACCTGGTAGAGAAAGGAATACTGCCAATCTCCCAAATATTTAAATTGAGAATGGAATACTGCCAAACTCAGGTATAGAGAATGGGATACTACCATTCTCCTCAATAAATAATAGGGGAATACTGCCCCAAAAACCAATGTAATTTACACTACTCTAGTACTACTGAATCACATAGCATGTTTAATGTAGAGGTAAGTAGAAAGTATAGTGAGATTATACAAACTAGTCACCACAAAAGTGACCAACATATACATCCACCTCATAAGTGGGAAAAATACATCACATGTCATCTTATAAAGTTCCATCACGAACCAAGCATGAAATAAGAATAAAAAAGAATATCCATGATCAATGATCAATAACAAATAAGGTAGTTCACATGAACCATTATTTTCAAAAGAAAAGACATTGTGTATAGGCTATTGTCCATAGGACCAAGAGAAAGAAGAAACATAGGTTAATTGCTCAAGAAGAAGAATCGTGGATGCAAACATACCTTAAACCAGGGTCATAGAAATTCTCTTCACCAAACTAATTGTTTTAAGATCAACCTTGCCTAAATACAAATTGTTCACATGTATTAGGGTTTGAGATTCATATATATGTAATGAAACTCTAATTCTAAACCTTTCTACAAAACATCAGATTTTGGACTCCAAACGTTGACCAATCAACTTATTAGGTTTTTCTGATTAAGAAAATATATTTATTTACTAAATTTGGAGTTTATATGAATTAGTTACCAAATTTAGGGCTTTTATATTAATTAATTAGATCCTTAAAAATCCATCATTGAAAACATAGAAATCAGGCTTTGAAATTATTTTTATTAGAAATAACATATATTTTCAATTCCAAAACATATTTTATTTTAATTTTTGGACACACGAATTAAAAGATATAAATTTTGCAAGATGAACCAATTACAAAATTAGAAAAAAACCAAATCAGTAGGGAATTTGCTAGAGAGGAAGACAGGTCGGATGGGCAAGGAGAAACTTATCCGAGAGTTTAGAAAAAAACTTCGTTCATCATTTGTTTGTAAAACTAACTAACCAATCATGAAGAACAAGTGCCATAGTTTTTTACCTGGGGTCCAATTATGCACCAAAAATAAATATGACGTCGGGGAGCCGTGTCGCAAACTAACCAAAAACCACGTTCGGCTTTTGGGTGAAACGACGATGTAAGGTGAAATCAAAGCACAAACATCAGCAGCCACACACTCAAGAAAAGATGAATTTGGGATGAGAGTAGGTTCACAAAATAACCGAGTAAGATCGGGGTAGAGGTATTTATAACTGAGGGTGTGTGAGAAGTTGTTTCAAAAGACTTGAAGAAAAAGTTGAGGTGTTTCTCGAATTCTCCATGTTAGGCTACGAATATGGTATGATAGATGTGGAATTAAAAATTTCAATCCAACACAAGTTATTTCATAAAATTTCATTAAGAAACGAGGGAGTTATGCCCAAAATACCAGACATTGGTTCGCGGTTATTGTTTATGCGGGCTGATGTTTCCTGATCTGAATTTTGTAAAGTGTTGATTAAATTATTTTTCTTTTTCTCTCTCTTCAATTGAAGATACAAACAAGGTCTAAATTAAATGAAATGTGATACCTAGACTAATTAGTACATGTAGAATTTGATTTTGGCATTAATTTTCTCTTTTAGAGACTTTTGCTATTTTATTTAATTCTTTTAAAGTATATCACTTTTTCTCTTTCCTAATGCATTAGAGGCGTATAAAATTATCCAAAATTGATGAAACTTCACCCACATGTAATTGTAAGTGCATTAGACATGAATTTTATATTATTTCCATTTTTTATGTTGTTTATTATTTTAATTAATATTTTGAAGGTTTTACTCACTTTCTGTCTCTTGATTTCATCTTTTAATCAAACATCTTCCAAATTGGCTGAAAATTCACCCAAAGTCTATATTTATTATGTGGATTATAAATCCAAGATTATTTTCCTCTTTAGGAGTCATTCAATTTTTATTTATATTTTTTGAAAAATTCATGTCTTATTTTCCAAATTGAATTAAATTAATTGTTATAAGGTAAATAATGTGAAACTTGACTCCCAAGGCAACTGGGACCCAAGGAATCCAAATTTCACATTATAATTTTCCTTTTGGAATCTCCTATTATGAATTATAACACTTTTGGCTTGTTTTCATTATATTTATTTTAATATTATTCCATCGTCTTTATTATTCATCCATATTTTTATATTACAACCAAAATAATTAACACCATTATTGCACACAAGTTATTATGAAATCTCCATTTACATCATGTGACATATTTTATGTGATTATTATTGGCCTAAGATTAATGTGAGAACATTAGGTTACATTAAGGTGATTTATACATGCTTTAGCTCATTATGGTTATACAAAACATCTTCTACATCTACCCTCACCCTTGTTTGGCTAAGACCGAAAGATCAAACTTCCATGGTAGGGTCCAAGATCTGGTATGTTACATAAACTCTCTAGTCATTAGAGGGTATGGTCTAGTCATCCCCTCCCACACCAAATCAGCAAGTATTACCATTCATAGAGTGCCTTCGATGTGATTCAAACTCGAGTCCTTCATTGGGACTTACCGAGCTCTTATCACACATGTTACTCTGGCTAGACAATGATCAACATCATTATCTTGTAAGAAAAAGTTAGACATGGATTTGATGCTCCCTCGATTATTTTTGCGGTTCCAAATTTATGGAATATTTTTTCTTTAAGGTGGGCTAGGTGTGATGGAATGGAATTTCAAAAGTTTCTTAGTTACATTCTATCTTCATTTATTCAAAGGAAAGAATAATTTTATGATACATAGGAATGGAATGAGTCCTAATATTTTGCCCAGAGTTGGAGGAGCATATGATGAGTCTTGGGTTAATATTCCCATATTTTGTAGATTCTATAATTATATGATTTTTGGAAGAAAATGACCATTATTTGAATGGTTTACCTTTAAACCATATCCTACGTCATATAAAACCCAGACAATGATATTTAAATGTCTGACATGTACTAGCCTAGCTTATTTGTTGACCATCTTGATGAAACAATTTGGGCCACTCACTTGGGAGGGAGGAAGGATCCAATGACCCAAAAGTCATCTCCTACCTCTGACGGTTGACAATAGATGTGACTCTAGATCCCTCACAACCACAAACCAATACACTATCTTCATAGCAAATCAACTGAGAAGGCACACCCTTCTCGTCATGGTGTCCTTCGTGACCTCTATCATGATTCCTTCCAACTATGTAATTGACAAACCAACCTCCTTTACATCACATCCTCTCACCTAGATGTGGGTGTAAGGAATGGGAGTCTAGAGGGGATCCCCTCCTTACTTCTTATGAGAAAATGCATAAAAAACCCCATCCAAAAAGATGCAACATAAAATTTCAAAAGTAAAGAGGTTTGTGCCAATTTATCAACAATCATGGTAACGAACAAGAAATTCTAGTAGAGGGACAAATAAACCAAACTATTAAATATTTCATCACTGTTTGATATCTGGTCCTCAAAGGACAAGTAAATGGAAAGGAAAATCTAAACTAGATTAATCAATTGCAATGGACAACCTGACCATTTCAATATTTCTCAACAACTACAACTACACAATTTCTCTCAACTCTTGGTCGACAAAAACTTTCGGGTGGGCTGGAGACAAAGCCCATAAGAAGGAAAATAAAAGTGAAATGAAATCATCATAACAAAGTATTTGCAATATAAAATTTGAGGAAATAATTAGAACAAATCTGACCAATTAAGTAGATTCTAGAGTTTTAATCAACTAAATATTTAAAAAGAAAGTATACTTAAGAGATTATCTAGGTTAAGTTGTTGAGTCATTTAATTCAACAAGGGATAATCACCAAATATGAGTTCTTGCCTTTAGAAAATCGTTACAATGAAGTTATAATAATAACAATGCATGTTAATTAAAATAAAGACCATCATAATATAAAAAGCAAGTCATGGTACCCAAAATTCCAAATCAATGACAAGCGAATTAAAACCTCAGTGTCAAACGAAAATAGCATTGTAGGAGGACTAAAACGTCAATGCCTAAATATAAAGTAGTGCAAGAGGAGTAAAACCTCAATGTATGGCAGGAGGAATAAAACCTTACTGCCTAAAAATATGATTTATCTACCTCTAGAGATGACTACTCAAATCAAACACACAAAATAGGGCATGCAAGATAATGTTGTTTTGTCAATTTAAGATTTTTAACGAAAGGGATGAGAACATACATATTATATCAACTTGAGATCAAAATACCCATCAATGACATTTCCAAAAATCTCAATAACCAAACAGAGAAGTAGTCGCACAATATTAGATCCTTAAAATATTTCAAGAGTCAATAAAAAGATAACCATTTTCAAAAGATGTGCCTCATATGGTAAAAATTAGGGGTTTAGTCAACTTAATGACCAAAAGATGATAAGATATATGCACATACCTCCAGAGTTCATTCTAGCAATCCAACAAGACCCTAGACTCTAGGATTAGGATTTCAAATGCCTAAAACTTTTAGATGAGGAATATCAAGCTATTTTCCCATTAAATGTACAAAACCCTAAAATTTAACATTTACATTTCGTCCAACTGGGTCTAGTAACTCATATCAATCTATGTCATATGCTCATGATTTTAAATCATATTTCACTATATATATTTCTGACAATGGAATAATTAGTTATGATTTTTATATCAATACAAACCAATATTTATAAAACAAAATTCTAGAAACTAACTATTAAAAAAATTGATTAGGGTCCAAAAACCACACCAAGTGATAGATCCCATCTTCATGACTTCAAAAAATATTATATTTTTGTATGTTTCAATTAATTATTATGAATCATTTAATATTAGTGATTTCAAAATAGAAGAACCTATCAAGAAGACCATAATACCCCTCACATAAAAAACAAACCTTGAGCATGATGCAAGTATCTCAGTAATTATAATGGATCAAGGCCTTCACACCAAATATGGAATCAAATAGGCAAAGAGACTCAAAGATGAATACAATCAGGGAGGGGTAAACTAAAAAAATCACATGGCCATGTTCTCAAATGGGAATCACTTGAACAGTCAAACAGGAACACAAAGACCTTGGTCAACACCATGAAACCACGATCCTAAATCACAAAGAACCCTCCCATCAAGTTGTATAGGTTGATCTAAAGCTAACAAGCTAAGGGATGCCCACTACTGGTGGTTAGAACTTCAAGGAGGCCTCCCACCATTGACTAATCATATACCGCTCCATGTACAACACAAAAGAACTGCCCCCGTGAAGAACCCAAGGCAAGTTGTGACATCAAACGCGATAGAAAGAATGAGAGAACCAGACCAAACATAGAAGAGACCACAATTGGGTTTGAGACTGTATGGATATACACAAGAAGGGTTCTGAAGATAAAAAAAACAAAGCAAGAACCCACAAGAGAAATTGGTAGAGAAAATACATTTATGGGAAAATTAAGAATGATTCTTAATGAAATTTGCACTTCACTGTGATTATGAACCACAAGTTGAACCCTAGGAATCAATGAAAGATAAAGTAGGTAGGTTGAACATGCATGGAAAAAATGACACTGAGTGAATGTTTGGCAACGATGAAAGAGGATATGATAGATGTACATAGATGTATTTGTAGTAGGTTTAGGGGTTAGGGTTGCAATGAGACTCGGGGGAGGAGAAATTAAAGGGGGGGTGTAACTAGGGTAGGGAGTTAGAGGGGTGAGATTGAGAAAAGTTTGGTATGTCCAGGTTTGGGTTTAAGAAAGGGAGGTGTAAGAGAAAGAGTCATGACTTTGAGAGGGATAGAGAGATATATGTGGTCGATAAACATCCAATTGTTACACATAAGACAGGAAAAGGAAGACAAGAGGTAAGAGATGAGTTCACTACCGTTAGATCAGAGCAGGTTAGAAGAGAAATAATGGTCATTCTTGGCCTTTCAATAAGAGGGAAACATACATTATAGGGGAAAGGAGTTCTGAGACATCATGTGAATTAGGACTTTAGGGAATTTAACTTAATTAATCAATCATATATCAAATTATATCAATTTAAAAGTTTTTCTTTATAAATTAATTGAGAGGGTAAACAAGGTCCAATAAGGGTGAAACTTGACATGTTGACTAATTAAACTTTGAGGATTTTGAATATATCATTACTTTTCACTTGTGGTGTTTGGTTTGTTATTTAATATTTTAGAGTTCCATGGAACTGCTACCATATCCATTATAATGACGACAACATTACCTAAATGTCTTAGAATTTGGTTTGGGTTTATTACTCCTTTTGATGCCAGATTTTCCATATGATCCATGTACCACTTTTATCATTGTTCTATGTAAGTGTCCCTTTTATAGTCATTTTATGTAATACATCTTGACTTGTAGGTGAAGAAACCTTTTAAAGAAATTGTCTTCCTTTTTTGAACAATCTCTTTCCAATGCTCATTTTATGCTCTCTCTTTCGTTCACCTTGTCTTTGAGAAATCTAGAGATATAAATTTAAACTAGAATATAATATGATGGTAAAATTGCATAAATATCCCCTAATTGTAATATATTATCCCAATGAATTATTACACATGAATCTCAAATAAGTTTTTTATTAACTAAAACTCTATATATTTAGATTCTTAACATCCTAGTACATTGTATATAGTAAAAGGATACAAAAATTGAAGGATATGAAATGTGGGAAAGTTTTTCCATATATGTAATGTTGAGTATGTTATAACACTCCACCCCTTAAAAAAGATTTTGTCATGGAAATCCGATCATCTAGATCACTAAGTCCATTAACTTGTATTTCCCTTTTGTTTGATGTAAACATGGGATATTATTGTTGTGTAATGAGATGCAACCATCTCTAAGTTCACACAACACTGTTGTTGATCTTAGTTCATCTGTGTCAAATTATGCAAAAGTCCACCCTTAAAAGGGGTTCAACTACCATTGAACATCCATTTACATGGGCTGCAAAAGGTGGGTTACCATATCATACATAGCCACAACTTCTCCACAACCATGGTTTCACTCCTCAACTAGGGTTTAGGGTTAGGTATGAAAAAATAGATGTTTATAATCTAAGGAGTTTTTTATACATTCATCTTTATGTGATGACTTGGTCCAGTATATCTTTCATGAATCATGAAACTTATGTTGTTTGTACATAAAATATTATAATGGAAAACACTTTTTGTGAAGAAATTGTAAGACCCCTGACATGTGTTTTGGGATAACCCTATTTGTTTTGCTTGATTAGGTGCTTATAACCTTTATATAATCCTTTGAGATGCTTTTAGAGATTGAGGAAAGCTTAAGTTTCCAATTTGAGCTTGTTTGGATGATGTATGTGCCTTCTGTGCTTATTTTGGGTCAAATTACAAATTACCCATTTGAGAGGGTTATCTTGCAATTTACCACCTCTAGAATATACCTTCTCTTTCGTGGCTTCATGAAAGAGAGTGTGATGCTTTGGGGTGCCTTGGTTGATCTTTGGATGAGTGGTGGCATCACTAGAGGTGATTAGGGTCTCTAGGGTTTTACTTGGTGTCAACCATGTGTTCATGGTTGAGTGTAGCGACCCTTGTCTTGACCTTGTGGTGTGTTTTGGGGTGTGTCTAGATAGGGATGTGTGTGTCAAGATAAAACCACTCCAAGACCATCATTGGTTGATACAATGTGTTTTGGGGTGGTTTTATATTAACCATGATGGTCTTGGAGTGGTTGGGTTGAGACAATGTGTCCTTTTGTGGTGTGTATCGATCTTGGTGTTTTGGTGACCTTTTGTCTCGACCAGGATGTATATGATGCTCTTTTTTCGACCTCCTTGTGGTGTTGCAACTTAAACCAAGGTGGTGGTGACCCAAGTGGTCGATACCCCACCTAGGTTGTATCACCATCTTGTACATGCATGGTTTAAGTGGTTGCATGTGTGTTTCTTGGGTGGACAAGTGTCCCTTTGGTTCCTTTAGGTGTTGACACCTCATTTCCCCCTTGCCTCCCTCCTCCTCAAGTATATAAACCCTCTTATCTCCATGCAAGTGAACCTTTATGACTTCCTTCTTCCTCCCTCTCTTTTGCTCGTCCTTGGAGCTTGGTGGAGCAAGGAGAATTGATCCTTGAAGCTTAGGTGATCGAAATCCATTGCATGTGGTGACTTTTGGTCATCTTCAACCTTGGTAAGTATGTGCCTTTGTTTGGTGACGTTTTATTGGATCTTCTACTCCATCCTCTTCTTCTTTCTTTGGCATGGTGGTCGTTTTGGAGATAAACTCCTCATGATAAGGGTCATAGATCATGCTTTGGGAAGGTGGTACCCAAGTGTGAGGAAGTTTTCTTCTCTTTCTCCCTTCCTTTTCTTTTGGTTCAGACTAGGGTTTCTTACCCTCTTACCTTGAGCTATCTTTGACCTTGGTGTCTTGTTCTTCTTGAGGTGATCCTATGGCGGAGAGTGGAGCCTTTGGTGGAGCTTCATCGACCTTGTTGATCGTGTTCTTGGAGCTTGTGATCCTTGGAGTTGATCTTCCTTAAGGTGGGTTATATAACACTCTACTCTCTCTATTATTTAGGGTCATAAATGGATATGGGTATACCCGCATACCCTCAGACCCATACCCTCTGAACCCGTCATGGGTATAAATTTTTATAACCATATAACCTATTACCCTTATACTCGTGTACATGCATGCCTCTCACAAGGTAAGGTTATGGTTATGTATAAACCCATAACCTGTAGACCCATATAACCATTTAATTATATTATTTATGTATAATTTATATCAAAATGCAATGATGCATATTATAAGACTCACATCTAGAAAGTATAAGTACCTTATAATACTAAATATTTATATTAGAATGTAATGATCCACATCCTAGTGCTCACATCTAGTAAATATAAGTATCTTGTAGTATTATAATAAACAAACCATTGACACACCTTCATAGCCACACAAGCACATTTCACTAAATTATGAAGGCCATAAAGTCATTGTCTCATTTTGCTCCTCTTTGTCTTGAATGACATTTTACCATAACCTACCCATTTAAGTGTGGTAGTTTTTTGTATCCTGATGTTTGTGGTGTATTATTATAGCAAGTTAAACATAATTGTATACCCAATTACCCATCCATATATCCAGTGGTTATGTAGATATGGGTATGGTGCGGGTATAGATTTAGACAAAAGGGTATATAACAATACCCATACCCGCTTAACTAAATGGTCACGGTTATGGATATGACCATACCCACACCCTACCCTACCCATTTACAACCCTACTATTATTGCACTTTTCTTTACATGCATGTTGTTGTTTCTCTCTCAAACATGTCCTTAACATTCTATTAGATAATACCATGCTCTAGAACTTGAATATGGTGGTTATCATGCTTGGTTTGCTTAGAATCTGAAACCCTGATGTAAGGTACCCAATTTTAGAGATGGTTGTGAAATGGTGGTTTTCTTCCTATCTTTTGATATTGGTTTTAATCACATGCATGACATTCGTGCACTGTGATGTAGTATGGAGTTTAGGTTCTATTTTGGATGTGTTAAACGTGGTTTATCTCTCTTACATGAAGGTTCTTTCATGGTGGTTTCAAGATACTTATATTTAGGGTTTTTGGTGACCGATTACGGTATGAAATTTTCCTCCTTGAAGATGATGGTTTTCCTTGATGTAATCTTCTATTTTGTCCATGGAATACTTCTATTTTTATCTTGGTTAATCCTTGTTTTGATGATGGTCTTTTTCCTTGGTGGTAGCTTGACCTTGGTGGTCGCTACACCTTGTTTTATCCTTGGGTCGAGACACTTTGACATATGTGGTTTTGGTCGAGACAGGTGCTTTAGTTTCGGTTGAGATACATGTCCTTGTGTAGGTCGAGACACCTACTTCTATTTTGGTCGAGATGCTTTCCTTTGGAAGTGGTCAAGACATGTTTTTGGTTGAGGTCGAGACATGTGTTTTGAGCTTGTTCGAAACCCTAATATATGTGGTGGTTGAGACACATGATGTGTCACGGTCGAGACACCTAGTCTTGCTTTGGTCAAGACACCTTGCATGAAGGTGGTCAACAAACTTTGCTTGAGGGTGGTTGAGACACTTGTTTCATGAGTGGTTGAGACGCCTTTGTGATGGATGGTCGAGAGACACACATGAACATATAGTCAACACATGTGTATGAGTAAGCAAGTAATGATTCATGTATAGTTCTATTTGAATGATTGTTTGGTTAACCCTAATCATGTTACTTAACCCTAATATTCTCCAAGAAGTGGGAGATGGTGTACCTAGGGTTTGGTGATTGAATAAAGCTATAAACCCATATCGGCTATGTGTATAGAACCCTAACCTTGATTTTCAGTCATGTGATATGTCTTGCTTACCATGCCGAGAATGAGTATTATGTTATGATGTTTTTTCTCTCCTATTTATAAATCCCTAAACTTATAGGTGATAAAAACTTGAATATCATAGCTAGTGTATGCTATGGTGTATACGACGTGACATGATAATGGTTATGAGGCATGTTGAGACATATGAGATACATGAATGATGTGATTGGGTCCTATGACCTGGCAGAGGCTATATGCCTAGTGTGAGGTGTTATCCTCTAGTGATGTGATAAGGGATTGACTTCCCATGATAGTGTGAATATGATGATGGCCTTGTGGGGCAGTAGTATCATGTAATGATGATGTGAAAAGTTCAAACCATACACACTTTATATCTTGTGAAGTTGTACTATGCCCATATCTTTGTAGACCTTGTTTATGGTTTGTACATTGTAACTTTATTGGTGCTAAAAGACACTTCACTGTCATAACTAATCAAGTGGAACCTTAATTAGTTAGTTGTCCTGCGCCATAGATCCATCTTCAGCATCAATACTTGTTTGATGTTGAAACAGATTCTCCCTTAGTGGAAGCTCAGAGACATATACTTTTAAGTATATGCATTTCACAGTATTGGTTGTGGTCATACCATGACAAGAGAACGGTTGAGGTTGTATCTCAAAGATGTGATACATGGTACTTACATGATAACTTTTGAGGATGGTTGTGGTCATACATTGGTAGGAGTGCGGTTGTGGTTGTAACTTAGTTTCACTAGCGCTGTGCCTATATACCAAGGAAAGCTAGGTTGTTTTGCACTTGGACTTGATATGTCGCTACAGCAGACTTGGACTAACTGAGGGGTGTGGAGAGATCATTGGATTATGGATCTTCCAATGATCTTGCATGGCACTAATTTCGACTTAGCAGTGGTCAGTTTGAGCATGAGTGCTATACCTCATCTCCTTGTGGCATTAATAAAAGATGTAATACAGCTGTGTAGTATATTCGCATAGGGACAAACTGTGAATAACATTGGATGAGCCTTTGCCTTACTTTTGTACAATGTAGTTGATAGGAGATATACATGTTCATCATATTCCTTCTTAGGTTATAAGATGTTTTAAAATTTAGTTGCAATTTCCCAAAACTACTTCAATAGTATGATTTGGTTATCATGTTATAGCTTTACTTTCTTCTCTTCTTTTCCTTATATTTGTGCTTTAATAGACGTTGGAGGAGAGTTATATCTCTCACTGGGATGTTTGGTCTTACCCTGTGGGTTTCCACATCTTTTAGGTGGTCGGGTATGAAGAGGTAGAGATCGTGTCGTTGAGGAAAAGCAACAGCAAGAGCAGTAGCTGATAAGGTTGGATGTGCTGCTAGTCTTTAATTTGGTGATAGAGTCCTAGATATCATCCGTGAACACTCAGGTCTTTAGGGGTGTTCTTGATGTGTTTTGTAGATATGTTGTCGATACTAGGTCTTTGGCATGCGAGCCATGGCTATATAGATATGATATGTGTATATGTATATATGTGAAACAAGTACCTCATGTAACAGATGAATGGTAGGAATGATGATGCACAATGATGTAAGCACCTTGTGATATGATATGTAATGCATGTGGCAGCTTGTGGACTTATATGTGATAAGTTTTTGGCTTATGGTGCTTTTGCGAAATTAGTTTTAATTTCCTATGATTTTTTATAATCCGCATGTTTAGTTATAATTCAGCACTTTGGTTTTGAGTAATCTCGGTTGTGGCGCATCGGGGCGTCATAGAAACCTTGCAATGTAAGACTGAAAATGGTGCAAAAAAGCAAAGCGATACCAGACTACCAACTAGAACATCTACACTAACTATTCCACTGCCACCTACTCCCAAATCTAGGAGAGCATGCAAAATGCACATCTGACCTTCACTTAAGGTGCAAGGATATGGTTTCATATTATGGAATTTCATCTCTCCTCCAGTCCCTATGGGGTGTAACCATACCTCTACACTACCACAATTTTGTCATCACATGATTTCATATAGGTCCTATCATTCTATGACCTCTAGAAATTTCTATAAACTTGTCTAGAATAAAATGTACTTGCATAGGAGGGGGGGTTCAAGTGTAAGATAACTTCATTTGCTGCATAAACATCTTTAACACCCACATCATTGAGGGCATAGACATGTCATGCACGTATCTCAACATGGGGTCCCCTTTTGTTGTTATGGTTGTTCCTTGGAGGATGGGGTTGGGTGTTGGTAGTATTTGTTGTTGTACTGGTGAATAGTCTAGGTGGTACTCTTTAGAATTGTGGGTATTGCAACCTAATTTACTCGACTAGTCTATAATGGTGGCAGATCAGATGTCTATCATTCTCTAAGAACCATGATCTCACAAGATGCACCTTCTTGGGGGATGATGTTGATGACATATGGTGTATCTTATGCCTCTCTGTATGTAATTAGGGTTCTTCCTTTAGTTGTTGTTCACAAGGGCTTGAAAACCGAGACAAGATTCAATGGCAAGGGCCTTATCAACTATTTTATAGAAGATGAGAGGGAGTTGTGGAAGCAAAGCACATCCCATGTAGTATCTCAACCCCTATAGGAATAATTTAGCCTTGTAGTCCTCTCCCAGTACAATAGTGTAGTGCTCAAGCAAAAGGAACTTTTGTACATAGGCAAGGACACTTAGAGAACCCTGCTTCAAGCTATATATATTCGATTCCTTCTTTCTTGAAGTGGTAGAATAGATATATCTATTGTGAAGCAGTTCTATGAACTGATCCCAAGTCAAAATAGATGTATCACACTATCAAACTATCCCATTCCACCACACCCGCATTGATCCATCTGGAACATAGGAGGCAAACTGAACCTTTTTGTGAGGAGGGCATGACATGTCCGCTAAGTTCCATTCCAAAGCTAGAACCCAATCTTATACCTTATCCACCATTTCCAAATCACTTTTACCCTTGAAGTAAGGTGAATGCATCTTCAAAAAGGCAACCAAGTTGTACTTCTTTGGCTTGTCAACAATAGGAGCGGTGTCCATCTTTCCTACCATCTTCATGGTGAGAAACTGTCAAAGCAAGCCTAAATCATCCTCAATAGGAATGCTTGTTAGTGTAGCAGATACATAGTTAACAACCACATCAATGTGAGGTTGAGCTCTAGGTGTAGCCTAAGATCTCAAGGTGTTCAACATAGGGTTCAATGGTGGTATATTATAATGGAGGTTTTGTGGTGTATAGTGACCCTCCATTACATCAAACACAAGAGTAGCACCAGCTTCCCCAAAAAGGTTGTTCCCCCTAAAATAGAGGTATAAAAATAAGGAAATATATAAGGGAAAATCTAAAATAGTTAGTTTACTGACTACAAGCACACATTGATACCATGTTGTAAGTGGGATGCAAGAGGGGATCCACTCCACACTTCTTATGAGAAAAGGCATACAAAACTCATCCATGGAATCACCACATAAAATTTGTAGAAGTAAAGGGCATGCCAATTTGTTAATAAGTATGGTAAATAACAGGAGTATTATAGCGATGGGGAGATAAACTACACTATTTAAAAGATCGTAATTGTGTGACAAATGGTCCTCAAAGAATAACTAAAAGGATGGGAAATCGAAATTAGATAGATATATTGCAATGGAATACCTGACCATCTCCAAACTTTTTAGCAACTAGACCTGAAAAAATTCTCCCAACTCTTGGTCCACAACATGCTTAACTTCTGGGTGGGTTGGAGGCAACACCTAGATAAAGGAAAATAGAAGAGAAACTAAAGCAACATAAACTGAGTATGTGCATAGGAAAAGCATTTGGGTGTTAATTGGGATAAAAGTTGATCAATTAAGAAGATTCCAAACTTGGAAAGTTCCAATCAACTAGATAGTTTAAAAGGAAATATATTAAGGAGACTGTTCAGGTGAAATAGACAACACATTTAATTCAACAATGTATAATCACCAAATCAGAGTTATTACCTCTAAAAAATCATTGCAATAACATTTTAATCAATAGAGCATGTTGATTACAATAAAGACTATCATGATCTAGAAAGTAGGGAATGGAACCCATAAACTCCAAACCAAGGGCAGGAGGACTATAACCTTAGTACCAAAAAGATATATCACTCCGGGAGGACTAAACCTCGATGCATGGGAGAAGAACTAAAACCTCAGTGCCTAAATATAAAGTAGTGTAGCAGGAAAAAGACCTCACTGCATGAAAATATGGTGTATCTATTTCTAGGCATGACTATTCAAACCACACATGCAAAATAGGGCATGAAAGATAATGATGTTTAATCAATTTCATATCTTTCCAAATTAAGGGATGACAACATTCATATACTATAAAGTTAAGGTCAAAAGACCCATCAATGGTATTTCCAAAAATCTCTCTAAATAAATATAGAGAAGTAGTCTCACAATATGAGATGGGTAAAAGATTTCAAGAGTTAATAAAAAGTTAATTACTTTTAAAAGATGTGTCTCATATGGGGAAAAATTGGGTTTTAATCACCTTAATGAGCAAACGATAACAAGGTATATGCACACACCTCAAGAGTTGGTGTTACACACCTCCTACCATGGACACATGAGACAAAGCTCCATGAATAATGCAAATATCCCCCCATGAACAATGCAAATATCCCCCCATGGAGAATCTAGAATTTAGACAATTTGGGGACATCAAACACAACATAAATAATGAGAAAACCACATACAAACAAAATAGAGACCCACAATTGGGTTTGAAGTTTTGTGGATATACATAAGAAGGGCTCATAAGAGGGAAAAATAAACCACAAGCCTAAGAGACAAATTGGTAGAATAAATAACTTCATAGGGAAACTAAGAATGATTGTGAATGATCTACGACCTTCGTGGTGGTTAGGAACCAGAAGTCGATCCCTAGGAGTCAACATGAGTAAAGCAAGCTGGTTGAACATGCCTAGAGGGAAATGAGACTGAGTGGATGATTGATAATGGTGAAAGAGGATATGCTTGAGGCACAAGTATGTATATAAAGGAGGTTTGTGGCTTATCATTGCAATGAGACTCTGGGAAGGACAAAATAGGAGAAAAAGTTAACTAGGTCTCATTAGGGAGTTAGATGGGGGTAAAAGAAGGGAATGTTTGGATTGGTTAGGTTTAGGTTGAAGTGAGGAGGGTGTCATAAAATTAATCATGACTTAGAGAGGATCAAAGAGAGATATACGGTTAGGTAATATCCACTAACTATGGAGAAGAGGGGAAAGGAAGATGTGAAGCAGGAGATAGGTTTAAAAGAATAGGATAGGATCTGGTCAATGGAGATATAGGAATGTCATTCTCCACCATTCAATCAAAGGGAAACAGACACAGAAAGGGAAAAAGAGTTGTGTGATATCATGTAAATTGGAAGTTTAGGGAATAAACTTCATTAATCAATCATCTATTAAAAGTAGATATTTATAAAATGATTTTCTTTCCTACATTAGTTGAGAGGGAAAACAAGGTCCAATGATGATGAATCTGACCTATTAACTAATTAATCTATGATGATTTCAAAAATTTCACTAACTTTCACTTTTATGGTGATTTTTTTGTCTACTAATATATAGAGTTTCATGATACTATTACCATGTCTATTATAATGACTAACATATTCCCCAAATGTCTTAGGAATTGGTTTTGATTTATATTCCTTTTGATGTTGGAATTTCCATAAAATCTATATACCACTATAACATTATCAAAAGTCAGTATACCTCTTAGAGTCATTAGATATAATACATCTTAACTTTTATGTGAAGAACTATTTTGTAGCAGTTATATCCCTTTATAAATAATCTCTTTCCAAAACTCATATTAAACTCTCTCTTATCTACGCATAGTCTTAGAAAAATTCTAAACAACCACATTTTAAAATAAAGTCTATTATGATGGTAAAAATGGAGAACCATCCTTTAATAATAATATTATACCATTTTATTACACTTGATCCTCAAATACGTTAATTATTAAGTAAAACTCTATATTTCTAGTCCTAACACCTAGTACACTATAGACATGAAAAGGAATACTAGCTAAAATTAAATGATCATGAAACGTGGGAAGGTTCATCCATATACGTAAGGTTGAGTATGTTACACACAGTATCTATTCGATATTCTCAAAATGCTAACCCCACACCTATTGAGTACCACAAAAAACGTCACCATCACTCTTTTAGCCTTTCACGACAATTAATTGCATTGGTTCACTACCAAAATCACTTCCACGACCTACGCATCTTCTACTTCCACCCCAACCTCAATTTCCTACTCTAATATGTTTCTCACTATAAAACATAATCTTTTCTATCCTTGTAGTTCCCCAAGGAAGATCAACGACACATACTTGCACACGAAGGCCACCTAATCCTCTACTTCCTTCTTACCAATGACCACCTTCACCCTTCATGGACGTGCTCAAATACACAGAGAGCCATCACATAGAAACCTACCATCAACATTTGTGAGGAGCTCACAAAGGTGAATCAGAGCTCAATCTTAGACAATGATCCATTAATCCTTTGTCGACCTCAATGGAGTAGCTAAGTAGCATAACAAGATGAGTAGGAGAGGAGAACCACCCTTGTTGAATGTGCCTGACATTAACCAATGAGGTAATTAGGCCTTAACAACTCCATTTCACCATATGTGCATCCATGTGTGTTGCCAACTGTTGGATCAATGCACTACATCAAAGATCTATGTCCCTTCTTTATTCTCTAAAGGTGTCTATTTTGTTATTTCCAATCTAACCTCAATTACCATTAGATATCTGCTCAATAATTACTTTTGATTATTAATGAATTATATTTTTATGTAGAATTTATCCATGCAGAGATAATCATGAGACAACACACTTATACCAATTAATGTACCCATTTTAATATTAGATACTCCTTTCTAATTATTATCCTTCAAATATCAATATAACAAATTTAACACATTTACCCTAGTTTGGAATCCCAACAGTTTATAAAACTCTCACGATTTGGAACTATGAAAATTACCTAGAAACCATATATTAATATGTTTTTTTTGATAATGGGTCAATTCATTACTTGTGACATCCTTTTGATAAAATTATAGCTTGAGGAGGTAATGATGTTTCCTCTAGAAAATTAAAGTGGTATTATAGACGGGAATCTTTCAATGCAATATAATATTCATAATCATTCACATTTGTAAAATACATAGTCATAGTACCTCAACTTCATTCTCTAGACTCACACTCAAAGAACAAACCCCCTTACTCTATCTTTCCTTATTTATGATTGACTTCTGCTCATGGTATCTCACCTTCTTACTAACTATGATCAATCCTCTTAAAGTTTAGGGTTGCTAATACCAAGGTATAAGTAAGGAGCATTTCTAGATTCCTCACTTATAAATTGAATTTGTGCATTAAATTTTTATTCTTGTGGGATCTCAATGTCACTTCTTTCCACTTGTACTTCACCAAGTCCATCATAGTCCATCTCAAAGTAGATATCACCTTCATCAAGAAAATCATGTCATTCTTCATGTAACATACTAGATCTCAGACCCTACCCTAGAAGTTGACGCTTTGGACTTAGCCAAACAGGGTTGAAGGTTAGACCTAAATAGATTTTTAGTATAATCCCAATGAGATAATGCATGTATAGATCACCTTAATGTAACCTAATGTTCTAGCATTAATCTTAGGTTTATAATGGATACATAAAATATGCCACATAACTCAGTTTGGGGGTAATATGAAGATAAGAAACTTAATTGGATGAATAATTTAGATAATGGGCCGTTAATGATCCATATGAAATATCTCATAAAAATAAGTCTCAAAAGTAGAAACAAACTTCAAATTTGAAATCTACATATCAAAATTAGCCTACATGTCAAATTTCATCTAATTTGGACAACCTTGAAATATTATGATAAGTTTAGGAGAGAGAATGAGTAAAAGGCCTAAGTAACGAATAATGTGATTATATAACTTAAAAATATGTAAATAATGACAAATTCATATTCAACACATCAAATATAACTTGTGGATAAAGTTTGGTCCAATTTGGATGATGTTTGTGCAAGTTATGTAATTTTAGGTACATTTTGGACTTTTTCTGCAATTTATCCAATTGGGAGGTTTTATTTGTAAATTGTCACAAGAATTATGATCCTTATAGGTTTCCTTATCATTCTCGAATTTTTTGGGCTTTGGGGCTCCTAGTTATACTTTGTTTGGAAGTATTTCTCTTCAAGGACATTTTAGGGTTTTTCCCCTTTATGGATAAGGATGAAGATAAGGATAAGGATAAAGGTCAACATAAGGATAAAGATAAAGAAAAGTATAAGGATATGGATAAAAGAAAGAAAGTGTGGGTAGTAACTGAGGGAGGTGTTGCATGGACATAGAATCTCTAGGCTATTGACACGTGGAAAACTCTATGTACACCTCATGATTGACCCCTTCCTTATCCATGAAGCTATATATACCCCTTCCTAGCTCCAATTTGAAATCATTGCTCACTCCCTATTTCCTCTAGATTAGAGTACCTATCTTTCTATATTTTTCTTCGGAACTAGGTGGTCCAAGTGAGAATATGTTCCCCTTATTGAGAAAAAGGTCTCCTAGAGTTCCATCTAGCCCTACCTAGGGTTTCCAAGGTCCTCTTCTAGGGTTTTTGACCAGGGCAAGTGATTCTCTCTCTTTCTTCTTCGTTTTTCCTATTCCTCCTCTTCCTTCAACCTTCCTCCAGGTCGAAGCCATGGTCTTATATGGTGAAACCCCACCTAGAACCCATAAACACCTCATCTTCATGTTCTTTTGTTAGGGTTTTTCACCTCTAAAGTGGAGAAGGTGCTTCTTGCTCGAGATAGGAGCTTTGTTGGAGAAACCAGCCTCTCTAAGCTTGGGAACATTACTTATTGGACCTGTCCACCTTCCCTAGAGGTTATTTGGAGGCCTAGTCTTGGACTTAGGTTGGACTTTGGACTGTATAGACTCTGAAATTGAGGTATGATTGCATCCCACATTATTTCTATATTGAGCAATTTCTGATTCTTCACTCTAAATGTATGATGTATCCCCTATTCCTCTATGTTGGGAAATTAACCTATTTTTGTCTTACTCTTGGTCCTATGGACATTATCTTGCACAATTATCTATTCTTTTGATATCATTGTTCTTATGAACTAGATTATTATTATGATCTTGTATATTCTCTTGGACTCTTATCTTGTGCTTTGTGCCCACATTGATGTGGATGTTTATGTGTTGGCTAAATTGGACATTAGCATACCATTTGTTTTGATGATGAAAAACATTTCATTTTTGTGGATCTAACGTGCTACTTGAATATTTTAGGGTTCAAGGAAAATAAGGAGATCATACTAAGTGGATAATTGAAGATCAATACACTTAAATGATTAATTTTTTCATGATTGTACTCAATGTAAAAATTTGTACAATTATATAATGTACAAGTACTTAGATATCATGTAAATCAAGTGTTAGATCTTCCATATCTACCCAAAACCCTATGTCACACTCACATGAATACTTTAGGGTTGATAGGTCTCATATGAGTCATCAATAAGACCTCACACACATTGCAAAACTTTGCAAATCTTTAGTTCTGAGCCAAAATTTGGTCGACAATATTGTGGACCGAAATATAGCTGTTGTAACAGGTTTAGTTGTCAGAACTAGTCAGTCATCTGGTCGACAATATTGTGGACTGGAATTTTATCCAGTCGACAATATTGTCGACTGAGAAAAGTTCTGGAAACTTCACATTTAACGTGAATTTAGCTGTTGCAAGCCAACTACTTTATACCTAACGGCTAGTTAAGCACTAAGAACACTCTATACACTCCCTAAAACGTCCCTAAACACTTGTAAACTATTCATATAAATAGAAGAGGCCTTAGGACACCCAAATCATCACTTGCATACACAATACACAAGTTACACTTGAGCATCCATTCTTGAGAGCAACAAAGCTGAGATTTACTTGTTATCTTCTTCCTTGTGCTCTAGAGTCATGTCCTATAGCTTAGTATATCCTAGCCACCACACTACAACGTTCATCTGTAGTGGATTGGAGATCAATACACTTGATATAGGACCGAAGCGTTGTACTCATTGGTAATATTGTTTCTTTCTTCCAATCTTGTTCCTTTTATTGTATTTTGTTCTCCTTGACTACTCCTAGGTTGGAGGCTATTGAAAGGAGGTTTGTGGAGCTACTTTAGGTGGTGAAGGCTGCTCCCGGTGACTTGGAGTTACTTCAGAAGGATTCCTCAAGGATTGAAGCTACTTCAAGTGAAGGCTACTTCAAGGGTGAGCTTGGAGTTACTTTAGAAGGATGCTTCTAGGGGGATTGAGGCTACTTCACGTGAAGGCTACTTCAAGGGTATAAGGAAGGTGATTGTATTTTATGTAACATCCTTGCAAGGTAATAAAATTGATCCCTTTCGAAATCCTGATTGGAAACAATCGGGTAGTGGACTGACTACATTAGATTTCTAAGGTAGGAACCACTCTACATCCTTGTGTCTTCCTTGTCTCCTCCTACTTCTTATGCAAGTATTTACATTGTTTAATCAACTTTAAAAACTTCAAAAAGCTCTATTCACGCCCCCTCTAGATCTTTCAATTCGTATCAGAGTAGGTCTTCAAGGAGCTTTAACATGTCTTGAAGAGATGGGGGATGGTGTTTCCAGCAACCTCTACATGAGCCAACCATCATCAAGTGATCAAGATCGTAGATGGTGCTTTGAATGCGAAGTAAAAGGCCACTCGACATTCAACTGTCCAAAGAAGAAGAAAGGAGAAAAGTTCCACAAAGATAAAATGGAAAACAAAGAAGAAAATGTAAGTTGTTTCATTGCAACAATTGATGAAGAAGAAAATGAGGTAAGCCTACTTGATTTATCTAAAGAAGAGTTAGTTGCTAGCATTGAAGAATTACATGATAAATATATTTATTGTAAAAAGAAACTAAAAAGAGTTACAAAAACTAATGAAGAATTATATGCTCAATTAAATGATCTTGCTTCTGAAAAGGAAAGTATAATTTCTAAAAATTCTACCTTGAAATCATCTTTTAATGATTGCAATATGAAGTTGCTTACTCTAGAAACAAACTACAATTTTCTTTCTCAAGAAAATGTTGAATTACTTGCAACATTGAATGATCTTCAAACTCAACCTATCTTGTGTACTCATTTAGATTATGATGTTATTGTCAAAGAAAGAGATAGTTTGTTATCTAATCTAGATCAAGCAAAGTTAGACATTAAAAGGAGAATGGATGAAATTGATAAGTTACAAAAGGATATTAGTAGCTTGAAAAATAAAGATATCCTTGATAAAATTCTAAAAGGCTCTTCTGGTCAAGTTGGAAGGAGAGGACTAGGTGATGTGCCCAAAGATAAATCCTATCAAAAACCTAGAACAAAAAGGACACAAGTACCCAAGACTAAATTCATGTATGTGCCTAAAGACAATCTAGCTAACAAGAGAAATGAAATTGATTCTATATGTTGGCATTACTGTTTACGTCTTGGAAATTATTCATTCTCTTGCCCGTATAAGAAAAAGGTTGTTGATCTAGTTTGGGTTCCAAAACCCCAATCTTAAAAATAGTGAACATGATTAGTTGAGATTTGACCTAAAACTTCACTTTAATACTCATAATGTCTTATCTCAACTCAACTCGTCGCTATCTTGGATAATTAAGTAATCTAAACCCTAATTGAACCTAATAAATTGCTGAAAACAAAATAGAAACCTTCTCAGTCGACAACAACTTCGACCGAGACACTCTTCGGTCGAGAAAATTGTCGACCAAAGAAGTTTCTGTCTCAAACTTGCATTTTCTGGAAAAATAGTAAACTTATTGGTCGAGAAAGTTGTCGACCGAGAAGACTTTGGTCAAGAAAATAGTCGACCAAATAAGTTACTGTATTAAGCCTACAAAAACTTAAAAAACATCCGGATGACAAATACTTCGACCGAACCTCACTTGGTCGAGAACTTTGTTGACCGAGGAAAACTCTATCAGAATTATTTTATAAGAATAAGATACTTCAATTGCAATTAACTTAAGTGACTCAAATATGTAATGCACTTTACATATTTCATTGCTTTAAATATTTGAATGATCCTAATCAAAGGGAAGAATATATGGGCATCAAAACTTTATACTTTACATGATTAAATTGTCCCAAATAAGCATACAAGAGGAAAAGATTTGTTTTATTCAAGAAAAGTACTAATGGCAAAGGAGATTTCGGTTAATATTAACATAATAAAAATTGAAAACAAAAGAAGTGATCATACAAGGAACTTGGTTAAAATATAATCATCACCATTTTGTGAGAAAATTTAAGGTTTGAGCATTCTAAGAAATTATGACAAGATAATCTTGCTCACATAAATTAAACTCTAAAAGGCAAACTTAATCTTAAGGTTTTATATTAGAATTATTTAACATTCACAAGTTCCTATATGAGCAAAATGAAGAACTAATAATGATCATATACAACAAAATCAAATCATAATCTAGAAGAAGAGGTTCATTGGATAACTTATGAAAATGCATATATTGGATAGCTACAGAAATGCCTCTCGGTCAAAAAAGAGTTCAACCTAGGGGCGCCCAGGTCGAAGTCATGGACGACCTAAAATAATCCTGACAACATGCTTACTTGTGAAATCAACTCATCTTATTTGATTATTTTGATTATATTTTTAGGCATCTTTGTCGTCTTCAAAATGGGGGAGATTGTTGGCTAAATTGGACATTAGAATACCCTTTGTTTTGATGATGACAAACATTTCATTCTTGTGGATCTAACATGCTACTTGAATATTTCAAGGTTCAAGGAAAATAAGGAGATCATACTAAGTGGATAATTGAAGATCAATACACTTAAATGTTTAATATTTTCATGATTGTACTCAATGTAAAAACTTATACAATTATATAATGTACAAGTACTTAGATATCATGTAATTCAAGTGTTAGATCTTCCATATCTACCCAAAACCCTATGTCACACTCACATGAATACTTTAGGGTTGATAGGTCTCATATGAGTCATCAATAGGACCTCACACACATTGTAGAACTTTGCAAATCTTTAGTTTTGAGCCAAAATTTAGTCGACAATATTGTGGACCAAAATATAGCCATTGTAACAGGTTTAGTTGTCAGAACCATTCAGTCATCCGGTCGACAATATTGTGGACCGAAATTTTATCCGGTCGACAATATTATCGACCGAGAAAAGTTCTGGAAACTTTGCATTTAACACAAATTTAGCCATTGCAAGCCAACTACTTTATACCTAACAGCTAGTTAAGCACTAAGAACACTCTAGAAACTCCCTAAAACGCCCCTAAACACTTGTAAACCATTCCTATAAATAGGAGAGGCCTTAGAACACCCAAATCATCACTTGCATACACAAGTTACACTTGAGCATCCATTCTTGAGAGCAACAAAGATGATATTTACTTGTTATCTTCTTCCTTGTGCTCTAGAGCTATGTCCTACAGCTTAGTATCTCCTATCCACCACACTACCATGTTCATCTATAGTGGATTGGAGATCAATACGCTTGATATAGGATCAAAGTGTTGTACTCATTGGTAACATTATTTCTTTCTTCCAATCTTGTTCCTTTTATTGTATTTTGTTCTCCTTGACTACTCCTAGGTTGGAGGCTGTTGAAAGGAGGTTTGTGGAGCTACTTAGGGTGGTGAAGGCTGCTCCTGGTGACTTGGAGTTACTTCATAAGGCTGCCTCAAGGATTGAATCTACTTCAGGTGAAGGCTACTTCAAGGGTGAGCTTGGAGTTACTTCAGAAGGCTGCTTCTAGGGGGATTGAGGCTACTTCAGGTGAAGGATACTTCAAGGGTGTAAGGAAGGTGATTGTATTTTATGTAACATCCTTGCAAGGTAATAAAATTGATCACTTTCAAAATCTCGATTGGAAACAATCGGGTAGTGGACTGACTACGTTAGATTTTTAAGATAGTAACCACTCTACATCCTTGTGTCTTCCTTGTCTCCTCCTACTTCTTGTGTAAATATTTAAATTGTTTAATCAACTTTAAAAACTTCAAAAAGCTATATTCACCCCCTCTAGATCTTTCATTATGCCCATCTTATAGTGGATGTTTTGTGCTTCTTTTCCCACCATGGTAGTGGATGTATATGTAGCACACTTTGTTGGATATTTTTGATTTCATATCTCTTGTTTATCCATGTTATGCATCATGTGGTGACTACTAGTATAATGTTGAATGTGAATTCATGTGGATGTGAAAATTCCCACATATGAATGCAGATGTAAAAATCCCTGCATATTTTTATATATATGAGTAGATTTGAAAATTCTTGCTAGGTAGATGTTGACAGACCCTGCCACTACCCTATTATAGAGCAGATGTATACTAGACCCTGCTCTCTCTATAGTTTTAGTAGATGTGTATTTCCTACCTACATGATATATTATTCTAGTTTTGTCACAAGTGAAACACATGGATGCTTTGAACTTATATTTTGCTTTCATCATGATATGAATGTTCTTTTATTTTATGCTCCTTTGGGTAGTACTTTCCTTTTCTATGGGAAGGCATTTATAATTGATATCCTTATTTTCATTTATTTCTCAATTTCCTATTTTAGTATGCACATACTAGCTTTTGCTGATGTTTCTCTTTCTTCTCTTCTTTTGTGTGGTATGCTTCCAACCCCAGGTAAAGCAAGGTGGACTTGGACTTCAACATTGAAGTTGAGCTTTTGGGAGACTTTGAAGAGGTGGTTAGATGACCCTCAGCTTGATCTTTGCCTTATATGATTAGATTTACTTTTGACACCCATGTGTGGTGAAGTGATGTATAATGATAACAAGCTTTGTAATAGTTAGAACTTTCTTATCCCGCTGCTATAATTTTGGTACTATGATACATATATGTACAAAGTATTGGTACACATCCCTTTGGTGAAAATTTTTATGTGGTATATATTTCAAGGGATGTGGCCTTTTCTTTTCTAGTAGGGAAGTGGATCCCCTATCGGGTCCCACTCCTTACACTTCAGCACCGGACATGAATATATCCATCTTCTTGCATAAATAGGTGACTGTAAAGGTGCTAGTATGTACCCTGATCTCCACATCTTTTGTGGACAAAAATGACCTTCCTAAGATTATGTAGGTTTCCCCATCCTTTATCTCTATGTCTAAAATAAGAAATATGGTTGCATATATGGATTGTATTTTTGTATTCACCACTACCAATTGATCACGTAGCATGCATGTGGGTGTCTTGCCTTATCCACCAGCCATAAGGAGAATGCAGTCAACTTTGTCCATCCTTCCCAAGATAAGATTTACGAACCTGCTATAAGATATGATGCTTATGGTTGATCCTAGATCTAGAAAAGTGTGCTCAATGATTTGAGAATTCATATAGCAATGTATAAGAGGGAAACTCGAATCTCTTCTATTTTTGGGGAAAGGATACTAAAAATGAATCTTGTTTGCTCTGTCAGCAAAATTTCTTTGGATGGCCTCCCTATTACTTTCTTCTTCTGGCCGGTGCAATCTTCTTTAAACAAAGACACGAGGGTTGTAACACTTGCCTTTCCTTGATTTAAGTCTTTCAAGAAGTTCAATGCATGGTCATGCTTTTTTGGGGGGAAGGAACTCCTAAAGCATCAAAGAAAAGTTGTCCACTTGCATCAACATCTTCTACAACAGTTGGCATGCTTTGAGACAACATGAGAACATTCTATGAACCATAAGGCAGAGTTTGTGTTGTTACCAACTCCAAATAGGGTGGGGGAGCAGGTTTTATCTTCTCCAACAAAGGTGCGATATCAGATGTTATCTCTTCCAACAAATGTGGGATAACATGTGTTATCTTATCCAAAAAATGTGGGACAACATGTGTTATCTTCTCAATAAGGGTGAGATAAAAAGTGTTGTCTTCTCCAACAAAGGTGGGATAGTAGGTGTTATCTCTTCCAACAAAGGTGGGACAACATGTCTTATCTTCTTCAACAAAGGTGGTACATCACGTGTTATCTTCTCCAACAAGGGTGGGACATCATGTGTTTTGTTTTCCGATAAAGGTGGAACAACAAGAACTAGTGCACATGGTACTGTCACACAATGGGGGGAACTAGGATTTTTGGTTCTCTTGGCACCCTTACATGAACTTTTCGACAGTGATTCTCTATCATTCTCTTTGGGCATTTGCTCCTTCCCCTTCATGGATTTCTCAACAACCTTATCACCCCATATGACAGATACCATGTTCACTTGCTCAAGAGGAGGGGGAGATCATGATGATGATAATGGTGGAGGTGGTCTTTGATTTAGTGGATTTGGATTTTGGAGGATGTAGGGTGGTTGTTGTGGAGTTGTTTGATAATGAGGTTGTTGTTGTGGAGGTGGTTGGTATTGAGGTATTAGTGATTGTTGGGAGTATTGAATGAATGGAGATTGTGTTGGTGGAGGAGCATATGGCTTGGGAGGTCCTTGATATTGTTGCAAGGTTGTTACTTTCCCTTATGGTGGAATATAGGCACCTTAAGAAGCGCCCATGGAACCACTATCATTGTTTGGATTGGGTGTTGGTTTGGGAAGGGAGTCTTCCCTCCTCAAGACTGGCAAGTTAAAGAAAAATCTAATCTAGCCTTTGTTTAAGGAGGTTTATTGTTTGTTCATGGGAGGACACATCCTTCTTCACTTTACCTAGATTTCTCAACATGCCAAACACTTCCTCTTCAAACTGTGAACTGTTACTTGGCCCTTGGTATTGCCTTGGTTGTCCTTGTCCTTCTTCCTGTTGCTTCCAAGAGATGTTTAGATGATTTCTTCATTTTGGAGTGTAGGTGTTGGACATGGGATCTTGGTTGTTCATGCTCCCAAAAAGATTGCAAAGCACTTCTTCACATAGAGCCTCCACATAGTTGGTAAAGTGGCTATAAAACCCCCCCACTTTAGTTTTCATGAGGCATCATGTATGCTAATATATTCATCATTTGCGGATGGGGTCATCTTTGTGGCGAGACTGTGAAGTTGGTCGGTTTCTATCACAATGCACATCCATGCTAGAAGCACGATGACATGAGTTTTAGATAAGTGATCAAAGAGAGGTCATGACTCCTCTGGGGGCTTGACCATGAATGCTCCACCATAAGAGGAGTCAACAACCGCTTGATCCATTTAAGATTCCCTGATGTATAAGGATTGCACCAAGTACCATATGGGTACTTCGTGATGAGGGCAGTCCTACAATAGATTTTGGAAATGCTCTTAAGTATCATGAAATTTCTCATTCTCCCTTTGGCTGAATGAGGTGATGTGCCTTCTCATTTGGGTCAGCTTGGCTATGGGGTAGAACTTTTTTAAAAAGTCATTCTTCACAGCCTCCCAAGTCACTAACTCTGGCTTGGATAGGTACCACTCTTTTGCCTTTTCCTTTAGTGAGAAAGGAAACAAAGTCCGCCTAATAGAATTATCAATAGCATCTGGGGTGCGGAAGGTGGAGCACGTCTCTAAGAAGGCGTCAATGTGGTGGTAGGGATTCTCATTCTCAAGCCCGTATAAGGTGGACATGGGCCCAAAGAAAGCTGGCGGGATTGAGAAAATTGGTTGTTGTGGAATTTGATCCACCCTAGTGGTGATTAGAGAATTGTAATTGCCAAGCATAAAGTAGTCATGATTCGGCTTGTGTGGTGAGGGACCTGGAGCAAGGCGTGCCTCCTCCTCGTGGTTGTGAGCATTCCTATCTCCCATCCTCCTCCTTGTAGTTTTGAGCATTCCTATCTCCCATCTCAACTTCTTAATGGTGTCTGCGTTGGTGTTGACGTCACCTTCTACTTATCTCAGGGTCCTCTGGAGCCAAGTCAGTAGAAAGTGAACGACGACCAAGCATGCATAATTGTCACCTACACAAAGCACAAACAAACAACAGAAGCTAAATTAAAAGACAAGTATGCAAAGGTAAATAAAGAACAAAGAATAGAAATGATGAGGGTAGTAGGAAAAACAAAGCTAAACTAACTATCTAGGTCGAGCACCTCTTTTCCTGGCAACAACACTAGAAAGCTTGGTGTATTTTCCAAACACATCCAAGTAAAGTGGAAAAATACAGTGCTTAAGGGGAGATTCACATCACAGCTACTAGGGAGTTGTGGCGCTTTCCATCCCAGTCCATGGTGCTAGGAATGTTGGTGTGTCTACCCTAAGGTACACACAATTGGGATTTTTCAATATTTGTAAGGACCTACACCGAGACTTCACTTAGACAAACTATAAGGAGTGGGCCCCGGGAGGGACCACTCCTTACTTAATTTAAGGAAACATTTGCAACATTCCCCAATGAATAATTTTCCATCATATAAAAGCCACTTTGGGGTTCACAATATTTCTTTAAACAGAATGATAACATGAACATAGTTTGAATGCAGCGGAAATAAAACTAATTATTACATGATACTCTTAACAAAGTTCAACTATCAATCCATAAATGGCTTCTAACATACATTAAAGACTAAACTACTCAGATTGGTTTTTGTGGTGAGTAACCTCTTCATCTTAGAATTCCTCAACAACTAAATCTGGGCGTCACCACCTATCCTCTGGACCTCAGGTAGTGGAACCTCTGGGTGGGTTGAATGCAACACCCAGAGTTGAAGAAACCAAAGAGGAAAGTATGTCAACGAATGTTGAGTAAGTGCAACAATTTAAAACTAGGCATTACTTAGGAAATTATTAAAAGAAGAGCTTCCAAATCAAATGATAACAAAACAATTAAGCTCTAAGAGAATTATAACAGGACAAGAGATGAGGCATTTCTACTAAGGAATGTCAAGTAGGGTGATCTTGCCTTTAAAACTTTTTCATTATTAATAACAACAATAAATTGTGCATGTAATAAACAAAGACTAAAGTTATTTCAAGCAGGGTTGAGACACCATTAGATCTCAACCTAAAATATGGGTGGAAAAGCACACCCTAGGTGGAAAAGCACACCTCTATAAATAATGTGTGGAAAAGCACACCCTGGGCGGGAAAGCATGTCCATGTATATATGGTTGTATAGATGTACCACTACAAGATAAAACTAGTCTAAGCATGCACATAAATAGGGAAAGGCAAGTAAAGTTTAGTCCATATGAGTCAACAAGACGAGAGCATCCAAACATAAGCATGTGGGGTCAGAGGACCCATGAGTATTGTCTAAGAAAACAAGAATTTTAAAATGATGAAAAAGATAATATCTACTCATGACTCATATGGGAAAGAATGTTTAGTCATTATAATAATGCTTAGATAATACAAAATATGCACATACCTTAAACTAGAACTACTAAATCAGAGGTTGAATCGTAACCTTCCAAATCTATGGCCAATTCGACCTACACGCATGTTTAGATCTTGTAATTAAGGTTTATGTGTTATAGGATGTAAGTGTGATGAAAACCTTAAAAACCAAGTCCAATCGGTGAATCCCAATTCGATTCTTGAGATAGATCCAAAACTAACATCAAGGTTTCTTTGAAGATAAACTTGACTCAAGGTCAACACTTTATTAATTATTATATTTTCTTTAATGATCATATGTGAGGACAAAACAAAAAAACTCAAATTCTCATTAAAAATCTCAGATTGATGCTTGATTAAGTCTTAATGAGTTAGATCAGGGTTCCCAACCATAGATACGATTCCAAGGTTAAAATTTTGTCCTTGAAAGCCTATCTTTAATCATTAATGGGGTATTATGATTATTTAGAAACCCAAAAATCCGATCTTGAAAATTGATGAACAAGGTGAAAAAAATAGTACCACAAAACATAGAAAATTCCAAGGATTCTAGAACATATTTTTTTTGTAATTTTTGGATAACCAGAGAGAAAGTTATGATTTTTTTGAAGATCTGACCAATTGCAAATTGCCAAAATTCCAACTCAGTAGCCCAGGGACCAACTCACTTACTTGGCCCAATCATGAGCGGCCAAGCAAGCTTGGGTCAACAGTCCTAGCCCTGCCAAGTCGTCGAGGCTTAAGACAAGGGGAGGGCGGTGAAAAGGCTCTTTTACCCTTGTGGAAAACAAACTAGAAAGGGAGGAGCGAGGGGCTGAACAGGGAAATGACTAGTGGTCATCCCTCCTAACTTTCCTGCTCACCATTGTTGCACCTCCAAGCAGAAGATGCAAGCCCGAGTTGGGCATTCCCAATAGCGAAGATGAAATCACGAAATAACAACACGAAAACACAAAGAGAAAGATTCCGAACAAACCTCTCCAACTAATTGAAGATGGAGGCCAAGAACTACTCATCCTAGGCATTGCAAAGCTTGAGAGAAGACTTGCTTGGCAGTGGCTTGAGATGCAACTAGTAATAAAATTGAGAGGGGAATAAGCAAGCTTGGGTGGCGGCAGATCTAGGGCACCACTCATATATATATAGGGTCAAGTCTATGTTCATCGTCAGAGGAAAAGAAAGGACCGTTATAGTTACGGCCGCCATTCACCGAGGAGTTTGGGAGTAGGATTGGGTGTTTCTTTATTACTTTCCAAAAACTCTCGAGTAATACCTTGATTTGTGTGGATTTTGTTCATGAAGCAGTTGGCGAAGAAAAATTGGAAAATGATTGAGTGTAGAGCAAGAAATCGTTATTTCTTTCCACCTGGTCTTGTCCTGCGAGTTTCCTTTTTGGCCGTGGGTAGAAGACGACACACCTAGTGTCGGATCAAGATCTAAAGGTGGAGAGAAAAGTGCGCATCCAACAAAGTTGGATGACTGCGTGATAGATCAATTATTTCTAGGATAATTAGGATTTGGAATAAAGTGGTATTAAATGATTATCCTTTTGTTACCAATTCCAATTGGGATATCAAATAAAGTGCAAATAAGACAAAAATTGGCAAGTAGGCTAATTAAGACCCAACGAATCTGAATTTGGAGTTAAATTTGCCTTTTGGAAAATTTAATGTGTGCAACTCCCAAACTAATAAAAAGTGTATTTTCCTTATATAAAATTATTCCTTCATTATTTCTTAACCAAATTTCGTGGGTAACTCTCTTATAACCACACCCATCCACAGGAAAAATCTAGAATGCTAATTTTTATTCTAAATGCCTTATTTTGATAATTTTGCAAATCAACCCATAAGTAATGAATAACCTTAGGTTCTTACGTAAACCCTATCCAATATTTGTATTTTTGCAACAAACTCTCATATTCAAATATTCCCACATCTCACAACCTATAAATATGAGAAGAGGGTTCAAAATAAAATATTAAAATAAAAAAGAGGGAAAAGGAGATATTTACCTCATTTGAGGATGTTACAACTCTCCTCCCCTAAAAAGGATTTTGTCCCCGAATCTCAAGTGCAAAGGAAAGGGTGAGTTTACATCATTTCTTCTCTAAGCTCCCAAGTACTCTCCTCTAGCCCATGATACTTCCATAAAACCTTTATTAACTCAATCTCTTTGTGCTTCAATTGCTTCACTCGGGATTCAAGAATCTTCACTAGATATTCTTCATAAGTCAGGTTCCACGGATCTCTATGGGTTTGATAGATAATACATGGGATGGATCCTTCACACACTTCTTCAACACAAACAAATGGAAGACATTATGAATCTTATCATAAGAAGGGGGCAAAGTGAAACGATAAGCACACTCCCCAATCTTATCTAGAACTTCAAAAGGTCCCACGTAACGACGCCTGAGCTTCCCCTTCACTTTCAATCTCACAATGGACCGAATGGGCTTTATCTTCAAGAAAACATAGTCACTAACCAAAAAGTTCACATCCATCCTCTTATTATCTGCATACATCTTTTGACGATCCTGAGATGCCTTCATCCATTTCTTTATCAACACAATCTTATCCTTCATCTGTTGCATGTCATCAGTCTTTACTAGAGTATGCTCACCCACATCATCTCAATGTAAGGGTGATTAATAGGGTCTTCCATAAAGATCTTCAAAGGGTGGCATACCTATGCTTGCTTGGTAACTATTATTGTAAGAAAATTCAGCTAGAGGAAGATATTTATCCCAAACTCCTCCCCAATCCATCACACACGCTCGTAGAAGATCTACAATCTGGATTGTCCTTTCAGATTGACCATTAGTCTGAGGATGGTAGGAAGTGCTAAAATGCAAATATGAACCCATCCCTTCTTGAATCTTCCTCCATAGGTGGGAAGTGAATTTAGGGTCTCTATATGATACAATGGACTTTGGCAAACCATGCAACTGCATGATCCAATATATGTAGATTTGGGCCATGTTTGGGACCTTGTATATAGTTTTGAAAGGCAAGAAGTGAGCTAACTTGGTAAGTCAATCTATCACAACCCAAACAGCATCATAACCACTCCTAGATCTTGGAAAACCGATCATGAAATTCATCATTATATTTTCCCACTTCCATTCAGGTATATCAAGAGGTTTCAAAAGCCCTCCAGGCCTTTGATGTTCAATCTTTACCTTCTGGCAGGTCAAACATCTTACAACGAAAGTAGCAATGTCCTTCTTCATATTCTTCCATCAAAAACCCCTATGTAGATCATTGTACATCTTCGAGGTGCCAGGGTGAATTGCATATTTGGAACCATGAGCCTCACTCTACATCAAGTATCCATATCGATGACGAAAATGAATTGCACCATCAATACCAATAGAGAAGTCATATTGTGGTTTTACTGTCAAAGCCTTCACTTCATCAAGGTCAGGACTAGCTGACGGAGCTACTATAACTTCTGAAATCCAAGATGGAGTAATCGATAGGCTTGCCATGTGCACACACATTCTATCTATGACAGTATGATCCACATCCTCTCTTAACTCAGGTCTCCAGCTAGAAACATGTTCCATACTCTTCCACACAAAAGAACAAAGAGATGCATAAATGGCATCCTTCTTATGACTAAGAGCATCTACAACCACGTTGGCCTTTCTAGGATGATATATGATCGTAAAATCATAATCCTTCAAAAACTCCATCCAATGCCTTTGTCTCGTATTCAAGTTCTTTTGCGTCATAAGATAACGACAACTTTTATGATCTGAGAAGACTTCAAATTGCAACCATACAATTAGTGTCTCCAAATCTTCAATGCATGAATGATAGTTGTGAGTTCCAAATTGTGAGTCAACCAGTTTTCTTCATTCAGCTTCAACTGACGGGAGACATAGGTGATAACCCGTCCTTGTTGCATAAGAACACAACCTAGGCCTAACCTAGATGCATCAGTAAAAATAACATAAGGTTTGCCTTCCACAAGTAAGGCCAAGACTGGATCAGATGTTGGGCAACGCTTTAGTTCTAGAAAGCTCTTCTCACATTCTGGGGACCAGATAAACTTTGCTTCCTTATGAATCAATTTGGTTAGGGGGTTAGCCAACTCAAAAAAGTTTTCAATAAACCTTCTTTAGTAACCCACAAGACCCAAGAATCTTTGTATCTCAGAGGGATTCTTCAGAGGTTGCCACTTAGTCACCGCTTCAACTTTTACTGGATCAAGAGCTATGTGACCTACTGATATAACGTGGCCAAGGAATATCACTTCCTTTGTCCAGAATTCACACTTCAAAAACTTGGCATACAGTTGGTTTTCACGAAGAGTTTGCAAGATAGTTCGCAAATGTTCTCGATACTTGTCCACTATTCTAGAATAGATGAGAACGTCATCAATGAAAACTACCAAAAAGTCATCAAGGTAAGGACGGAAAACTCGATTCATCAAGTCCATAAATGCGGCAGCGGCATTATTCAACCCGAAAGGCATCACCAGAAACTCATAGTTCCCATAACGAGTACAGAAAAGCCATTTTTGATACGTCTTCATCTTTGACCCGCATTTGATAGTACCCACTCTGCAAATCCATCTTTGAAAAGATTGTGGCAGACTTCAACTGATCAAACAGATCATCAATGTGGGGTAGAGGATATCGGTTTATCACCGTTACTTGGTTTAGCATTTTGTAGTCCATTCACATCCTCAAGGAACCATCCTTCTTCTTCACAAACAGAACGGGAGCTCCCCAAGGTGAGACACTGGAGTGAACAAACCCCATATTGAGGAGTTCCTACAATTGCTTCTTAAGTTCTGTGAGTTCCGTTGGTGCCATATGATAGGGTGGCTTGGATATGGGGGTGGTACCTGGCACGAGATCGATAGTGAACTCAGCCTCTCGAGATGGGGGAATACCAGGTAACTCTTCTGGAAACACATCAGGGAAATCTTGAACCACTTCAATATTCTCCAATTGAGGTGGTGAAGGGTCCAAGACAATGGAGGCCAGATAAGCCTGACATCCATGGAATATGAGTTTTTCAGCCTTCGGTGTCGATATGATGAATTGTCTTTCTTCACGTTTTCTGCCTTTAAATAAAAACTGTTCGCCGTCAGGGTGAAGCAAACTAACCTTCATATCGTCACAAAACAAGTCCACCTTGAACCTTTTCAACCAGTCCATACCCAAGATGACGTCGAAAGCCGTCATGTTTAAGAAGATGAACTCAGTAGTAAACATCTTCCCAGATATACACAAATCTAGGGGTGGGGTTTTCAAATAAGAGGAGGACACCCTACCACTAGGGGTTTCTATGTCAAGAACATAGCTCATATATGTAGGCTCTATGTCTAACATATCGACAAGTTTTGTGGATATAAAAGTGTTTGAAGAGCCAAAATCAAAGAGAGCTTTTATAGGCTGAAAATGAAGATGTACGATACCTTCTATCATTTCATTGTCATCACCAGCATCGACAACATCCATAGCAAACACTAATCCCACATGGCGCTCTACTGGAGAATGTCTACCTTGATGATTGTGGTTGTTATTGTCATTCCTGGGAGGCTGATTGAGACAAGGCTGAGGCTAATTGGCAGGTTGCTGGGCAGGAGCATGATGTTGTTGCAGTCGAGGGCACTGGGGCCTGAAGTGTCCATCTTGTCAACATTCATGACAAACGTTCTGCCTTCCATCCCTATGTGCTGTAGGATACCTTCCTAGAGGTTGATGGCGAGAACAACGCTTGCACTTATCTCGTCATTGGTCATGGTCAAAGTTCTTTCTCTTGTTGCTCTGTGTTGGGGCTTGAAAACCCAGGTACGACTCCACTACTAGGGCTTTATCCACCATTTTATGAAAAGACAGAGGAAGTTGAGGAACTAAGGCACGTCCCACATGGTATTTGAGGCCTTGCAAGAATAGGTCATCCTTTCTTGCTTCAATAAACCCTACTGCATACCACTCAAGTAGGAGGAATTTCTGCACGTAGGCAGGGACAGAGAGGGATCCTTGCCTTAAACTATAAAATTCTGCTTCTTTATTTTTCATAGCGGCGTTGAAGATGTATTTTCCACGGAACAGTTCCAGAAACTGCTCCCATGTAATAGTTGTGATGTTGCCAGTCCTTGAGACTCCATTCCACCAAACACATGCTGGTTCATCCAGCACGTATGAGGCAAACCTGGCCTTTTGATGAGGAGGGCACACCATTCCCTCAAAAGTCCGCTCAATTGCCAAGACCCAGTTGTCAGCCTTGTCGACCATCTCCAACTCCCCTTCACCCTTGAAGGAGGGGGTTGCATATTCATAAAGCCAGTCAAATTTTACTCCTTAGGCTTATCCTGAGCTGGAAGGTTTATTCATCTTGCCCACCATGGTCACAGTCAGGAACTGTCGCAAGTAGGCCAACTCCTGCTCAGGGGTGAGGCCAGTCGAGGTAGAGGCAGTGGTGTCGACGAATCCATTAGAAGAGCTGGAGTTGTTCCTAGGGGGTCCATGTCAAAATGAGGGACCTCTGGTGTGAAGAATCTATCAGTAGTGTTGGAGTGAGGGGTGGCACCGGCGTCGCCAAACAAGTTGGACCTCCTGGAAAAAAATAGGTTTTATAGGTAAGGCATAAGCACTAAGTAAGGACTCCTAAGATATCTAGATTACCAAGCAAAAACAAGCTTTGATACCATTCTTGTAAGGAGTGGGCCCCGAGAGGGACCATTCCTTACTTAATTTAAAGAAAAATTTGCAAAATTCCCCAATAAATAATTTTCCATCAATATAAAAGCCACTTTGGGGTTCATAATATTTTTGTAAATAGAATGATAACCTAAACATAGTTTGAATGCAGTGGAAATAAAACTAACTATTACATGATACTCTTAACAAAGTTCAACTATCAAGCCATAAATGGCTTCTAACCAACTTTAAAGATTAAACTACTCAGATTGGTTTTTGTGGTGAGTAACCTCTCCATCTTAGAAGTCCTCAATAACTAAATATGTGTGTCACCACCTATCTCCTGGACCTCAGGCTGTGGAACCTCTGGGTGGGTTGAATGCAACACCCAGGGTTGAAGAAACCAAAGAGGAAAGTATGTCAATGAATGTTGAGTAAGTGCAACAATTTAAAACTAGGCATTACTTAGGAGATTATTAAAAGAAGAGCTTCCAAATCAAAGGATAACAAAAGAATTAAGCTCCAAGAGAATTATAACAGGCCAAGAGATGAGGCATTTCTACTAAGGAATGTCAAGTAGGGTGATCTTGCCTTTAAAACTTTTTCATTATTAATAACAACAATAAATTATGCATGTAATAAAAAAAGACTAAAGTTATTTCAAGCAGGGTTGAGACAGCATTTGATCTCAACCTAAAATATGGGTGGAAAAAGCACACCCTAGGCGGAAAAGCATGCCTCTATACATAATGGGTGGAAAAGCACACCCTGGGCGGGAAAGCATGCCCCTGTATATTTGGTTGTATAGATGTACCACTACAAGAAATAAAACTAGTCTAAGCATGAACATAAATAGGGAAATGCAAGTAAAGTTTAATCCATATGAATTAATGGGATGAGAGCATCCAAACATAAGCATGTGGGGTCAGAGGACCCATGAGTATTTTCCAAGAAAATAAGAATCTTAAAATGATGAAAAAGATAACATCTACTCATGCCTCATATGGGAAAGAATGTTTAGTCATTATAGCAATGCCTAAATAATAGAAAAGATGCACATGCCTTAAACTGGAACTACTAAATCAGAGGTTGAATCCTAACCTTCCAAATCTATGGCCAATTCAACCTACATGCATGTTTAGATCTTGTAATTAAGGTTTATGTGTTATAGTATGTAAGTGTGATGAAAACCCTAAAAACCAAGTCCGATCGGTGAATCCCAATTCGATTCTTGAGATAGATCCAAAACTGACATCAAGGTTTCTTTGAAGAAAAACATGACTCAAGGTCAACACTTTATTAATTATTATATTTTCTATAATGATCATAGGTGAGAATAAAACCCTAAAACTCAAATTTTCATTAAAAACCTCATATTGATGTTTGATTAAGTCTTAATGAGTTAGATCAAGGTTCCCAAACATATATACGATTCTAAGATTAAAATTTTGTCCTTGAAAGTATATCTTTAATCATTAATAGGGTATTATGATTATTTAGAAACCCAAAAATCCGATATTGAAAACTGATGAACAAGGCAACAAAAATAGTACCAAAAAAATGGAGAAAATTTCAAGGATTCCAGAACATATATTTTTTGTAATTTTTGGATAACCAAAGAGAAAGTTATGATTTTTTTGAAAATCTGACCAATCACAAATTGCCAAAATTCCAACTCAGCAGCCCAGGGACCAACCCACTTACTTGGCCCAATCACGAGAAGCCAAGCAAGCTTGAAGACAAGGGGAGGATGGCAAAAAGGCTCTTTTGCCCTTGAAGAAAATAAACCAGAAAGGGAGGAGCGAGGGGCAGAACGGGGAAATGACCAATGGTCATCCCTTCCAACTCTCCCTCTCACCATTGTTGCACCTCCGAGCAGTAGGTGCAAGCCTGAGTTGGGCATTCCCAACAGCGACGATGAAATTGTGAAATAACAACACAAAAACAAGAAGAGAAGGATTCCGAACTAACCTCTCCAACTAATTGAAGATGGAGGCCAAGAACTACTCGCCCTGGGTGCCACAAAGCTTGAGTGAAGACCTGCTTGGTGGCGGCTCGAGATGCAACCAACAGTGAAATTGAGAGGGGAATAAGCAAGCTTGGGTGGCGGCAGATCTAGGGCACCACTCATATATATAGGGTCAAGTCTACATTCATCGGCCATTAGGGGTTTGGGAGTAGGATTGGGCATTTCTTTGTTACTTGCCAAAAACTCTTGAGTAATACTTGATTTGTGTGGATTTTTCTCACGAAGTAGTTGGCAAAGAAAAATCAGAAAACAATTAAGTGTAGAGCAAGAAATCATTATTTCTTTCCACCTAGTCATGTTCCTACGAGTTTCCTTTTTGGCTGTGGGTAGAAGATGACGTGCCTAGTATCGGATCAAGATCCAACGGTGGAGAGAAAAGCACGCATCCAACAAAGTTGCATGACCACGTGACAAATCAATTATTTTGAGGATACTTGGGATTTGGAATAAAGTGGTATTAAATGATTATCCTTTTGTTACCAATTCCAATTGGGATAAAATATAGTGCAAATAAGATAATTATTGGCAAGTAGGCTAATTAAGACCCAAGGAATCCGAGTTTGGAGTTAAATTAGCCTTTTGGAAAATTTTAATGTGTGCAACTCCCAAACTAATAAAAAGTGTATTTTCCTTATATAAAATTATTCCTTCATTATTTCTTAACCAAATTTCATGGGTAACTCTCTCTTAACCACACCCCATCCACATGAAAAATCTAGAAGGCTAATTTTTATTCTAAATGCCTTATTTTGATAATTTTGCACAATCAACCCATAAGTAATGAATAACCTTAGCTTCTTACATAAACCCTATCCAATATTTGTATTTTTGCAACAAACTCTCATATTCAAAGATTCCCACATCTCACAACATATAAATCTGAGAAGAGGGTTCAAAATAAAATATTACAATAAAAAAGAGGGAAAAGGAGATATTTACCTAAATTTGAGGATGTTACACAAACACATTAACCAAATAGCGCATAGGCTTGTGTTATAGTATAAGAAAGCGACAAGATAATGGTTGATCTACATGGATAGAGGGGCACTAGAGCTAGGTTTAGATTAATCTAGGTTCCTAAAGTAGAGTCTAGGGTTCAAGGATTTCATTGGGGGGTGTTTGATTAAACTAAAGGTCCAAGCAAGCAACTAAAGGAACAATAAGAAAAAACTAAGTTAACCCTAGACGAGTTAGTTCTAAGTAGAACAAAAAGAAACTAAGCAAGAAGAGATAAATTTATACTGCAACAAGCAAAGCAAGAGTTGCACTACACTAACTAGCAATCTAGGCTACTAGAGTAAGTAAGAGACCAAGACTAACTCTAACACTACAATAGCAAAGCGGTCCTAGTTAGCAGCCTAGAGGAAGAATAGCTATAGACTAATAAGAAATAACACAAAAATCACAAAGGTGCACCAACTAATCTAGAAAAACCTAATTTACAAGAACAAAGCAACTAGCTAAAGAGGTAATGAAAGCAAGTAACTAAGCAAACATTAACTAGCAAGAAAGTAATTTAGGGTTTAAGCAAGTTATGGAAGTGTGGTCCATTTGTGGGAATGTAACTAGAATCCAATTTGGGGGTCATAACATGCACATTATATTCATTCATTCTATATTTTTAAACCAAACAACAAGTCAAATATTAATAAATTACCCTAAGCTACTAGTTTGCCATGGGCGGAATAAGGTGTGTGAAGGGGAACTACACCTTGCACACCCTATCCAACCTTACGAGGCTTAATTGCACTAGGTCTTAGATGAAATTCCAATAGGATTTAGCAAGTCTAGGTTTATAGAGTAAGTGTTCTTAGGTAAGTTGGGAGTGAGAGGTAGGAATGGAGAGTGGAGGTGAGGGTGTTTCACCTCACATCACCCACCATCTAGCTTTTATGAAACTCCTAGGCAATTGCACTAAGAACTCCTACACTAGCTACTTATATCTCATAGCTAGGAGTAAGAGAAGGGATATATGTGTGGGAAGATGGGGTGCTAGCTAGGGATCCACTAGTTGGACCTAGGAGAAAATCCCAAAATAGCCTCACATACACCATTTTCTCCCATAACTAGGTGGTTTGCAACACAAATTAACAAGAAGTCCGTGTTTTTAAGAACAAACCACAAGGAGAAATATGGGAAATAAGATAAAAGTAGAATAAAATCATCATAAAATGAACCTATAGTTTTTACAAGTTATTTTC
Organism: Alisma plantago-aquatica; assembly: GCA_963693085.1. Lineage (NCBI taxonomy): Eukaryota > Viridiplantae > Streptophyta > Magnoliopsida > Alismatales > Alismataceae > Alisma > Alisma plantago-aquatica. Next base: position 1,335,358,164 of record OY856409.1, on the reverse strand, counting down.
CCCAACATGGTATCAAAGGCACATTTTAGCCCCCCCCCTAAACAACCCACGTAGGGGGGCTTAGCTACTCAAAGAACTAAAAAGAATAAAATAAGAAGAAATAGCCATGGAGCTCTTGGAAGATCTCTTCTCCTTCACCTCCGACAACAAGAGAAGCACCTTTTCTCTCATTAATATTGCATAGATTGGGTGGTGGAAGTAGCCAAAACCTTAGAAAACTATGGTTTTAGGTTAAGGAAGGTGGAAATGAGGTGGAGGTAGGTGGGAGGTCAAGGAGCGAGTTAGATGTAGCTAGGAATGGCCTAGAAGTAGCTAACCTCTGGCTCCCGCTGCCACCCATGTATATATAGGTGGTAGGGAAGCTCTTTATTAAGTGGGGGGGGGGAATGGGTTGAACAATGTAGAAAAATAGTAGGATTCGGTTGGCAGCACGACCGTAATGGGTGTAGCACAACCACTATGAGTAGGGTGTAGCACAACCATGTTGAGAGGGAATGATCATTTAGGTGGAAGTGGAAATGTTAGGTTGAAAGCTGGAAAATAGAGGCTGGTAGCACGGTCATGCCGGCCAGCACGGTCGTGGTGGAGGTCGGGTGGCATGGTCGTGGTGGAGGCTAGAGGGCACAACCGTGTTGGGTAGCATGGTCGTTGTGTGTGGTATGTGGCACATTTGTGCTAGTGTCATGGCCGTAGTGGGCTACTTGGATTGGGGTTGTTCTCTTCAACATGCTCGTTCTGATCTTTGGCAACACAATCGTGGTAGCTGCCATGGCTGATCTGGAGCTCCTTGGCATGATCCTACTAGCTTAGAATGGTTGTGGTGCTAAGGTTGCTATAGCTTTGTCAACTCTGTGATTTTGATATGATTTTTGCATTTACAACACGACCATTTCGTCTCACTACTTCTGTGTTGGGGCTTCACATGCACTTTGAGCTTCAATCTTTGATATCCATGGACACCTTCATTTTAACTCGACCCTTGACCACTAGGGGTAGGTTGCGGGGAGATTTTAGGCCTTCTTTGGAAACCTCCATGGATGGAGAAACCATGGAACACCTTCCTTGTCTCATGTCCATCCAATGTGTGGTCCAAGTACCTAAAAACATGCAAAGTGTGCCCATAAATGCATTTGATAGGAAACCATTTATTAGAGTAAATAGCTTGGAGCCTAACATTTGTATATGTGATTAAAATGCAAGAAGACACAAGATGAAGACATAAAATAGGGTTTCATAATGTACCATAGATGTACGACGGACTAGGCCCAATGAGGACAATGTCCTTAAAATAGTGAAGTGCCCAACATCATCCACAGATTCTATTAGTATCCAATGTGGATTAGTTAGTTTAAATACTAGTCAATGAGTCAGCCTTTATGGAACCATTGATGTAGGTAGTCAGGCAACATGCTTTGACTGTATTCCTGACTAACCATGTTTAGATTAGGAGTCCAATTTATTTGCACAATTATTTAGTCACCAAAGCTAGATGTGGTGAGGCCATTGTAAGCATGGGAGTTGGTTTAGTATACTACATTATTGGGTCTACTCTAAGTATTATATGGTGAGATTGCAGCTTGTTGTGATACTTCCACATGTTGTGGTACACTTCATGTGGGTCCAGGGCATAATAAAATGAATAAATGACCAGTGAATGGATTTAGTTGATTTACTTAATATAGTTATCATCAAAACTCCTATCTTATTGTATCATTTATAGATTCCAACTACCATGCTTATGTTATTCTGTATTTAGTTCAATATGCAAAACGTTTCCAAATTATTATGAATTCTTAATGACTTTCCATGCACCGAGCCAGTATCTCACACACTCTTTTGAAACATTTTAGGTACGGTTCTGGCTTAGCAGGATTAGTTAGAAGCAAGTTTTCATCAGGAGTGCATCAACTGAGATGTTGAGAGGAATAAATGGTTTATTTTATATGGACTATTATCCTTTAATTGGTCCTAGGGATGTGAGAGTGAGGATTGAGATCCATTTTCTAATAAGTCATACTTGATGTATATAAAGCTAGAATTCATTTCTTTCAGTTGATTATGTTGCAATAGTCTAACTCAGTTGTAAACTCATGACGTTTATGTTCAACTAGATGTTACCTATTAATTTTATGGATATTTCATTACTTCTATAAATCTAAAGAAAAATATAAGGTTTATTTTCCAATAAGTGATTAAAAGTGAATGGTTAGTCTAATCTCTATTGACAGGCTTAAACCTCGGTTAGTGGGTTTAGGTAGCATCAATGCACACCATGAGTCAATCCACAAGGAGCTGGAAGTCACTAGAGCTAGTTTTCTTCTTCAAGATCCTAATGCATATGGTTAGGGTTTTAATGATTTAAAGCTGGTTTGGGTTGATTAAGATAAGGGTCAAGCAATTAAGAGATACACAATTTAAATGTAAATTACTTCAAGTGATTAGGTCGAAAGAACTGGCTAAGAGAGCAATTAACATTACACTGAAAAAGGGGAAGCAACTAACTATACTAGAATAGAAAGAGCAATCCTAATTATCAGCTAAGTAGGTCAAGTGACTAAGAGAGGTAAACTAATATTAGTCTAATAAAAAAACGACCTACAAGGGTAACTGCAATTCAGACTAAGTAACCCTAACAAGAACAATTCACAATGCATTGAGAAATTAACTCTAAGTGAACAAGAAAGTGAGCTAATGTACATATCACTAACCAATTAGGGTTTTAAGCAATTGATTAAGGGAGTGGCCATTTGTGGGGTAATGTAAATACCAATCATGCTGGGTCATATTCATGCAAATACATTAAACAAGTATGCTACTAAACTAAACAACTAAGAGAAAGGAGGATGGAAAATCCTATTCTACTAGTTCTCCATGGATGACATTATGTATGTATAGGGCGACTAATTACTATCACCTCCTATCCAACCTTACAAGACTCAATTGACTAGGGAACAAGTAGGACTCTGATCACTCTAGACTAGGCTTATTGGAGTGACTCTCCTATTGTACTTGATGGCAAGGGGTGGTATGGAGTGTAGGAGAAGGATGTTTCACCTCATATTACACCCCGTACAACTTCTCAAAGTTCTATTTTCCAAGTGCACAAATAGAAGCACACCTTGATACCTAGACCTCACATTGAGGGTTAGTGGAATAGATGGATATGTGGGAAGAGAAGACACTAGCTAAGAATCCAAAAGTTGGGCCTAGGAAATTTTTCTCTCAAATTCTCATATACCCTCTTTTAAGTATACCATAGGTGTTTTCATACATCAATCAACAGAGAAGAAGGTAAGAAATTGTAACAAGCAAGAATATAGCCTATCTCAATGAAATCAAAGTATTTTGTAATGATATTTCCCCATCACAGTATCAAAGATACATTTTCTCCACCAAATTGGCCACTAAAGGGGTATATCTACTCATGGTACAAACAAAACCAAATAGGGAGAAGAAAGTAGAGAAAGAAGCCATGAAGATAAAGGCAGATGACTCGTTCTCCTCCTCAACCAATAAAAAGCTCATCCTCTTTACTCCTCCAAGGTCAAATGCCATGGAAATGGAACTAGAATGGATAAAACCCTTGAAAGGTAGGGTTTTGGGGTGTAGGTGATGAAATGGTAGGTGGGAGTAAGTGGGTGGAATACAAGGGGAGTATATGAGGAGAGAAAGTGCTAACCCTTGCCCCTATATGCCACTAAGGTTTATATAGGGGCCTAAGGTTATGCGGGCGGTAGTTTCTCTAAGGTAGTATAGGAAGCATTAGGGTTAGGAGGTAGAACAACAATTCTACCCCCACCACAACTGGTGGTGGTGGATGTGTGGAATGACTGAGGTGATGGGAATGGGCGTGGTGGACTAGAATGTCTGATTAAGTTAAATTGTCATAAGGTAGGTAGAAAGGTTGCTCTATTGTCAAAATGATTGTGGGGGTCACTGTGTGGAGTGACCATTCTAGTGCGAAAGATTATGGGAAAAAGGGTCAAGTTGGTAGGGATTTAAGGGATTTTGGGGCAATGAGCACAAATGTTCTAAGTATATATTGACCATGTGGATGTGAAGTGGAAATACCATTCTGAGTAAAACAACTATGGTGAATGGGTATGTTTTGATAGGGTTGATGAAGGAGAATTTCTTATTGGAACATAATTGTTCTTCCAGTAGAAAGGCCATTTTGGGGGCCACAAGGTGCACTTTGATTATTGACCTGATCAATTGTTAAGCTTTTCCTGATAATGATTTTTAGACACTTGGGGTAGGTTGAAATCGATGGTGATGACTTCGTGGGTTCCTTTACATGTCATAAAGTCCTCAGGATCATATCCTTCTTCTCCTTCCATCAAGTAGCATCCAAAGTACCTACAAAACATGCAAAAGCTTCCATAAGTGCATTTTACAATAAACATGAGTTATTGGGGAAAAAAAGTTCCCATAAGTGCACTTTACAATAAATAAGAGTTATTGGGGAAAAACATGCATTCTATGTATCTTGAAGTAAACAAAGAGAAATATGCAACAAGTGAAGAGTTGTTAAGGGCTTCATCAACAACCATTGTCATGCACACAAAATTTAGATATGTATTGTTTTGAATATGCTTCATTTAATATTAATTGGGACATGTAATTTTACTATTAAAGGGTTAATGATATGGATGTTAATTTTCTCACAATCAAAACAAAATGTGAATCTTTACACAATTAAGTTAAAGAAACATACATATTGTAAACAGAAAAAGGAATACATGTGTGTTATAAAATTGTCTTCCATCATTACTTTTAATGACCCATTTCCATCTTAGCCATCTAATTAGGTTTGTTTGAATGATTACATCCTTAACTATAGTGATAATTGTTTAAGATTGATTCATGATGATATTCTGATCATGAAGTTTAAAACTAATGCAAAACTATAAGTATGCTTTGTTTTGTATAATTAGGGTTTGAGAAATTGAAAAAATCTAACTGACCAAATTGAGAATTATGATAGTATAATAAAAAATGTGATATATATAATAGTGTGGTAAATGAATTTTAATATTTATCTATAACTACAATTTTTTCACAATTGAAGTATATTTTGTACAACTCAAATATAAGTGTACTTGCAAAATTTTAAAATTTTTTTGGACCTGTAAATTGTTCGAGCCTCCCTAAGACAAACTCATCCAACCTTGTTATATGTGTTGAAGTATATCAATATGGTATTTAATTTTTAGTTATTTATTGGTACATCCAAATGAGATCAAATTTAATTTTATGATGGTATCTCAATTCTATACAATGTATTAATTTTTCACAATTTTTGGATTATATTTGACTGATCATGAAGTGTTGTGTGATCAAGTTTCTTATCGATACCAACTCGTCCAACCAACCAATATGAATAAAACAAATTGAATATAGATTTTGGACTTGTTTGTTATTATTCCAAGCACCTAAATTGATCTATATCATGAACTTAACACCCAATCCATCATTCCTATCTAAGATATGAAATTTCAGAGAGAGAGAAAGAGGAGAATTAGGGGTTTGAAGAAGAAAAATGTCAAAAATGTTGATTTGGGGTTTTGACTTCCAAAGCTTACAAATTCATGTAAATTCATCAATCCTAGATAAGTTTTCATGGTGAATATTCTACTTATGTCTAAATTGCATCATCCCCGTGATTTGACTCAAAAAGTTATCAAATCACCCTCTTTTTTATTTCATTATCTCATTTCCTAGGGTTCAAGAATTGAAAAGAGCAAGAAGTGGGTTGAATTCTCAGGAGTTGGTTGGATCTCTAGAAATTCAGAACATGGGTGGTATTTTTATGATACTTGGCTCCTAAGGTGAGTGTTTATATCCTTCTCTATTGTTGTAATCATGTAGAAAGCCTAACTCCATCTGACTAAAATAAGCAAGATCCTTTCTTGTATTTGTATGTGAATGGGTAATCAATTGGGAAAGTGTTAGGGAAATGATTTCTACTGATTTAGATTCTTTCTCATTAATTTTTATTTGTCTAGTTCTTGATCTATTGATCTAAAATATATGAAAAAGATCCTATGGTTAGATAACTATATCTTTTATACATACATTGCCTAAAATCGGCCTAATGAATGTTAAACGTGGAAATTGGGTTGACATGTATAGAATTATGTTTGAACTAAATAAGAATAGTTCTTAACTATATTTATAGATCTTTTCTAGAATTACATATGCTATGTGTTGGATTTTTAGTTATGTCATACTCTCATATTGATGATGCAAATATTTCCCATTTGTGTTACTAATATGTGAATTAAGCGTTTCAGATTATCAAGGAACTTAGACAAGATTCAATGAAAAAGAATATGCAATAATATGTGTACTTGGATGATACTTTGTATAGGTGTAAATTGTACAAATTGATAGGAAAGATGTAAGAACAAGTGATGAACGGCTCAAAATCATTCTAGACCTAATTTTATGCTTTTATACATTTTTATGCTTGTATACACACATTGGGATAGGTAGATAATTTTTCCATAGTCATTTATGCCATTTTCTAAAGTTTAGGGCCTATTGAGATATGATGTTTTTTTGGTCAAACTTAAACTCAATTGAAATGCAATTTGATCAAAATGCAGATTGAATAAGACATTACCATTAGACTAAAGGTGGTCTTAGTAGTGTTGGGTCGAACTTATTTATTACCAAGAAGTATTTTGGTCGAACTTATTTTCAACCAAAGGCAGTTCTACATACTTTTTCAGCTAGTGCAAAATTATTCATTTTAATCCCACTATCATATAATGGCTAGCTTCCCACTAACTCATGCTAAACACCCTCAAAACCAATCTTAGCTAATCCTAAGTGTTACCTATGTATAGGAGTGCCTTATATACACTTAGAGTACACTTAAGCAAGCCAAATACATGTTATCCTTCCAAACTTAGATTATCATATTGATGTCTTCAACTGTCTTCAAGCTATCCTAAGCTTTAGCTGAGCCTTAGTGTCCTATTCCACCAAATATAGCCTTGTCTAAACCTATGTGGAGTAGAACATCACTTGTTCATTAGTGCTTCAATTGTATATATTGTGAGATTGAGTTGTAATTTACCTTTTTCCTTCTTGTTACCTACTTGGTTCAATGCTTCATTCTACTTCTTACGAGAAGGCTGCGGCAAAGTTCTCTAGAACTGCTTATTGTGAGAAGGTTGTGTTTAAATGTGGTGGAGGTAGGTTACGATCTTATACATAGAGGGTGGTCTTCCAACATCTTGTAAAGAAGACGATAGTTATCTTTTGAGATGAAAAGGAGGTTGGTTTTGAGCTACAAAAGACATTGGTGTTCTATTTTGTATTAGTGTAGAAATGGTAAACAAATAAATGTTGGAAAATCCTAGTTGGCAACAACTAGGTACTGGACTAATGGTATTTAGGCAAGAACCACTTTACATCTTGTGTCTTGTGTGGTTACTTTTCTTGTCCATTACTTTCTTTACTCTTTCTGCTATAATATCTTTTCAAGCAAGTTGTAATTAACCAGCCTTGTATTTTAAGTTGAATAGATTTGGATTTTCTATATTCACCCCCCTCTAGAGCTTCCAATTAGTATCAGAACGAGGCTTCGAGAGCTCTAGCAAGTCTTTAAAGATGGGGGAAAATCTCTTGGGTCAAGTCAACCTTGAAGGTACGAATGTCAACCAACCAACCTTTTTGATGGCTCCAACAACACATTGAAAGAGGCACATGTAGTTCCTCATTCAAGGCATTAGCTTTGACCTTTGGAATATGGTCATCCTACCATATGTGGCTCTAGCAATGGAGCGGTAAGAAATGTTATATTGAATGCTAAAGCAGTAAGTATTTTATATTTCTTCTTATCTGCTAGTGAGTTTAATAGATTGCCCTCTTGTGAAAATGGTTATGATATTGGGATAATATTATCTATTACTCATGATGGAACCAAGCAGGAAAAGGATAGTAAAATCAATATGTTTAACCATAAATTAGAGCTATTTTGCATGGAAAAACATGAAATATCTCTAAAATGCACTCTACTTTTACTTCTATTACAAATGCGATGAGATATCATGGAAAGAATACTGAAGAACATGAGCTTGTTACTAAGAGTGCACATTCTCTAATCTCTAGGTATGAAAATAAAGTTATTGTTATAGAAGAATATTTAGATCTTTCTACTTTGCTTCTTGAAGAATTTATAGATAACTTAGAGACTTGTGAAGTGAAGCTCCAAGAACATGAAATAGAAGATGAAGAAGACAAAAAAAATGAAAAAGAGCTCAACCCTCAAAGAACAGGTTTCAAAGAAACCATCTTATTCTTAAATTGGATCATATAGCAGTGAGGAAGATAAGATCCACAAAGGTAAGAAGTTTTTTTTTCTGACAAAAAAATCTAGATCATTCTCTACTACATGTTGTGCATGCAGGGAAAAGGTACATTGGAAGGATAAATACTCAAAACTCAATAATAATAATAATAATAATAATAATTCCAAGGAAAAAATAAGAAGGCATGTCACGCTTCTTGGGATTCCTCTTTAAAACCAACATCAAATGATGAGGATGAAGTTAGCCATCATGTAGATGAATGCCTAATCGTTGAATATAACAAAATTGATAAACAAGAAGAAGGTTCTCAAAGTGATGATAGTGAGGTTTCTATCTCAACTTTTTCCAAAGATAAACTTATTGAACTTGTTGAAATTACATATGAAAATGTTGAAATTATAAGAAAAAGAGAAACAAATTGACTAATATTGGTGGTATTTCTAATTATTTATTTTCCCTTACATTAGCTAACTGGGCTTCCTCTCCCCAGGCCCATTAGCATTACTCTATTCTTATGTTATTTTGTGTGTCCAGTATATCATACCTTGAGACAAGGTTATATATATGACTCTCTATAATCCTGATTCACATTATAAGAATTTCTCTTGACTTGGTTTCATCAGTACCCTTCTAGTTTCCCAAAAAGGAACATCCTTTTATTCCTCTTCTTCTTTCTTCTTCATATCTTTTTCTTCTCTTCCCCGACCCGTCCGCCCACCCGCCCCAACACCCCACCTGCCCACCACTGCTGACTGCTGCCATCCACTTTCGGCCAACTGCATTGGCTTGTGCGCCTAGTTGCCTCAATCGACCATTGTGCGTGCAACAAGAAGTCGTACACTAGCATGTCGTTGGTGCTAGATGCTACCAAGGTGGTTTCCCAAGATGGTAACCTTCATCATATTGTCTCGTCTTTGGTGATACCTATCCTAGTTTGCATGATCTTTGATAGGGGAGTCATAAGTCATGGTCCCCTTTAGAGTTGCACCTATGATCCCTTAAATGAGTGCTTTCTGGTGTAGCAACCTTTGTGGGAATCTGAGTGATACTCCTCTCCTTCTCCATCACCCATCGGATTTGACTGGTGCACATGTTTATTTCAACACAGTAGGGATCCATTTCTAAAATTTAGGTTGTAGCAACTCTATGCTTTCCTTTTTTGTTAATTTCCTCCCCATTTATATTCCCTACATACATTGGTGAGTGTCATTAATTATTAGGGATCAATTATATCCTTTCTATCATAGTGCAACATTCATGTGATAGTAATTCAAGTCATGCTTCTTTCCATTTTTTCCCTCTCATTGTGCATCTTACCAGTGATTGATCATATCCACCATGTTCTAACTGGTGTAGGTATCATGATATACTTCTCTATTGTTGTTCTACCATTGTGCTATGTTGATATCTTTCACCACCAACGTCATACATGTTTGAATTTTTAATCTTGTCTGAAGACATGGCTAATGACAAAGATTCACCTCTAACCATTGTCTATAATGACAATGCTCCTATCTTCATAATCAAGTTTAATGGAGATAATTGCTTACTCTAGATGAATTATATCCAAACCATCCTAAAGTCTAGAGACAAGGTGAAATTCATTGAAAACCCATATCATATGAGGATCAAACCAAATAAAGGGCCAATCTTGTCATGGCCAAGTTTCTCAACGGCCTTCATCTAGCTTGTGTTATAGTCTACAATATTATCTTGGCTGGTGAACCTTTCCAACTCTGGAAGATGTCTTCTCTCATCTCTAACAATCTTATGCCTACCACTATACCTCTATTATACCATGTTTGTAACTTGCAATCACTATGAATTGCCCATGAATGAGGATGTGGCAGTGGGGGATGTCCCCCCTAGGCCATAATACACTTCATGAAAAAAGTCAGGTTATTTGAAGGAAAAGTTTTATCAAAAGCACGATTATTTGTATGGGCGTGTTCATAACACTAGGACTACCCATGTTTCCCAAGGACATACAATCAGTTTGTTACCAACTCTTCATCTAAGTATTAGCAACTTCTACATGCCTCTCAATAGGCTCCCCCACAATCTACAAGATATGGGGATTTTGTGACCATGCAATCTGCTACGACATTTGTGGCACATTTGACTTCCAACTAAGATAATATCAGGACCTCTATGCTAGCATCCACCTATCCTTGGAGTTTTGACTCTAGAACCACCCAACATATGACTAGTATGAAACATCTTATTTCCTCCACAGAATCTCATATTCCTACTCATTTGTCACTATGGTATATGGGTCCATTAAAAATTGTTCAATTGTATGGTAGTGTTAATGTCTAACCTAGTCTGAAACTTCAATTTGTTTACTATATTCCTCATTTCCCCTTTAATTTAATGTTCATTACTAAGTTAGTTGATGTCTCTATTTGCAATGTCACATGTGGTAGTCATGATTTTGTGATGTAAGATTACTATATTTTCTATACGATTGGCTTGGGTTCCAGATCCAGTGAGCTTTATTACTTTGTGTGTCATTCCATCTTCTGTTCTTCTCGTGAGCACACCTCTTCAGCTTCACCAATGCTACAGCCATCCCTCTCTTGAGAAGTTGAAACACTTTGATCCCTCTTTATCTAGTTTGAAAAGTCCTCCATGTGACTCGTGTGAGTTTGGAAAGCATCATAGGAGTTCATTCCCTAAAAAAACTAGTTTATGTTCTAAAGCTATCTTTGATAATATTCACTGTGACATTTGTGGTCCTTTTTGAACCACTAGTTTTAATGGGTTGCTCTATTTCATTAAATTTTTTGATGATATCTCTCACATGACATGGTTATATCTATTGGAATCTCGTGATCAAATGATTGGTATTTCTCAAAATTTTCAAAAAATGATTTCATCACGATTTAATAAAACCATTAAAAATTTTCAGACCGACCATGCTTTGGAATATGTTTCAACTCAGGTGTCTTCTTTTATTCTAGCCATCCATCAATGTTCTTGCGTTCACACCCTACAATAAAATGGGGCGGCGGAATGTAAAATTTGTCATTAAGTTGATATCTCTTATGCTCTTATGTTTTAGAGTAAACTACCTAAGACTTACTGGTCTGAAACTGTTCTTACAAGCTGCTACCTTATCAATTCATAAGCATCTTGTGTTCTATCGAACAAGACCACTTTTTTTAGTTTTTTTCCCATGCAAATGACTTTCTATCTTCTTTGCAGGTTTTTGTGCGTACTGCTTTTGTGCATAACTTTAATCCAAGATTAGATAAACTTGATCCCCACTCTATCAAGATGGTTTTCCTTGGTGCTCTTCACCATCCCATATCTCATACATGTTGCCTATCAAAGCTTTCATGTACCATTAGATCCATTTTCTAGCAGTTTAACTCTATTCATATTCCTAAAAAATTATTACGGGGTCCTTCATAACCCTGATTGGAAAGTTGTGATGCTTGAGGTAATGGCAGTGTTGCATGAGAATAGGACTTGTGATCTTATCACTCCTCCATCAGACAAAAATATTGTTGACTTTTAGTGAGTCTTCTCTATCAAATTTAATTCAGATGAATCAGCTGAAAAACTTAAAGCTCAGCTTGTTACCAAAAGATTCACCCAAACATATACGTGGATTATTTTGAAACCTTCTCACTGGTCACTTCACATTGCTTTTATCAAGATTGTAATTTTTCCTTGCCACTCAAATGGAATGGCCTTTATTCTAGATTGACCTTAAAAATGACTTCCTTCATGGTGATGTAGGGGAGAAAGTGTATATGAAACAACCCCCACGCTTTTGTACTCAGGAGGAGTCTTCCCAAAGAGTTTGTCATCTCAAACATTCTTTGTATGGTCTCAAACAATCACCATGTGTTTGGTTTACAAAATTCAGTGATATTCTTGCTAGCCAGGGTTTCTCCAGATCATCTAGTGTTCATAGTCTACTCTTTAACTCTTCTCAAGTTGAAACCATCGTCCTCACTATTTATGTTGATGATTTCATTATCACTGGTAGTAATGCTCATGGGATTTCAACTCTGAAACAAGCACTTGAACAACATTTACATACTGAGGATCTTGGAAAACTTTGCTACTTCTTGGGCATAGAGGTGATAAGTTCTCATTAGGGCACTTATTTATCTTAGCATAAGTATGTCCTCGATCTCTAAAAGGACTCCGGCATGCTAAATACTAAGCATGTTTCTTCACCTATGAACTATCACAATAAAATTCTATCCAAGGGGGGGTCTTTTTTTAACCTTAAACAATACTGACACATGGTTGGGAAACTCATCTAGCTTACAATTACCCAACCAGATATTGATTTTGTTGTCAGGGTTGTTAGTCAACACATGGCTAAACCTCTTGTGTGCCATTGGAGTCAGGTATAAAACATTCTACACTCTCTAAAATGTACACATGGCTGAGGTGTCCTTTATAAGAAACCACAATCTTCAAATATCTCTTTGAACCACTATGCAAATGCCCATTGGATTGAGACGTGAATGACATGAGAACTATTTTTTATTTCTAAGTTCTTTTGGGATGTCATATCATTAGATGAAGGAGTGAGAAGTGGTATGTTGGGACTAATTCTAGTACTAAGGTGGAATATCACGCCATGGCACACACCTGCTATGAAATTTAATGGGTGACATCTATTCTTCACAAATTAGGCTTTCCTCTCTCTTCTCTAATAACTCTCAAGTGTGATAATCAAGAAACTATTCAAAAACCTAATAATCTATTTTTTCATGAACGTAATAAGCACATTGAGGTTGACTGCCACTTCATGAGAGACATGATTCATGATAAAAATATCATTAGGCCATATGTAAATATTAGAGTGCAAAGTACTGATATCTTCACCAAGCCTCTTCCACCTTCATCCTTGTCCTATATATGTGCCAATCTAGGAATGTATGATGTGTACTTTCCATCTTGAGGGGAGTGTTGGTGGTATTTTCCATTATTTATTTTCCCTTGTATTAGCTAACCGGTCTTCCTCTCCTCAGGCCCATTAGTATTAGTCTATCTTATGTTATGTTGTGTCTCTAGTACATCACACACACACACACACACACACACACACACACACACACACACACATATATATATATATATATATATATATATATATATATATATATATATATGACTCTATGTCATCATGATTCTCAAAATAATAATTTCTTCACAACTACCGTTGTTGATTCCTTAAATATAGACTTAGTGAGCTAAATGATCAATATGTCAGTGAAAAGAAAAAAATAGAGGAGTTTGTCTATCAAAATACTTCCATGCAAACTCAAGTTTCTACTCTTTTAGATATGTTGAGTATTATGGAGGAACAACCTATTCATTGTTCACACTTTGATTATGATATTATCCTTGAAGTGAATGATGAGTTAAATGAAAAAATTTATATGGTTCATGATAACATTGCTAATGCTAGGAGATGCTTAATTTCTACTACTAAAGACTCGTTGATTCTTCCCAAGGAAAAATGAAAATCTTAAGCAATCTTTAGACAAATTCTCAAATATTAGATTTTAAAAAAAAAAATATATTGCATTCCCACAATGGTCATGTAAGTACAAGTGGTATTGTTTATATTCCAAGGAATAAAAATAGGAATAAGAAGTAAAGGCCTATATTTGTAAAATCAAATGCTAGTTCTTCTTTCTCATTTGACCATGCTACATGCTTTTTTGTTGGAAGATTTGGTCACTATGCTTTCTCATACCCTTTTAAGATAAAAAAAATGACAACATGAGAAATCTCTCTATGGAGAGGATTTGCAAGATCGCATGCCTCTTTGGATGTCTATTTGATCATCACATGTTTTAATACCTTTCAATTGGTTTATATTTACTATAATTGCATAGTTTTTCAATTGGTATTAATATGAAATCGTTTGGTAGAGATTTTTATTTCTGTCAGATTAATTTTTCAAGCAGTCCACCTCTCAGTTCAAATGTGGTAAGATCAAGGGATAGTTTGATCAAAATAAAGTTCAATCAAAATGTTGATTGTCCAGTTTTAATATGACTATCTTCCAATTGATATTTGGAGTCCATTTGCTTCATGTTTATGTGATTTGTAGGGTCTAAAACGATTTATTTTACATGTTGCAAGTGTGATTTTAGTTCCTTAATGGATATCTTTATCTTATTAGTTATTTTCTTGGTATGAGCTCAATTTTATGAGTATGAGATTAAGGGGGATTGATGTGTGCATTTCATATCTACTTTTGCACACATCCGCACACAAATTCGGTTCATTTTACCTTCCATTTAGCCTCTAATCATACATAACTTGCCATCTTTTAGCTATTTTACTTGTTGCATGATGTTGATTGCAGACACACATTCAAAATGTCAAATTGGAGATAGCCCAACTCAAATCTGACCTCAATGGGACCTCCCCTCGATTTGCAGCTGACTCGGAGTTCATTCTTGAAGAAACAACATTGAACACGACATGTCTTATTTAAGACACGACGTATAATCCACCAGAAAGTCTCGCTCAATGACAAACATGCAGTGTGTTATTCAGCACATGACCATGTAAGGTTCCAGCAGCCTCAATGCCCGAAGTGCAGATCATACAACACGTCATGTCCTTGTTAAGACACGACGTGTCCTTACAATCCAGAGGCCTACTTCGAATTGCTGCCAACACACACATGCATGTACTTAATTGAACACGACATGTGCCTTATGCCTTCATCGACTCCAATGGCAACTACATGGCATGCCTCTAACGGAACACGTCATGCATTTCTCGCACAACAGTAGGTTGTCGACAAGTTACACAAACAGACACGTCGTGTCCCCTCAATGACACGCCGTGTCGTTATTAGTTTCTACAGAGTATGTTGAGGCTTTTAGATTGTGTTCAAATCTAGCATATACATGGGAGTGTTATGTTATGAAGAGAACCATCTCATGCCACTGAGAGGTGCATGATGATGACAATCTCCTTACAAATTGACTGCATGTTTTAATTTTGTAGTTATGCATGATGTGATGGTGTGGTAGTGAAATCTCATATCTAGGACTCTCTAATTTTTTATTTGAACGAAACCCAAGATCTTTATTGTTACTTGCCTTTAGCTATTTGTAATCGGCTCAACTTTTGTGATTTGACCTAGATTAATGAAAGTTAATGATTTTGTGCCTGAATGAACTAGCTCGATGAGTTCGACACTCGACTACAATTGACCCCGTACTCTTGCAGGTGATAAGCAAGTTGAGACCCTCATTTTAAAACTCCAACAAGTTTTTGGCGCTGTTGCCAGGGAGCTACAGTAATATTAGTTAGAGTAGAAGAGTTAATAAGTAATTGAGACTAAGTCATCATTTCTATATTTCATATCGTGGTACCTCTTAGCTTTTGTGAATCTCACTCCGGGGAGATACGGTAATATTAGTTAGATTAGAAGTGTTAACAAGTAATTGAGACTAAGTCATCATTTATGTATTTCATATCGCGGTACCTCTTAGCTTTTGTGAATCTCACTCCAGGGAGCTATGGTAATATTAGTTAGATTAGAAGCATTAACAAGTAATTGAGACTAAGTCGTCATTTCTGTATTTCATATCGTGGTACCTCTTAGATTTTGTGAATCTCACTCAATTTTTGCTTTTCAGGTTGCATGCGTCGTTCTAAGAGGGGTCTACAAACATCAATCTTTCTAGACCCAAAAATAGAGTGAACAGTTAGTAGCCACAGGAGAGCAAGGAGGAGTGAAAACTCTTAAAGTTTGGAGGAATCACATCCTTCAATAATGAAATCTTCACCTTCACCAACACATTCACCCAATCCTCTTCAAGAATCAGAGATGGAGGACAATCGTCCACTCAAAGATTTCATTGTGCCGGTTGCCATCAATATTTGTGGGGCCATAGATCATCCTACAATAGAAGCTAACAACTTCTCCATCATCCCTACAATCATGCAAATGATCCAACAGAATCGCTTCGAGGGAACTCCTATGGAAGATCTAAATCTTCACATAGTGGAGTTTCTGCAGTATATGAACACCTTTAAGATCAATAGTGTTCCCTTCCAAAACAGTATGCCTACTCATGTTTCCATTCACTCTATTATACCGGGCCAAGATGTGGCTCTCTTCATTGCCTAAATGTTCCATTAAGAGCTAGGATGAATGGTTAAATTCTTTTCTAAATAAGTATTTCCCTCCTAGCAAGATGGCCCAACTAAGGAACCAAATCACAAACTTCAAGCAACAAGAAGGAGAGACGCTTTATGAAACCTATGAGAGATTTAAGGATTTGCAATGCCTATGTCCTCACCATGGTTTGACTAGCTAGTTGCTACTGCAAACCTTATATAACGAGTTATTCTACAACACCCATATGCCCATTGATGTCACTGCAAATGGAACCTTGATGAACAAGTCATATAGCGAAGCTTATGCCATTATTGAAGATATGGCACTCAACCACAACCAGTGGAGTTCTGAAAGGACCAGTCAACCATTCTCTTCCTACAGCTCAAGTTAGAAGTCCAAGGGGAAACACACTGTGGACGTCGTGGACCTAATTGTAGCCAAACTTGACGCCTTGACTCAAAAATTTGAAAAGTTGACCACTCATTCAGTTCAAGCAGTTGAGAAAGTACGTGAGGCATGTGGAACGTCTGACCACAACTCTACCTCTTGTTTTGCACCAAAGCTGAATACCACTGAATCACTAGAACAAGTCAATGTTGTAGGAAATTTTAATAATAAACAAGCCTACAATCCTTTTTATGAGACCTATAACCCAGGATGGAGAGACCATCACAAACTTTTCTTACAGGAACAACAATTTACAGAACCAACAACAAGGTCAAGCTCAAGGTCAACAACCTATGAGCAATCGTCAGCCAATGAATGCCAACCATCAACAGCCATCGGGTTACAATAACAATAACAACAATAGGAACTTGAATCAATTTCAACAAGTGACTCCTCCACCAAAAAATCCAGTCTGGAAAGCCTCCTTGAGACTTTTGTCACCACACAAATCCATAAGAATGACGAGTTCCGAACACATGGCAATCTTTTTAAGGATGTTATCACACAATTGTCTTCTAAAGTTGATGGGATTGTTACCTACACCAAGATGTTGGAGAACCAAATAGCTCAACAAGCTTTAGCCAACCAAGGAACATCTTCAGGTTCTTTACCCAGTCAGTCGGTTATGAATCCCAAGGATATTTGTAAATCTATAACTTTGAGGAGTGGAGCAGTCATAGCAGAGTCTTCACTACCTTCTAAGAGGAAATCTGAAGAGGTTGTTGACACTACTATTGAGGAGAATGTTGAAAATCTAAGAAAGAAATCTACTAGAAATATGCTCCAAGGTGATTCTTCTAGCTAGCCCAATGCCCCTTTCCCTCACAAGTTTGCTAACATAAAAGATGAAGTGAAGTTCAATAAGTTCATGGACATTCTGAACAAGTTGTATGTTAATACGCCTCTAGTTGAAGTCATAGCTGAAATGCCCTCCTACGCCAAGTTCTTGAAGGACATCCTAACAAAGAAAAGAAGATCTGGTCAAGTTGAGACTGTCATGTTGTTTGAAAGGCCAAGCTCCATCATCCAGAATTGTATGCCTAAAAAACTAGATGAACAAGGTGCCTATAATCTCCCTTGCAAGATAGGAGACTCTACTTTTGATAAATGCCTTGTTGACCTTAGAGCTAGCATCAACTTGATCCCTATCTCTTTGTGGGAAAAGCTAGACTTGGGAGATTTGAAGCCGACCTCGATGACAATTCAACTAGCTGATCTCTCGATCAAGCATCCTAGAGGAGTGATTGAAGACGTCCCCATACATATAGGGAAGTTATTCATTCCATGGGACTTTGTAGTCTTAGACATGCATGAGGACCCAACCAATCCAATCCTATTTGGAAGACCCTTACTACGTACCGCAAGTTGCTTAGTTGATGTTAGAGAAGGAAAACTCACCATCAGAGTTGGAATTGAAGAACTTGTATTCTCTATTTATGATGCCATGAAGGTGCCCAACTCCAAGGAGTACCTTTGTCTTATTGATACTACTGATACACTGCTTGAGGAAGAAAAGAATTTTGTTGAGACTACTCTTGATGATCTTGAAGAAGAAGATGCAAATGTCATTTCCAACGAAGAAGTTCCTAAAACCTTGAAGACCCTACCAAGTGATGAAGATTCCAGAAAGAGTGAGGAAAGCAATACCACATATCCAAACAAACATGTAGAATTAAAACCCCTCCCTCCGGGGTTAAGGTATGCTTTCTTAGGCCCAAACTCCACCTTTCCAGTTATTATAAATGTTGAATTGAATAATGATCAAGAAGAAAGACTCTTACACATAATTAAAAGCTATAAAGATGTGATGGGTTACTCCATTTATGACCTCAAAGGAATTAACCCATCTATCTATATGCATAGAATAGCTTTGGAAGAAAATGCCAAACTATGCATAGAGTAAGACCCTTGATGATGCACAAATCAACTATGCTACTACTAAGAAGGAGATGCTTGCCATAGTCTATGCCTTTGATAAATTCAAACAATATCTAGCGGGTTCCAAGGTCATAGTATATATAAAAGATGTCAAACCTAGCCTCGTCCGTTGGATATTGCTATTATAGGAGTTTGAATTGGAAATCAAGGATAAGAAAGGGACCGAGAACAATGTAGCTAACAATCTATGACGTCTTTGTACTAGTGTTGAAGACAAAGTTCCAATTAAAGACAAATTACCCAATGAAAAGCTCTATGTGGTAAATTCTCTTTCTCTGCCATGGTTCACTGATTTTGCAAATTATCTTGCCACCGGATGTCTTCCACCTGATTTCACATACCAGCAAAAGAAAAAGTTCCTCCATGATGTCAAATTCTATTATTGGAATGATCCTCTATTGTTTAAGCAATGTGCATATGGACCTTCCAGGAGATGCATTCCCAATGAAGAGATTTCTAATGTGATTTCATATTGTCATTCCTATCTCTGCGGTGGACACTTTGGAGTGGATAAGACTTCAACTAAGATTCTTCAATCAGGTTTCTATTGGCCAAGTCTATTTCATGATGTGCACGCATTTGTCAAGGCTTGTGACAATTGTCAAATAACTGGGGGAATCTCAAAGAGGGACGAAATGCCATTGAACTCAATCCTGGAAATAGAAGTCTTTGACGTGTGGGGCATAGATTATATGGGCCTTTTCCATCCTCATGCAACTACATGTTCATCCTAATAGATTGCGATTATGTATCAAAATGGGTGGAGGCAATCCCTACTCAAGCACTAGATGCAAAGTCAGTGATAAAACTGCTCCAGAAGATTATTTTTCCCAAGTTCGGAGGTCCAAGAGCAATAATATCTAACGTTGGCAGCCATTTTAATAGAAGAAACTTTAACAACCTGCTTAGCAAGTATGGAGTGAAGCATAGGGTGTCCACACCTTATCATCCTCAAACATCAGGCCAGGTGGAGATCTCAAATAGACAACTAAAAGCTATCCTAGGAAAGATTATCTCCATCTCAAAGAAAGATTGGGAACTGAATCTAGACAATGCACTATGGGCATACAAGACAACTTTTAAAACTCTAATTGGGACAACTCCTTTCAAGCTTGTCTATGGCAAATCATGTCACTTACTCATAGATTTTGGAGCACAAAGCATTGTGGGTGATCAAATTCCTTAACTATGACCTAACAAAAGCAGTAGATCAAAGATTACTATAACTCCAGGAGCTCAAAGAACTCAGAATGGACGCATATGAGAATGCCAAGATCTACAAAGAAAAGATGAAGACATGGCATGACAAAAAAATTAAGGTCAAAGATTTCAAAGAAGGAGACCAAGTTCTATTGTTCAACTCCAAACTCAAGTTCTTTCCAGAAAAATTGAGATCTAAGTGGTCTGGACCATTCTTAGTCTTGAAAGTTTTTCCATACGGGACAGTGGGGCTGCAAGGGAAGCAATCAACATTCAAGGTTAATGGATAAAGGTGCAAGTTGTACACCGCAGGAGAGGAGATTGACAAGGGAGCCTCTTGCACCCTCCAAGATGCTTGATCAACTAGTTGAAGAGTCTTACTCTAGACTTTAAACGGAGGAACTTGTGGGAGTTGACCCCACATTAGGGTAGATTTCATTTATTAGTATCAGTCAAGAACATTTTTCAATTCCCCAAATAAACTTATCATGGATGAATGTAATAATGTAGACCATCATAGGTATGTATCACCATCTCTACAGGTACAAACCAAAGAAGACAAATTTCTATATCAATCCAGAAAGACACGATGTGTCTTAATTGTCACACGTCATGTCGTCAACCACAGAAGGGCCGACTATGCAGATTCTAAAAGATACATGACGTGTACTATTTTCTACACAACATGTAAGATCACAGACAACGTTCGTTGGAATCAAGCATGACGTGTTTTTAATCAAACATGGTGTGTCTTACCTATCTCTTAAAAGCTTTAAGTTTTTCTCGAAAAACACACGGTGTGTGCTTATTTGACACGACGTGCATATATCAGGTAAAGGGTGCGCACATTCCAACTGGAATGTCACATGATGTACCATGACGTGTCTTTATTTGCACATGGTGTGTCATTATCGGGTTGAAGACCATGAATATATATCTGAAAAATCACACGACATGTTTTATATAGAAACATGACATGTCTTCTGTTTGTTCAAATGAAGTTGTCTTTCTGGGAAATAACATGCAATGTCTTTATTTGCACACGACGTGTCGTTAGTAGTGAAGGTGACTTAAATCTTGATTTTTGGATTCTCACATGATAGTGTTTTAATTTGTACACGTCGTGTGGTTTGCAGTTAAAACTCGTTCAAAGACAAGCAAACGACCTCTGTAAAAGAACACGTTATATCCTTAAAAAGACACACTGTGTCCAAGGATGAGGAAGGGGGGGTTTAACCCTAATTCCAAGCCGCCACTCTCACACTCACTCTCAATCAACTGTGTTTCAGCCGTGTGTGATCCAGCGATCGTGTACACCGCCACCACCTCCAAATCAAGTTTTGTCAGTGTCATGCTCCTTAACTAAGGTCTACTAGCTGTGCTGCCATGCAACCACCATCACCAAGTAGCCTCTATAGTCGCAACGCTGGTGCCCCAAGAGAAAAGCTCCACAACACCTCCATCGTCTCCGCCTATTCTTCTTCTCCACCCCAAGTCATTGATGTTGTAAGGCAGCACCAGCAAGAAGGTGCCACCATGAAGAAGCAACCGCCATCAATAGGCACCCAAGAAGGAGTCACCACTGTCGCAAGCACACGCAAGTTGCGAGAAATGCCTCCATAGTCTCCGTCTGCTTCTTCTCCTCCACGTATTGCCAAAGGCACGACGAAATCAACCAAGCGTCGCTGTGTGAAAATGCCATCGACTTCAACCTATGACCGCCGAAACACCCCTGGTACACACCGTGTTTTTCCAAACAATACCCCCTATTCGTAAGCCCCTTCTGCCCAGATACACACCGTGTCCTCCTTCAGATACGCCGTGTTCAAGCTCGCTTCAGTAACATATTCAGTATTGATGGTGCCCTTGAAGTAAACTTCCAACCGCAAGCATGATGCAAGCTCTTCCTCTGCCCCCAACTATGTATCCTCGACCCATTTTAGGGTGATGGCTTAAGAAAACCCCACCTATCAATTCCTTATCCCGCGTAGGGTCCTCCCTACCATTTCACATGCGAAGATACTATTAAAGCTCTAGGGTTCAAGAACGAGATCAAGGACAACCTGAAAGACATTGGCCTTGAGTACATTTATTTTTTGATAATGAAAACTTACCCTCGCCTTGTCTACAAATTCCTTACTACTCTTAAGGTTGAGGAGGACCCAAAGCACAGGCTCGAGCCCTATGCCTTCATCAATTTCCGTCTACTGGGCTGGAGTTATAGAATCACCTTCCAAGATTTTTGTGAGATTTTAGAGTGCAAATAAGGGGGTGCTCTTGCCTACCCTCCCACCTTTGAAAGTGATGTTTTCTGGAATGAACTCATAGATGAAGAGCGACATGATGCCGCTAAGGCCATAGCTTCTTCCATCCACAACCCCATTTTCCGTTACCTCCATCGCCTGCTCAGTACATGCATCTTCATCAAGAAAGAAACACAAGGCGTATGCAGGAGACAATATTTGTTCTTTTTATGGGGTAAGGTCTATGAGTTCCAAATCAATGAAGGTTACTTCATCCTCACTCGGTTCTTGGACATCAAGAAAATCAAGAAGAGAGAATCCGGGGACATCATGTGTGGAGGATTAATTACCCTCCTAGCCACCAAGCTTGAAGTGGACCTGACGGGCCTAGAAGTCACATAAGGTAGGAACCTGGTGGACATTCAGTACATGATCTCTACAAGGCTGATCAGTAGGGTCCCCAACAATGATGCCAAGTTCAGAATATATTTTGACAATGATAAATACATAGACATGCCTGATTGGGAGAGCATTACTTTGACCAAAAAGGACAATTGGAAGGTTGATCTTAGTGGCCAAGACGATGAAGCTGTTGCACCTAAAGATCAAGCTACTCCAGCCGCTCAGCCATGCACATCACCGCTATTCTCCACTAGCACTCAGACAGAGTACACTTAGGCGATGTCTGATGTTAGGCATCTTTACGTCTATGTTCAGTAATGGTTTGACCATCTAGATAGTGCCCTCGATCTAATGGGGCAAAAAATACTTTGTGATGCATGACATGGTCTAGCACATGGATATGTGGTACATATCTCAAGACCACTATCCAATACCTTAGCCACACCATCCTGCACTGCCTCCGCTGCAGAGCACACGCTCTCCACAACCTATATCGGTCGACATTCCAGATGATGATGATCCTGTCAACCCATTTTTTCCTTATGCTCATGGGGGAGCTGGTCCCTCCTACTGATGCCATCCATGACAGGTACCCAATTGCATCTTCTTCGGGTTTGATTGATGCAGTGAGGACACTGTAAATTTCAACCTTAGGGGGGTGCAAACGGCCATTAATGTAGTTGTTTAGTTGTTTTGATGTTTTTCACTTTCTAATTCTTTAGTTTTAATCTCTAGTTTCTGTTTCTATTTTCAATTTTTGCTTTTCTCTTGGTAAGTTTAGTATGATGTGAGGCTTGTTTGTGTAATGAACTGGCTTGCTTCACAAGTTTGAACTATATTGTCCTCCCTCATTAGAATTGTCAATTGAAAAAATTGTAAGAGCATGCATGAATCAAATGAAAACTTTATGGTCACCAACACGTGTTTAAATGTCAGATTTATGTTTTTAGCCTAACATTTCACCTTTTCATCTTGGATTTCCTAATATATGTAATTGGTAACAAATTTTATGAATATGTCAACTTTGCAACACTATTTAGAACACATGATAATTTTGCCAAACTCTCAGCAATTTTACAACCACCCCTCTCACTAATTTTTTTTCAAAACAAATGAATGTAATCCAAGTGATGTTACGATTTGGTTAACTCTCTTCTATTCTGAAAAAAATAAGTGAAGCCCTCCACTTATTTAACTCACAATCTGGTTTAGTTCACCTTAATTACCCCATAAAAGATGGCTACAACCTCCCACATGCCATACTAACCTAGTGTAAGTCTGATCTGGCCACGATGGTTCAGGTGATATGTCCTAAAAGAGGGTAAAATACCCCAACCAGTGCTCCTTGTGTGCATAAGCCTACATTAGCAGCCGAGTGTCGGAATCACCAATCATATATCACATCTTCTAGGAAAATAAGAAGAGAGGGCTAAAGTTTTCTAACATTAAATAAGATTCCATCATTTGCATCAGTAATAGCTGAAGGTTTTGTTGCATATTCACTGATTGTTTGGCCTAGTCATCCAAGTTCCTTCTAGTGTTGACTGCTTCGTTTAATGCATTACCATCCTTGATGAACTTAATTTTCTTTCTTGGATGTTTAAGCTGAAACCAAGGTTGTGAGTACAAATCTGATAATTATGGTTGGCTTGATCCCTTTTATATCTTCCATTTCATTTGATCTGTACATGAGCTTTACATTTCCTTCATTTGTGTTCTATGCTCTTTTTTCTTGAGGATAAGAAATAGTTCAAGCTTAGGGGGATTTGATGTGTGCATTTCATATCTACTTTTTGCACACATTTGCACACAAATTCGGTTTGTTTTGCCTTCCATTTAACCTCTAATCATACTTAACTTGCCATCTTTTAGCTATTTTACTTGTTGCATGATGTTGATTGAAGACACACATTCAGAATTTCAAATTGGAGATAGCCCAACCCAAATCTGACCTCAATGGGACCTCCCCTCGATTTGCAGCTGATTCATAGTTCATTCTTGAAGAAACAACATTGAACACAACATGTCTTATTTAAGACACAATGTGTAATCCGCTAGAAAATCTCGCTAAATGATGAACACACCGTGTGTTATTCAGCACACATGCGTGAAAGATTCCAACAATCTCAATGCCCAAAGTGGAGATCAGATGACACGTCATGTCCTTGTTAAGACACAATGTGTCCTTACGATCCAGATGCCTACTTCGACTTGTTGTCAACGTACACGGGCGTATACTTAATCGAACACGTCGTGTGCCTTATGCCTAGATCGAATCAGCGATAGCTACATGGTGTGTCTCTAACGGAACACGTCGTGCATTTCTCGTGCAACAACAATTAGTCGACAAGTTACAGAAAGAGACACAATGTGTCCCCTCAAAGATACGTTGCATCGTTATCAGTTTCTACAGAAATAAACAACAACTGCCCCTCATTTTAAAAGAGGAATACAACCTTTTGGACAGTTATTACTCGTAATTTGCAAGCACTTTTCGTCCAAGAGAAGTTTGAGAGCACAGGAAGACGATTTTGGGGTGGAAGAAGAGGTTTCCTTGAGAAATAGCCTCCATTCTACTTCATTTCTTCTCCAAAAGTGCAGCAGAGCTATTTTCCTCACACAAGCTTCTCGAGAGGGAGGATTTTCTGAGTTGGAGCAATTCTAAGGGTGTAATCTCGTCCTCTAACAAGAATTCTACATCCCCTTGGCTGCACTTTTGGTTCCTTTAGCTTTTTCTTCTCTTAACCATGCAAAATGCTAAAAATTCTGCAATGTGTTTATGCATCTCCATTATGGATGAGTAGAACTCTTTTCTTGGGTATGGGAGAGCAGGTCCCATGTCATTACTCATGTGAACTCAAAATTTATATCTTATGTTAGTTCATTTACTTCTCCATGGATGCCTAGAATGATTGTTGCTTGTATGTTTGGCTGGCCACTTTTTATACATGTTTTATGCTTTCTTGTACTATTCAGGAGAATATAAGAGGAAGTAGGAAGTAGGATTTATGGCAATATGCTCTAGAACATGGTAATGGCTGGAGAATTTTGAGGGTTTTAGATTGTGTTCGAATATAGCATAAGCATGGAAGTGTTATGCTATGAAGAGAACCATCTCATGCCACTAGGATGTGCATGATGATGACAATCTCCTTGAAAATCGACTGCATATTTTAATTTTGTAGTTATGCATGATGTGATGGTGTGGTAGTGAAATCCCATATCTAGGATTCTCTAATTCTGATTTGAACTAGACCTAAGCTCTTTATAGTTACCTGCCTTTAGTTATTCGTAATCAACTAAACTTTTATAATTTGACCTAGATTAATGAAAGTTAATGATTCTACGCCTGATTGACCTAGCTCCCTGAGTTTGACACTCGACCACAATTGACCCCGTACTCTTGTGGGTGATAAGCGAGTTGAGACCCTTCTTTTAAAACTCCAACATGGATCTCAAATCATATGATTTTAAAAAAATGGTGATTCATTCATACGATTGCCTAGGTTAGACCCTACAAACTCTTGGTCATACATTTACACTTTTACCATCTCAGTGCCACATATTTGGCTCATGTGATTTATCTTGCAATCTTTGTTAGAATTTGGTATTATTGGCTCTCTTTGACCATGATGGGCTCAACATTCCTTATCATCGACAAGAGGAATTTTTGTTGATTTCTTTTTGTGCTTAAAGGGATCTATTTATTGTGGACTTAACATTCATCTCATTGGTATTGAGGCATGCCTACTCATGTTCCTCGATCAAATAGAGGTTTTTGGTATACCATTCCCAGCCATTTAGACTTTTACTTTCATTTGATATTCTCTTATTAATTTGGTATGAGGTTCCCCATCATATGATTATATTATTAAGGGTGAGTAACTCCTTGAGGGGGAGTTTGGTAAGTATTCCCACCCTTTTGACTTTGACAAAGGAGGAGAAACATCCATGAGATAATTTTGCTTTAGATAGCAAATCATAGGTATGATTCTCTTGCTTTGACTATCTAAAATCTATCTTATGGAAATATTTGTCATAATAAATGGGGGGGGGGGATTGTTGGCTTTTTGGTTGTGCCACACTCAAATTCTGATAAAGAAAATATTTCACATTTGTGTTATTAATGCTTGAATTAAGTCATTAAGATGACCAAGGAACATAGACAAAGTCCATGACAAAGAATACATAATAATATGTGTGTTTGGATGTTAGCACATTAAATTGTACCTAGATGATACTTTTATAGGTGAAAATTTACAACTTGATAGGAATGATGTAAAAACATGTTATGAATGACTTAAATCCATCATTAACTAGATTTATACTTATATACATCCCTTAGGATAGGTATATTTTTTCCATAATCATTTGAGTCATTTCTAAAATTTTGGACCTATTGGGACATTTTTTTTATTGAATTTTAATTTGATCAAAATGCATTCATGTCAAACTCTATATTGATTGAGACATTACAGTTAGAACAAAGGTGGTATTGGTAGTGTCTTTATCAACCTTATTTTCAACTGAGACACATTTCAGTCATTTTCTTTACCAAGGTAGTCCTGCATACATTTTTGGCTAGTGTGCAATTAGTCGTTTTAATTCCACTAGCTATCTTATAACAATTGGTTTTCCATTAAATTTGTCCTAAACACTATCAACAACTATATCCGATATTTTTAAGTGTAACATCTTAATTTATTAAAATAAATACATTATCGAGCAAAAGCATACTTCTCAGTGGGAATGTCACAAAATGATAATTATTGCATAAAATAAAGCTTATAAACCAACATAGTATAATATTTTTAATTATTGACATCTCAAGCTCATGCCAAAACTCACGCAGTAAACTAAAACACATCTCATAAAAATAAATGAAATTTAATCTATGGAAAGTTGGCACCCTATCAAGTCTACCCTTAGTAGTCTTTTAGCTCATCCTTAACTTGGTCCTTATATGGGTCTATCCTTGATGTTTCTTCTTTCCTATGGGCTTCACACACCCATCCATGCATAATATAATTTGTAAGTGGAATTGAACACATTATGACATTGTATAACATATACTTCGAAAGGAAAACATTTAACATCATGAAAACAAAACTTTGCCTTTTACCATTATCTTTTATCTGACTTATATAAGAGTACTCAAGTTTCACACCAAAGTGCCTCTTCTATTTGCATTGGGTTGCCTCTTGAATTGCAATGAAGTGCTCTTTATGATAGGAAGACCATGATTTGCACTAAAGTGTACTACATGCTAGGAAGGCCAGGACGAGGATCTTATATAAGATTTATTAATTAAATTTGATCTTACTCTTGAACATTCTTTATATTTGATCTTAAACATGACTATGATGTGATATGATTTCTTGAAAATAAATAGGAAAAATTATTTCCCTTATCTAAGAACTTTTCCCTTTAATTAACAAAACTATAGCATGAATACTATACACACATCATACCTGTACATTGTACATAATAACATATAAACATCCAATAATCATGTTCAAAGTGCATTAACCACTTATATAGATTGGAGAAACTCTTAGTTGGTTTCCTAATGTTGATGAAACCCTAAACCTCATTAGAACAATTAGAATACATTAATGATTAATAATCAACTTAATTTCTAGGGTTTTAGGATTATTTAAGGATTTACTAGAAAATAAGTTCAGAACATGATTTAAAACCAAATTAATGGTTCATTAGAATTTTAACTTTCTAAGGAACATTTACATGTATTTTTCCGATGATAGATGAACTTATTATGAATTTTTGAAGTACCTGGTGAATAGGAAATCATAGAGAATCCACACAGGCAACAACTTATCCATTAGTGCTAGTGGTCCTTGCCTACCTGACCTAATCGGGGCCCTCTGCTTGGCTAAGTCTCTCTTTGAAGCAATCACGAGTATGATGAATAAACTGTGTCAGTAAGTTCCAAATAAGCCCATGTCGGCGTGACACATATGCAAAAGTACTGGGGGCAAAATTGGCAAATCTCCACCCTAGATCTCCTCTATACTGAGCAAAAACTCATGTATTTGGTCAATAACACAGAGCTCTCCCGATAGCTCAAGAAAAAGAGAAACTCATGAGATATGAAAACTACATGCATATATGACCTGAAACTCATTAACATTGAATTTGTCACAAGCAACCAATCCCAAAGAGCTTAAGAGGAAGGTTTGTAATAACCAAAAGACTTAAAACCAACCTCTACTATTGATTATTTAAGGAGGAAGACGAGATCATGGTTACATTGAAGTTCATTTCTTAAAAGAGGTTGATCTGAGTTTGTTGACTGTTGGTGGAGTCCTAGACAAGGAAAGTAACAGGGAACGAGGTCTAAAATGGTTGATTGCTAAAATCGTCTCCAAGGATGGTTGCAAGCAGCAAGAAGAAGAAAAAATACCTACCTTGGGGTTGAATTGTAGGCCCTTTGAGATTTCAGGTGACGTGCATAGATGAATGCAAGTGTCAATGATCATCATGGAGGTCTCAGTCCTTGAGACGACCTCCCGTTGGGCATTGAGGCAAGATGGAGATCGAGTACGAGGTGTAGGGGCAAGTGAAGGCAATACGATAAAGGTTTCAAGTTTATGGAAGATCATTGACAAGGGCATATATATGTATGTATGTATGTATGTATGTATGTATGTATGTATATATATATATATATATATATATATATATATATATATATATATATATATATAGGTTTGTAGAAGCTCAGGTCTGCCACATATGTTAAAGTAGGGGAGGGTTTTGATATCTCTAGGAGTTTGAGAGATCTAGGGCATGAAGTCCTATGGAATCTGAGATCAGATTTATAGGAAGGATGAGGGGAATATAAAGAGGATATTTTCTTGGTCTACGATTTTGTGGAGAGAGAAGATAGAGGAGAGGGGACTCGTGAGGATTATATAGTCTAGGGAAAATGGGAGTCATGTAGACGAGACAACCTCCTCAGTTATAAATGAGTTTGCATCCCTGAATTTGACCCAAACAAGGATTCCAAAGGGACATGTGACATCTCAGTTGTGATATGAGGCTTCTAGACTTTAGATTATTTAGGGATTCCATTTAGTTTTGGGTTATTCTTCCCCATTCAATTGGATTATCTATAAAAGGCCAATCCTAACTAAAATTGGTGTATTGCTTTATTGGTACACAAGGAAACCGAAAATCTCATTAATTTCCTTAATTTGACAAATCCAATTATGTGTGATTCTACTTTTATAATAAACATGAATTAATCATCTAGGAATACTTAAAAACAATTTGGGACTCACAAGTTCATATAAAAGTTATTAGGTCAAATTATTATTATTAATAGGGTCAACTTCACTTGAGTCCCTATGTATCACTAATTGACTAATTAGGGTTATATTTGATGAAATTCAATTATTAATTGGATTGAATGTGCAGTTATATATGAACTTAGTGGGAACATTTAAAAAAATTATAGGTGGGTGTCACAATCTCTTAAGGCTTAATTGAAGAGTTAAATTTTAAAATTAGAGTTTCTAATTAATGATTATTTATAAGATTTAATTATAGGGTGTCACACTAAGTGTTCCCTATATAGGAGTGCCTTACAGACACTTAGAGTGCACTTGTGCAAGCCAATTACAAGCTATCCTTCCAAGATTAGAATATCATATTGCTATCTCTGACAACCTTCAAGCTGTCCTAAGATTTAGCTCAACCTTAGTGTCCCCCTCCACCAAATATAGCCTTGACGAAATCTATGTGGAGTTAATCATCAATTATTCATTAGTATTTCAGTTGTCCTTCTTCCCTTCTTGATACTTGTTTAATTCAATTATTCATGTTGCTTTGTACGAGAAGGCTATTATAAAGTTCTTTAAAGATACTTCTTGCAAGAAGGTTGTGTCCAAAGGTGGTGGATGTAGATTGCAATATTCTCCAGTGAGGTTGGTATTCCTATGTCCCCCAAAGAAGATGGTAGTTATCTTTGAGCTGAAAAGGAGGTTGGTTTTGAGCTATAAAAGACATTGATTATTGTATTTTATATAAGTATAGAAAAGGTAATAAAATACATGTTGAAAAATCTTGGTTGGCAACAATTGGGTAGTGGACTGACCTCATTTAGGTCTAAACCACTATACATCTTTGTCTTGTGTGGTTACCTTTCTTGTACATTACTTTCTATACTCTTACTGTTGTAATTTATTTTTAAGAAAGTTCTAGTTAACCAACTTGTAATTTAAGTTACATACATTTGGATTTTCTCTATTCACCCCACTCCAGAGTTTTCAGTATCTACATAAGGATCATTTTGAGGTTTGAAATGGAGATATTTTATATATAGGGTTAGTTTTGCTAGATTGCATCAAACGAGCCAATGAATCAATGCACACTTATTATTGGTGGATGAATAATACAAAAATGGAAAATAGGGTTTCCATGTGGTGTGAATAGTCTTAATGACCCCATCTACAACCTGATGAGGTTAATAAATAATGGGGTTGTTATCATTCATTCAACTAAGTCGACCTCTTGAAATCCCTTATAACTTAGCATTAATTAGACGATTGAGAGAGATAAAGCCAAACTTATATATAATCTTATAAATGTGAAGAAAATGCTCAATCATATGTGTTATTACTTTAGTTGAAGGAAATAATTCTTGTCAAGGTGATCTAAGTCTAATGCATCGATTATAGTATATTTTATAGAATAATGAGTAAAGTCGACATGAATGCAAGTCTTTTATACAAGTCACATAATAATAAATTGAGAAGATGACTAGAGACTAAGGTGTAAGAAGAGGTAACCCTAAACCCTTTTTTCCCTTAAAATGAGTAGTCATATAGGGAACTAAAGGATTGGTTCTAATTAAAAAAAATGCATTGGAAGTCAAATGACACGGTATGCTCATATAAATGCAATGAAGGAAATGGAAAAGAGTGAACTGAATTGTGGTGATAAGTTATGGACGAAAATAATAAAATCTTTATGATGAATTCTATAATCTATTTCTTTTAATTACATTTAGGTTGACCTACATTGGTAGAAATACAATAAAATTATAATTTAAAGGACGTTAATGAGATAGAAACAATGTATAATAATTGAATAAAAATGATTGATTCCAATAATGTAATAAACATGAAATGAAAGAAGTTCAGAGTAAAAAACCTAAAATGGGGAGAAAACAAAGTAGTTATCTTGGTGGATATAATGACCTAACTCTAATCCTAATATGATGAGTTATGTGATAGTAATGAATAATGATCTTAAAAGAGGGATCAAGGAGATGTATATAGATATAGTTTAATTCAATAAAAATATGAAGTTCAGAGACATGAGTAGATTCATAAGAATGTATTCTTAGATTGTAATTTTCTTCTAGAAAAATTGTATTATAGAATGGTCTATTCAGATGAATTGCAAATGAAATCAAATGTGTTGAATATTAACCCTAACCGGAAAATGGTAGATAGAAAAAAGAGGACCAATGATGTGCTATTCGCGTTTATGCATTGAAATCTGTTCATATATACACATTAGACGAAATAAGTATATATTGTATAATAAACCTATTTTGAGCACGATAGATGATACATGGCGTTTATATGTTGATAATGTTGTTGGTCCATACAACTATGTGAATATTTACTAAAATGTATGAGATGAAGTCAAATGATAAGAAGTGTTTTGAGATTGAAATAACTATATTCATTTGCAATTGAGAAATCCTGATTAGGGCAAATACTTGAGAATGAGATTACATATGAGGCTGATAGCCCACTAATGATGAAACATATGTAATGATGTAAGAATTTGAAAGAAACATGTATGTTGTAAATCAAGGATTGCTTTGTTGTTTGTTATAATGATAAATGACTGCCTTTCTTGTTAATCCTAATTTGCTTTATGTCATTCTAGTTGCGTAAGAATATAGACATATGATAAATGATGATTCCTTTTTAGATGAATAACAAGAACAAATAACAAGTGAAAGATGACACATCTAGTTAGGTGCAATGAACGTCTTGAGTTTCTCCCAGGTCCATAATGGGAAAATGAATCAAATCTCCTTGTAGTAATCAAATAATTATGAGAAAGATTTCTTGACTATGGATTGAGAACTTAAAGGTTAGATCATCAAGATTTAAGAGTGATTCATCTAGTGCGATCCTGTCCCTAAATTTTATACCGTGAAAGTCTGTGTCCATGAGGGATATACTCTAATTAAATGTGAACTATGAAACATAAGAAATTTCTAATATGTGATATTATGTTCTATTTGTTCCTGTCTCGTGTACCCAAGATGAGGATCTAAGCCTCTTTAGGCAACCCTATGGTGGACCAGGGTCTGATATTGTTATCTTAGGGTGGTTGGCTAAACCCTAAGTTAATGACAATGAGTTGTTGACACGAGAACCAAGAGTGATGAATTTTACTTGATGAGGTATAAGCCAAGTAGTTTCAAAGTAAATGAATATTATATGACAAGATGTGTAGAATATGAGTTGAATGTTTGTCAAATATCTCTTTTGCTGCAATTGATCAATCTACTAGTGTTGAATATGTTTCCTATTGAGGAAATTAGTAATCTTTTGACAAAAACAATATGTTGCCTTATTCTAACATCTAGTATGAAATCTGATCTAAACATTGACAACTGGTTTATGCTGAGATTTAATATCCACTTTTATTATAATTTGGAATTCCTTATCATTTGAACACTCATGCTTGGTAGACATGTCTTATGTGGACTTCAACTTCAAAACAACGAGATATATTTCTAATGTGGTAGGTGGGGTGTCATAAAGGTGATGCTATTGTTATGTATTGATTCTAAACGTTTAGATATTGACTTGTTACCATTGAAATAGGATTGAAACTCTAAAATGATTAGTATTTGCTAGTCTATTCATAGATTTCCTCCTATTAGTTGTTAAAAAGGTTTGGTTTGACAAAATGAGTGCTTGGATGATTAATAAGATTATTGTTATTAACTAGATTTGCGAAATGCTAATATTATCCATTAGACTCAGCAATATCTACAAGTTTCTTTAAGTTCAATGTACTTAATCCGATGTTGATGCATTTACTTAGCTCGAGTGGGAGGTATACATCAACTAACACCCTTTACAACTCTCATAATATTGTTTTAAATGTTTTTAGCAATAACACATGATAAAGAAGATGTAATTAGAATAATATAAATTAGAGTGTCCCTAGAATATCTCAGGATGGATAATATACTAAGTTTGTTCTTTCATGTATATGTAACTGACGTAAACTGAACGACATATGAGTAATAAGGTTTGAATCTGGTTTCAATGGAGTTGAATAAGATTTGTGAAAATTGAATGTGTTGTCCTTGATGCGATATTGGTTTATGAGGTTTTATGAAGAAAAGACAAAATTGACACGCGTTTCTTTTATATTACGTTAATATGATTTTCGAGAATAAGGTGTTTTGTTTTTTTATCTGGATTTAGTTTTAAGGTTTTTCTCTAATGGTTGGAGTTCATGTTAATCAAAAGTGGTCCCGACAATTATGTCATTTTGAATTTATTAATAATTTGAAAAGACCTTGGTAGAAATGCATAATTGGAACCCTTGCTTAAATCTTGTTGTTCTATTTCTAAAACCAAATTGTGGCATGCCTAGTTTGTTAAGTTTGGTCTAGCTTACACAATGTGTTCATTTATATTTATCATCTCTTTGCTCATTGCCCATATTCTCAAACTTCTCATACCAGTATGCTATCAAGTGTTTGATAATATGGGAAGGAAGTGATAAGCACAATCATAGGGTGGATTGACACCAGTGACATTTTTTTTTTGCATTATTTTTGATAACCAGCGATTTATCACTAGAATTTTTGTTTGACAAGATGACCAAACAATGTGGAATGGGAACGACAACCGTAATCAGGGGACTCCATGTCGACAACCAATGTCATTCTTTTCACACTAATTTTGGTAACCGATTACTCTTTACTATAATTAGTAGCCATCCATGAAACGCGGGAGAACATGAATGCCAAATGCGACATTAGCTCCCTAGGTAGTTTGTGTATTGTGTTTCAGAGTAGATGTTACCTACCTAACTGACCGGTCTAATGGTTCCGGTTGATGCGATTACAGACATGAACGAGATGGTCGGGCCGATGGCTCCGGTTCATATGGCTTAACCAGTCTCGCCATGGACCCATGGTTCGTAGTCTACCAAAAAAGGCCTATGGCTCCGGAGGTAAAAGATTGTGCCGGCGTGTGTTTGTCGCCTCCGCTTCATCAGGAGTAAGAGCGCTCCGTAACCTCCGTGCAGCTGCATTAGCCTCCGTACCATTACCCCATACAAGCTTCCGGCGACGATTTGTGCCCGGAATCAGGAGTCGCTTTCCGCGAGCTGCGTCCGGCTCCATCCATGTTCGCCGCCGTCGTCCTCCCCCCTCCTCCAGTCGCCCATGTCCCTTTGCCCGTAGTTCGGGGTGTCTCCCATTAGTTCCCGCAAGCCAGAGGGAGAGAAGGTCACCGAGACGGTGATAGAAAGAAGGTCTCATGTCATCTACAACAGCCCTTGTTTCCCATCCATTTCGTTACTGCTATCGGAATCATCCCGTCCTCATTTACGGAGGCCGGCTGAAATCCCCTCTACCCCATAATCCACTGTTTTCTGGACCTCCTCCAATTGCTTGGCACAGCCTGGGCTATCTCCAGGCGACCGTCCACGCTCCCAGCCCTTTAAGATGTCCGCCCAGGGCATTCGCATCAGGTAAAATTTCGGTACTGTAAGCCACTTCGGCCGACCAAGCACGCGAAAACTGACAAAAAAAAACTATCATTTCTCAGACGCCGATGTCGAGTTCAAGGGAAAGATGACTGATCAATTCAGCCTTGACGGATTTCTTTCCTTCGCTGAGGTGTTTTGCATCGCTCCTCCGGTAATCTATGCCATTGGGAGCTTCATTGGCTCGTTTCTCCCGTCGGGGACACCGAAAGCGTTCCAGGTCAGTTCCGGCAACGCGCTCTTTGCGTGCCAGCTCTTTCTGCTAGCAGGAGCTGTTGTGGTTGGAGCGTTTATTCGGCAGAGGCAGTGGCAGAGGATATCTCAGGATAACGGGGCGTCGGGCGGTGATCTGATCCAGAGAGTTGAGAAGCTGGAGGAGGATCTCAGGAGCACCGCCGCAATAGTCCGGGCACTTGCCAGGCAGCTCGAGAAGCTTGGAATCAGGTTTAGGGTAACCAGGAAGGCGTTAAAAGAGCCAATTGCCGAGGTATGGTAATTACCTTGCTATTTTAAAGCCTTATCCTACATACAAATACTGTTTTATTATTTCGTGTACGGGTCCGTATTTTTTTTCTTCTTTTCATTTTCCTTATCAGATGCACACATAACATGGTTTCTATTGAATTCCAATTTCGATATATTGCTTTAGTTTTTAATCCTTCAATGGTTATAAAACACAGATCAGAACTAGACATCGGTTGGCTAGCAAAGGTTTAGTTAATGTTTAATTTGCTGATTTTTAGTTTTTGCTTTGATCCATATAACTAACTGACTTTTAATAATGGCCTTCGAGTTTCACAGCAAGAAATGCACGGGCAATTCCAAATATATATAACTGAAGCAATACCATACACAGCACATGTACTCCACATTAAAAAATTCTCGTCTTTTGTTTATGTATAGTTTGCGTTATAATGAAGTACCAGTCTCATTAAGATGCGTCAAATAGGTTTCAGCTGCCTGAATGATAGTACAGAATATGATCCATATAAGAGAAAGGAAAGGAGTGACCTGGGCCGAGTGAAATGCATCAAGAATGAAGATGATATTATATTGGCAAAGGATATTGATATCAAGAACCAATGAGAAAACTACTTCCACAAGATTTTAAGTGGAGATATTTAAACAACGTCAAAGACTTGCTTGGCATGTATGCAAGAGATATTACTTACCCATGACTAGTTACACAATAAGAAGTCAAGAATGCTTTTAAAAAGATGAAGATGAGAAAGTGATGTATGTTAGATGGTATCCTGTTAATGTGTGGAAGAGTACGAGGGACAAATGAGTGCTGTAAATAACAACTTTCTCTAAGAAGATTATGAGGACCAAAAGATGCCATATGAGTGGAAAAGTAATACCATAGCCTTATCTACAAGAACATGGAGATGCTCAAAGTTGCACAAGCTACAGAGGTATCAAATTGATAAGTTACACTTTGAAGCTCCGGGAGAGGGTTATTGAGCAAGGATTAAGATCTATAGCGGCAATATTGGACAAGCAATCTGACGTCATGCCTAAAAGATCAACAATAGTTTTATTTTTCCTTCATAAGGAGGGCTTATGGAGAAGTATGAAGAAAACAAAAGATATCTTCATGTGGTTTATGTTTGTTTAGATTTAAGTTTACGATCGAAATTAAATGAAACACTTTAGTGGGTTTTGAAGAAAAAAAAGTTGTGCCAAAGCAATTAATTAATCGAAGACATGTATGATACCCCAATTGCAAGTGTCATGACTCTTGAAGGAGAAAGACCAAGATATCCAATTACTGTTGGGGTACATCATTGATCGGCTTTGAGCTTAAATTTGTTCATTCTTGTTATTACGGGTTGACAAATTATGTGCGGGATGGCATCCCTTGGTGCATGTTATTTGCTGAGGTTGTTGTGGGGATTGACGAAACTCAAAGAGATCGAATGACAAAGTTGGATCAAAAGGATTTAAGATAAGCATAAGCAAAACAAAGCACATGCATAACAATTTCAATTGGTCTAGACTTGTGAAGAATGATGCTAAGTTGGATGGAGTGGGCATACTATAATGCGTTAAATTTGAGTACATAGTACTGTTATTCAACTGATGATGATGATCAAGATGATGTTTTCACTGCATCATCATAGGATGGTTGAATCAGGGTGCAAAAATAATAGCATGTGAACGAAAGATCCCACTCAAATTTGGTATTATGTTTTGTCAAACAACTATGCGGCCAACCATGTTGGATGTGAATGTTGGGCACAGGAGAAACAAGGTGTTGACAAGATGAATGCGTATGCGAAGATAGACGTGTGGGAAGACAAGGAAAAATCTCTTGAAAATAATTACACAAGGTATTATTAGTATATATGCTTTATTGCGTTCTGTTATGTTATTTCTTTTGTTATGTGATTTAGACTTGTCTTGTATGTAGCCTTTTTCTTCCCATATTGCCTAACACTGTCTATTGGCTCACTCACTTGTCCTATAAAAGAGAGTCCATTGTATTTTGTTTTACACATCTAAAAACATTTCCCTATTCTATACGGTATCAACACATTTTGATCCACCCTAACCTCTGCTGTCCCCATCAACCCTAGCCGCCCCATCCCTTCACCAACCCTAGCCGCCATCCACCAACCCAAACCTATCCACCACCCAACCCTCCTCTCCCCAGCCACGCCTCATCTCTTCCTCTTTTTTTCCTTACTGCCATCGCCTTTTCTCCTCTCACTTGCCGCCGCCATCTCCCTCTCTTCCCTCCCTGGCCACCACCTCCTCTCCTTATTCCCGCCACCATCCTGCTGCTCCACCAACCTGTTGCCGCCGTCGATGCCCTCCACCACCTCCTCAACCGCCGCCGCCACCACCGCTCTATCCCCTTCCATTGCTGTCCTCTCCACCCATTATCCCACCATTATCTCCTCTCCATCATTTAGTCGCCCCGACCATCTTCCTTCCTTCTTCCTTCTCCATTTGTCTCAGAGTATTTTCTAGAATAGCACGTTCACGTTCTAAACCGTCTTCATTTGCTATCTGCCTACGCCTCATGGTTGCGTAATCTTCTCTCCATGTTGACATAGGTCTTTCTCTCTTCTTCTGCCCCTGTGTGGGTTTTTCGGATCTGATGCTTCATATCTGCCACTTCTGCGTACTGCCTCATTACAGGTTTTGCTGGATCTGTTGATCCAGGCTTTCTACTGCCAATACATTGGGTTACTGCTTCAACTACTGCCTGCTGACTACTGCTACTACTTGCTGCTTGCTATTGCTGCCCCTGAGTTGGGTCCCTTCTGTCTGCTTCTACTTCTCGCCGCCTTCTGCAATATTCTTTTGATGACGTCCGTCGACTCACTTCGAATGCTATGCGTCACTGCAGTGAAGCTAGATGGATCCAACTTTCACACTTGGTTTGTGGCCTTCGAGCTCTATGTCAAAGATTAGGGTTGTTATTCGCAACTTGTCTCTGATGGTCCGACTGTACCTGCTGAAAATGCCGATGATAAAACCAAACAAGATTATGATATATGGTCTAAGGAAGATTCATGCGTCATGACCTGGCTGGTTAATAGTTCTGAGCCTAAAATCAGTCAGTCACTTCGCCTGCGGACTGCCAAGGCGACGTGGGACCAAGTCTCCCATGTTTTACTCTCATCAACAAAACCCGAAGAAAGTGTTTGATATCTTCAAACAACTGGCTAAGAAGGAATATTCTACTACTGATTATGTGGAGGATTACTATAACCAATCTTGTGCTCTCTGAGATGAGTTTAAGGTGTATCACCCCCTCTCTGTTGACATCACTAAGATCCAACGCCAGCGTTACAAACTTCAACTGGTGCAATTTCTGGCTGGCTTACCCCACTCATTCTCTGGAGTAGTCGATCATATACTATCCAGTGACCCATTGCCTACTTTGCATGACATCCTCAAATAGGTTCAACGACTCCCGTCTGTCTCTCCTGTGTCGACCGACCACTCTGATGCTGCTGCTCTAGCTGTCCGCTCAAGAGACTCCTTCCGCGACTGAGGTCGTGTCGTGGTCGCTTTACTGCTGGACCGGGTCGAGGCACTTCTTCATCTGGTCCCCATTCTTCTGAATAACACTATTGTAACATCTGTAAACACACCAACCATACCGAGGACTGCTATTGGATCAAGCATGGAAACCTGCATGGGCAAATTAGGTCACTATCGATCAACCTGATTCTGCACCATCCTCTTAATCTCAACCTTCTATGGAGTGGATTCGCTCTGAGTTGAAAAGATGCTTCAGGCTCATCTCACTCCCTCCACTGCTGATGCCTCTAATGATGGAGGTTCTGCTCTTCTTGCATCCTCTACACCTTTTGGTAAAAATAAATGGGTGTTGAATCTTGCGCCACCTCTCACATATCTGGCATCTCTGCTTTGTTTTCTGATCTTCATAAAACTTCTTATGTTCCACCTGTTATACTTGTTGATGGTTCATAGACACCTATTTCTGGTATCGAGAATTCTGCACTCCTGGAAAATTATTATTGCGTTCAACCCTTTATGTTCCCAATTTTCCTTTGAATCTGTCATCCATTAGTAAAACTGTGAAGAGCCTGCGGTTCTCTATTACCTTTGACCCGGACGACGCTATTTTTTAGGATCTGCGCATGAGGATGAGGATTGGTTCGGGCCATGAGGGACCAGATATGCTATACTACTTGGATTCGCCGAAGCCAATTGCTCTGCTGACTGCGTTTGTACCAGCCTCCAATGGCATTATAGACTGGGGCATCCGTCTGTTACAAAATTAAAGCATTTAATTCCTGCTATTTCAGATTCAATTTTTCGTTGTGAAACTTGCCATTTGGGCAAACAAACTCGTGCTACTTTTTCTAAGAAAACCTGCATTGGGTCCAAGCAACCTTTTGATATTGTGCATGTTGATGTTTGAGGTCCATGTTTTGTTCCAAGTATTTTTGGCTTTCAGTTATTTATGAGCTTTATTGATGGCTTTTCTAGAACAATGTGATTGTTTTTATTATAAGATTGTTCCCACATGCTAGACATTATTACTTCCTTTTTTGCTGACGTCCTTACCCAACTTGACAAACCTATCAAAGTTTTTTGCAGATAATGCTCTAGAATTTGTACAATCGTCTGTCAGCCAATTTTGCCGCAAGGTGGGTACTATTCATCAAACTTCATGTTCACACTCCGCAACAAAATGGGGTTGCAGAACGCAAAAATCGACATCTCCTAGAGGTTGCTCGTACCCTTCTTTTTCATTATCATGTATCCCGAACCTTTTGGCCTAAAGCTATCTCGACTGCTTGTTACTTGATTAGCCAAATGCATTTTTCTGTCCTTGGCAGTCAAGTACCTTATCAAATACTATACCCCGATGCCCCACTCTTTAATGTGCCTCCTCGGATTTTTGGCAGCACTTGCTTTGTCAAAAACTTTCAACCTGGTTTGACTAAGCTTGACCCACGATCTACGAAATGTGTGTTCTTGGGTTACTCTCGGACTCAGAAAGGTTACAAGTACTATGATCCCTCTGCGAGGAAATGATTTGTTAGTGCTGATGTGGTTTTCTTTGAGCATATGCCATACTATTCTACAACAGACTCTACACTGACATCTGATCTGTTAATTGATACTCCTCTACCTATGACAGTTGACACTGATCCGCCTCCTCCGGACGTGGCTCCATCTCCTCCTCTGAAAGTGTGTCACAGGCGCCCGAGAACTACAACTCCCTCTATGGCCCCTCCGCCCAATTCCTCAAACCTCGTTGACAGATCCACCTCCGCCTCATGTATTTTCTGATTTGGATGTTCCTATTAGTCTAAGGAAAGGGACTAAGTTTTGCACTCAACATCCTATTGGCAATTTTTGTTCTACTGCTAACCCGAGCATGAATTTTGCTAATTTTACCTCTGCTTTATCTGCTATATCTATTCCTAAGAATGCTACTCAGGATTTACAACATCCTGCGTGGCGCCAGGCTATGGAAACTAAAATGCAAGCTCTTACTGATCAACATACGTGGGACTTGGTTGATGCGCCGACTGATTGCTCGTCTGTCGGACGTCGCTGGGTCTTTGCTGTAAAATATCAAGCAGATGACAATTGGAAGATTGAAGCTCGCCTTGTTGCCAAAGGCTACACTCAAACATATGGAGTAGATTACTTTGGGACTTTCTCTCCCGTTGTACGTCTGAATTCTATTCCGGTTCTTATATTTGTTGGTGTAAATTGTGATTGGCCTCTGTTTTGTTTAGACGTTAAAGACACCTTTTTATATGGTGATCTGGATGAGGAGGTATACATGGAGCAACCACCTGGAATTGTTGCTTAGGGGGAGTGCTCCAAAGTGTGTAGTTTGCACAAAGCAATCTATGGACTGAAACAGAGTACCCGTGCCTGGTTTGACAAACTAAGTAGTATTCTTCAAAAATTCAGCTTCCGCCGCTCTCATTTTGATCACTCAGTGTTCATTAAGAAAACTTCATCTGGACTTGTCAAATCTATTGTTTATGTTGATGACATAATTTTATCTTGGGAGTGATCAAGTAGGCATCCAAGCTACTAAAGAGTATCTGAAAAAACACTTTGTTACTAAAGATCTGGGGAAATTATGATATTTTTTGGGAATTGAAGTCTCTCACTCTTCCTCAGGCATTTGCTTATCTCAAAAGGAAATATGTTTTGGATATGTTGTAGAAAATTGGAATGCTTGGAGCAAAACCTACTACTACTACCTTAGATCCTAATACAAACTGTGATGATGACACTTCTCCTTACCCAGACAACCAACAACATCACCGATTGGTTGGTAAACTTATATATTTGACAGTGACAAAGGCTGATATTACTCTGCAGTAAGCCTAGTCAGTAGATATCTGGATAAACCCAAACAGTGCCACTGGGATGTTCTATGTCATATTTTGAAATATCTGAAAAAATCACTAGGAAAAGGCTTATTCTACAAAAATCATGGGCATTGTAAAATCACAGGATATTCTGATTCAGATTATGCAGGCAACAAGATAGAGCGCAAATCTACTTCTGGTTACTGTACCTTTGTGGGTGGTTATCTTGTTACTTGGCGCAGCAAGAAACAAATTGTAGTCGCCCGCTCAAGTGCTGAAGCTTAGTATAGAGCTATGGCTCATACTACTTGTGAATTGTTATGGCTCATACTACTTGTGAACTATTATGGCTCATACTCCTATTCCTATGCATTGTGACAATAAGACTGCTATTTTTATTGCCAGCAATCCAACCTTTCATGAGTGGACTAAACATATTGAGATGGATTGTCATTTCGTTAGAGAGGCTGTCTTGTCTGGCAATATCTCTACTCCATCTTCATATACTCACAGTTCTGATCAAGTTGCAAACATCTTCACAAAACTTCTTCCCAAGGCTAAATTCACTACTATGATTGACAAGCTGGGCATGATTGATATCTATGCTCTAGCTTGAGGGGG
Organism: Alisma plantago-aquatica; assembly: GCA_963693085.1. Classification (NCBI taxonomy): domain Eukaryota; kingdom Viridiplantae; phylum Streptophyta; class Magnoliopsida; order Alismatales; family Alismataceae; genus Alisma; species Alisma plantago-aquatica. The sequence goes on along the minus strand of OY856409.1, from coordinate 1,335,315,248 downwards.
AGTATTAGGATATGTACTTTGTTGTGTAATGTTATATTATTTTTTTTGTTATGGGCTTTAGACTTGTCTTGTCTTTAGCCTTTTTCTTTTATCCCATATTGCCCAACTCTATCTATTGGCTCACTCTCTTGTCCTACAAAAGAGAGCCCATCATATTTTGTTTTGCACATCTAATAAACATTTCCCTATTGTATAGGTATAAAGTGGGAGTGACGAGTATAGAGGACAAGATATAAAGGTCGCCTAAGATGGTATAGACGTGCGCAAAAGCACCACAAGCACCAATTCTTAAAAGGAGAAGACTCAGACCTAATTCACTTAGGGAGAGCTTATTAGGAGAGATTTATAATCTGTATAAGAAGATGTTTTGAATTTTTACATCTTGCTGAGAATACAACCAATAGGACTGATTAGAAAAGAAGGATCCATGTATATGACTCAAACATTGTTTGTTTGTGGCTTAGATAATGACGACAACGATGACGATGATGGTGACGAAGAAGACAATGAGGTACCATGATCAGAACTGATCACACATAAAAGTCTAAAATCATTGTTGTAGTTCATCTCATATATCAAAAAGCTTACAACCATATATCTAAAGGTAAGCAAGCAAAACAAGTTTTTAATCAAACAACATAAACGTGTATAACTAATGACAATTTCATTCTCAAAACATGTTTGACATTTTTATCAGGTTGAAATTAATTTTATAAACTTTTATTCATTCTTGTACTGTATTAATAAATACAAAATAGTTGGATATATCTTTTGTAAACAGCCAAAGAAAAAAGACAAGCTATATACACATTGAGTTGTGCAGATGTTAAAATGGCCCTTTGGATTCTTAAGTCAGAAAACAAAGACATGCATAATGGCCCCTTAGATTCTTAAGTCAGGAACTGAAGAGCATCAAGGGCTGGGAGCATTGTGGTTAACTATATGTATTATCAAGTCAAAAATAACAGGGGGACTGTGCAGTTCCTATATATAATTTGGCTTGTTAACAATTTGGAACAATAAATGGGACTTGTCTAGCTTATAAAGAATTACAAACAGATGTAAATCGGACCCTTCAATTTGCTGAACAATGTGGGTGGATTAAGTCTCTCTTCAATTTTATATGCATATAGGTTATGGCCCTTGTGGGTCTTTATGTCAACTTTTACAAGAGTTTGTAAGGAATATCAACCATTCTGTATCTCTACTTGATGTCAAATAATTTAAACAACAAATTTGTTGAATGAAGGGTCTAAAAAAGTTGGTAAAAGAGAAGCCGCTTAACAGTGATAGCAGATTTGAAAGAAACACACAAGTATGTACCATAATAGCAGATTGCCATTAGACAGAAGGATCCAGGAACAGTCAATTAGTGTGATGGAGAGCAGCAGCTAGGAAGAGAGCACTACATTCATCAGGCCTGGGAACTTTGCAGCAACCTGATCAATCATGATTCATGATATCTAAGATCTTTTTTCTGCTGTTGCAATTATGGGCATTGACAACCTCCAGGAGGATGCTTGATATTTTGCTTCAGGGCATATTGCGCCTTTATCTGTGACTCCGTGTGGTGATCATGTAGGAGTAGCATCACTCTGTAGGGTTACGAGGGCCGGTGTCTGTGTGGCTTTGTGCAGTCAAGAGTATCCAACAAAATCTGCTCCTATGACTACATGTGGGGGCCCACCATTTAAGAAACTGCAGAAAGCAAGCTTGCGTTAAAGAAGAGTTTGCCGGAAGGAGCACCAAGGGAGATGATCCATGAGACTTCAGGAAAAACACTTAGTAAGAGCCGATGCTGGAGCACCATCCAACACCCACACGTTTGGGAGACCACAATGGATATTTTTGATTTTAAGAGTGGATATGGGTGGGAATTTAGAAAGGGTGGGAAATGAAGAGAATCTATTGGGAATGAAATTATTTTCTATTAAGTGAGTAAAATAGAGTAAATTGCCTTCTTTGTCATAGAACAAGAGAATAAAACAATAACACGGCTAAGCAATATATGATAAATAACACAAGTAATGAGCAGACCACATGTAAATAGTAAATATAACATATCTCCTTACTCCCCCTCAAGCTGGAGCATAGATGTCAAACATGCCCGGCTTGTCCACTAGAGTCTTGAAACGAGCTTTAGGTAGAATTTTGGTGATGTCTGCCACTTGTTTTTCAGTACTGAGATGTGGGGTACAGATGCGGCCAGAAAGAACAGATTCTCGAACAAAGTGACAGTCTACCTCAATATGCTTTGTGTGCTCATGAAAGGTAGTGTTGCTCGCAATAAAAATAGAGACCTTGTTGTCACAGAACATCAGAATAGGACTAGTATCAGATATATCAAATTCTTTGAGATGTGACTTTGAACCCACAAAAGTTCACATGCAATGTGAGCCATAACTCTATATTCTGGCTCTGCACTTGATCTAGCTACTACTGTCTGCTTTTTGCTACGCCACGTAACTAGGTTGCCTCTGACAAAGGTGCAATATCCAGATGTAGATTTTCGATCACACCTACTCCCTGCATAATCAGAGTTTGAGAAACCAGAAAGATTGCAATGACCATGTTTCTTATACAATAGACCTTTCCCTGGAGAGCTTTTGAGATATCTCAGAATGTGACAGACAACATCCCAGTGACACTGTCGCGGTTTATCAAGGTACCTGCTTACAAACCCGACAACAACGGTAAGATCAACTCTCGTGACAGTAAGGTAAATGATCTTACCAACCAATCGCCTGAATTGGTGGTTATTAGCATGGGGTGGAGAAGATTCATCGTCCCAATCAGTGTTGGGTCTTGAGGGGTGCTGGTTGTCTTGCAACCAAGTATACCCGTTTCCTACAAGAGATCTAGAACATATTTGCGTTGAGAGAGACATACACCTGCAAATGATCTGGATACTTCAAAACCGAAGAAATATCTCAGTTTACCAAGATCCTTGGTGATAAAATGCTGTTCTAGATGTGTTTTTGTAGCCTGAATGCCAGAGGTGTCACTGCCAAATAATATTGTCATCTACATAGACAATAAGAATGACCAGACTAGCCACAATTTTTCTGATAAATATAGTGATCTGAATGAGAACGACGAAAGCAAAGCTTTATGAGAATCTGACTGAGGTTGTCAAACCAACCGTGAGGACTTTGTTTTAGGCTATAAATTGCTTAACATAATCAACAAACTCGCGAAAATACTCCCCCTGAGCAACAAAGCCAGGTGGTTGCTCCATATTAACTTATTCCTGCAGGTCTCCATAAAGAAAAGAGTTCTTGACATCCAACTGAAATAAAGGCTAATCTTTGTTCACATCATCAGAGATGAGGACACGAACAAAATTGAGTCTAGCTACTAGAGAAAAGGTCTCAAAATAGTCCACACCATAAGTTTGAGTATATCCTTTTGCCACCAGGCGTGCTTTCAAATGCTCAATCGTGCCATCAAGCTGATATTTGATAGTGAAGATCCATCGGGAACCAACCGTAGGACATGCCAAAGGGCGATCCACAAGATCCCATGTCTTACGATCCGAGAGCGCCTGCATTTTAGCATCCACCGCTTGTCGCCATGTAGGGATTTGAAGAGCTTGTGCAACAATTTTCGGGATAGACACAACAGAGATGGCAGCAGTAAAGTAAGCAAAGCTAGCACCCAGATTAGCAGAGGAACAAAATGACTAATCAGATGTTGAGTACATGAGCGGACACCTTTCCGAAGGCTAATAGGAAGATGTAAGTCAGAGTGTACCTGAGTTGTGTTGTGATCTTCCGCCGAAGGAGGAGTTGGTTGTTGAGGGGCCATGGAGGGGATAGTAGGCTTGGGTCTTCTCTTTTAGACTTGTAACGGTCGTTCTTCAGGTGCCAACTCAGAAGGTGGATCAATATCCACAATGTCAGGTTACAGAGTGGGTGCCAAAATATCACAGGATAAGGAAGGCACGTTGTCAAAATAGTATGGCAGATGTTCAAAGAACATTACATTCACACCAACATACTAGTGTTGAGTTAGAGAGTCTGTTTATTATTGTTATTAGTGTCTTTGTTATATGGGCCCAAGTGTCTTAGCCCATTAGGGTTGGTCTTATGTCTGTACGCTTCCCTGTCCTCCTATTTATAGGAGCAAGGTTTCTTCTATTCAATACAACTTATAGCCGTCTTTTACTTTCTAAGATGGTATCAGAGCGGCCTAACTAGGGACCAGAACCCTACGTGGGAGAGAGAAAATCGGAGGAGCTCCCCCCTTGCGGGCGGCCGCCGCCCTTGGCGGAGATTGGCTGCCCGCATGGAAGTTTTTGATTTTTTTTTTGTCGTTCCTTTCCCTGCCCGTGTCATCTTCTATACCTTGCTCCGTCGCTGCTCCTCTTCTCACCGCCGCTCCGGTGCTTTGCCTGCCCTTGTCACAACCCCTTGCCCTCTGCTCGCTGCCGCTATTGCCTACTCGCTTCACCTCCTACACCACGCGCTGCTTCACCCCACCACTGGTCCTGCTCATTGCCGCAGCTGTCAACTGCTCTGCTACTATTGCTTGCCTCGCAAAGGCTGCCATAGGCCCCTGCTCACTGCTGCCCTACTGTCCCCGGTGGTCCTCTATACTGTTGCTGCCCCGACTCCATGCTGCTTTTGCGCCGTCGGCCGTTACTTCCCGCAGCGCCGCACACTGCCACACTGCTCCTGGCGGCCAGCGTCCTCGCTGTCACTACCGCCTTGCCTAGCCGCCGCCGATACCTGCCTGCCGCTGCCCACGGTTGTTGTTGTTGCCATTATCTTCTTCTGTCGCCGCTATTTTTGGATACCCATCCAACCGCGGCTACCCACCGCTGGTCACCACAAACCAAACAACCCCACATACTTATTTTATTTCCCCTCAATTTATTTTTCTACTGCCCCTCATATACACTCTACATTTTGTGCTAATCAGATGCCATTTTTTGCGTAATCGGATTTTCGTGGGGGCTTCGCCTCCGCACCCCTGGATTTGTTGCCCTATTGGGCTAAACAAATCCCCTTTTCAGGTTGACAAAAGATCCATTTATTTTTCTATCCGGATCTGATTATTTAGGTCGTTTTCTACCTTGACTTGTGTTATCGGTTACCTCCTCCACATATTTGCCCACACAAACCTTGCCTCTACCATTGTTATGACTCTCCACGCCAACTACTCTTTGACTCCTTCCGTGCTTGGCGTGAGGGGGAGAATAGAGGGAAGAGATGAGACAGAGGAGAGATGGAGAGAAGAAGAATGTTATTCTGCTGTTCTATTGGACTTCATGCCACATTTATTGCTGATATATGGTTACTTCTGCTTCTATGTGATGCTTGCTGCTGCTATTATTGCTTATTCATCATCTACCTCGACTACTGCTTGCGCTGTCTGTGCTTTATTTGCACGTTGACTTTCTTCTATGAACCAACACTCTCTGGACTCTGTGGACCAACATTATCTGGACTTTGACGTCTGCTACCGTGATGGATACTTTATGAAGAGGGAAGATGATGAAGACATTTGTTGCTGACTTTACATGGAGCTTCGTCTATTGGAGTTATTTATTTGCTTGCTACTCTGCCTACTAGTCTTCTATCTGCCTATGTTGTCGACTTTTGCTGCTGTGCGCCAACACTCTCTGGCATGTTCGTGCCTTGTTTGCACGTCGACTCTCTACTTCTGAGTGCCAGCATTCTCTGGCTCGTCCGTGCCTTGTTTCGCACATTGACCCGTCCATATTTTATTTGTACATTGACTACTACTGCTACTGTGATCCAACACTCTCTGGTCTCTGCTACTCTGCCACTGTGACCCAACACTCTCTGGCTACTACTACGACGACTTTGATGAAGACCTTGGCGCCTATCAGCTATTTTATCTTTTGCTCCAGATGATTGTGTTGCTCCAGATGATCGAGAAGCTTCTATGACCTGCTTGCCTGCTTGCTTGGAGTATCTACTTGAGGGGGAGTGTATGAGTGTCTGAGTGTTTGAGTGCTTTAATTGTAATTTTGAGGGGGAGAAATTTCTTGTATGGGCTTGGTTTATCCTTTTGTTTTGTTTCTTTGCTTTCTAGTCTGACTCTCTGTTTGCAAGCTGATTTGGGATTCTCCCAACTTCAACTTGAGGGGGAGTGTTAAAGAGTGTGTTTATTATTGTTATTAGTGTCTTTGCTATATGGGCCCAAGTGTCTTAGCCCATTAGGGTTGGTCTTATGTCTGTACGCTTCCCTGTCCTCCTATTTATAGGAGCAGGGTTTCTTCTATTCAATACAACTTATAGCCATCTTTTACTTTCTAAGATGTCGCATGACATGATCATAACAACGGTATCCCTTTTGGGTTCTAGAATATCCCAAAAAGATGCATTTTGTGGAGCAATGGTCAAATTTTGTCATCCCTGGACGGAGGTTTCTATCAAAGCAAGTGCACCCAAAGATGCACGGTGGAAAGAAAAAAGCCGTCGCATCAGGAAAGAGAATGCTATACGGAATTTGATTTTGCAAAACAGAGGATGGCATGCGATTGATAAGGTAGTAAGCCGTAGAAACAACCTCGGGCCAAAAACACTGAGGAACATGATAACAAAGAAGAATAGTGCGAGCAACCTCTAGAAGATGTCGATTTTTGCATTCAACAACCCCATTTTATTGTGGGATATAGGGGCATGAAGTCTGATGGATCATCCCACGTGATGAGCAAAAGTAAGTGATTGGTTTTTGCATGAACTCAAGAGCATTGTCGGTGCGAAAGACTTTAATGGGTTTATTGAATTAAGTTTTAATTTCAGAAAAAAGGTGGTGATGGTGTCCATAACAGTGCTGCTATCTTTAAGTAAAAATAACCATGTAGCTTGAGAAAAGTCATCAATGAATGTCGCAAAATATTTAACACCAGAATGACTTGTAATAAAACAGGGACCCCATATATCCGCATGAACAACATAAAAAATGCATTTAAAACCAATTTTTTTCTTTGTAGTTAATATAGACTGAGTTTGTTTGCCATATTGGCATGATTCACTGGAATAAATGTTTCAACTTAAAAGCAAACAGGTGGCCCAGGCTGTAATGCCATTGAATCCTAGTTTCATATGTCGACACTCGATAGCATAGCAGTCACTGATGTCGGTCCATCTAGGTAGTAGAGCCCATCTGGTCCCTCATGGCCCGAAACAGTCCTCGTCTTAGTGCAGAGATCATGAAAAACACAACCCGAAGGGTCAAACGTAATAGAGCACTGAAGGCTCTTTACAATTTTACTAACAAAATGTAGATTAACAGGAAAGCTCAGAACATATACGATAGATTTTAGATGCATATTTTGAAATAAATGAATTGTCCCAATGCCATGGACAACTGTCTGAGAGCCATCAACTACCGTTACCGGAGGTAGACGGGTGGATCTTGTTAGAGCAGAGAATAAATCAGAGTTATCGGCCATATGGACCGAAGCACCAGAGTCAATGCACCATCATACTTGTCAAGGCAGCCAGTCAGTCACCCTGATTCCCTCAGCTACCAGACCGACTAGGCCGATCAGGCCGACTAGTCGGCCGCCCAGGCGTAGGGTTTATTTTTTTAATAAAATTATTCATATATAGTAATATATATATATATATATAGTTATATATATATATAGTAATATATATATATATATATATATATATATATATAGTTATATACAACACATTATATTAAAAAAATAATGTAAACACATATCTAAGGAAGTAATAATCAATATTTGTTAAATATTGTCATAAACACAACAAACAATAATCAGTAAGAAACTAAGAATTAAGAAGAGTGATTGAATGACATACCATTTTGAATTCAGACTTGCAATACTTGTCGAATTGCTGCAACTAAAAGTTTAAAATAAGAGGCAATTGGCACAAGTCAAATGCAAACACTTCTAACTATTTGAATGACAAATATCCCAAAGGCAAAAACCTTGTTTAAATTCAAAATTTAAATAAAAATCAAAACATGTCTAAAGTTGTTTGAAATGCACTGAAGAAAATGAACTAAAAATCAAATGGCTCTTCTTCTTCATGCTCTGGCTCCTCTTCATCATGATCACCCTCATCTTCAAGATTATTATTATCATCCATTGTGTCATCATCATTGTCTTCCTCAGTTGTGTCATCATTTGTCAAATCTATGTTCGTACTAGTCCCCACAACTCTAGTACCTCTCCTTAGTCTGTTGGGGCCAACTTGATATTCAGATGCACCCATGCCAACATCAACCTGACTCAATCTCATTCCTTGAGCAACTACAGGATCATCTGGATCTCCTATCATCCACTCACTACCTCAATCAAGATCATCTAGGGCAATAGGATCATAATTCTTCTGCAAGTTGTCCAATCGCCTCTTCTTAAATCTTTCATGTAGTTGGCAATTGTATTGGATATAGACAAGCTTATCCATCCTTTTAACCTCAAGCTTGCTCCTCTTTGTATGAACCTATAAAGTAACAACGTACATTAAACCATATTTCAAAATACATTTATATGTAGTTATTAGTTACAAATACTATTTCAAGAGGACTGACAAGGTCAAAAGTGCTCCAAGCTCTCTCTGCAGCAGATGATGTGCAACAAAGCCCTAGTATACGCTTAGCCATCCATTGTAGATGTCGAGCCTGCCCCCCATATGCATCCCACCAAGCAACTTAAGCAAATTATAATTCACAATCATTAAGTAATAAGTTCAACAATATAGCAGTCCACCCACATAATATAAAATTTAAGATACTTACGTGGTGTCTTCACAATCCTATGTGGAATGGCAATATCTTTGCCAAACATCCCATGGGCCTCCTTGTAACAATCTAACTCTATTGAAATTTTATCTTGGACTGTTTTGTCCTCAACCATTTTTTCTAGGCAATCTACAAACTCAGAATCATATGTGCCAAGCATTGGGTCGTTCTTCACTCAAGCTTCATAATACAATGAGGGGTTAAGTAAGAAACCTGCTCCATATAGAGGTCGCGACATCTGAAATGCCCATCTCTTCTCCACAATATCTATGATGGGCTTGTAATCCCTCTCTTTTTGAGCAAAATTCAACTTTATTTCTTCTTTTGCTTTCTCATATAGCAGCTGTAATATAGCCCATGGCGAGCTTCTCATCAACATCTACAAGTCTTAAAACCTGCATAAGGGGCTATGAAGATCTCAACAAATCTTGAACTACATTCCAAAATGTCCGTGAGTGTGCAGATACCATCTTCCCTGCACTTGTCTTTGACCAACTGCTCTCCTCCCAAGCTGTTGAATTGAACAAGGCAAACAAAGTGTTCCTAAGGCCTAGCATGCTTTGCAGGGTAAGAAAGGAAGTAGCAAATCTAGTGACCCCAGGTCGCATCAACTCAGTGTTCTTACTCTTCTTCATAAATGCATCGTGCAACCGGACATGTTGGTATATGTAGGCAGTGACCTTCCTTGCCTTTGTGATAATTGAGGCATATTTTCTCATCTTACCAGTATCTTCCAACATGAGATCAACACAATGTGCAGCACACGGGGTCCAGAATAAATGACTCCTCTTTTGTATCAACTTCTTCCCTGCACATACATAGTTAGTTACATTATCTGTTACAACTTGCACAACATTTTCAGCCCCTATCCTCTCAATTACCTCATCAAGAACAGTGAACAAATAATCAGATGTGTGCACAACTGAAGAAGAGTCAATAAACTATAAATAAAATGAACCCTCAAGAGTATTCACCAGGAAGTTTATTAAATTTCTTTGTCTCCTATCAGACCAACCATCTGACATCAAAGTGCAGCCATACAACTTCCAATGCTTTTCTTGCTCCCGCTCCAACTCTGGCCATTGTATATTCTCTCTCCAAAAGCGGTTGCCTCATCTGGTGGTATGGAGGGAGTCCTCTGCCGAATTGCCCGATTGCTTCCACCATCACCTCAAAATACAGTTCACTGCATTGAAGGGTATACATGCATCATAAAAAAAGGCAAAAATACTGTCATATGTAACTTGTATGGCCTCCTCCTTAAATGCAGTCTCAATGGTCTTCTGGACTTTTCCCGCCTTCCTTTGTGCTACATACTCAGCAGGAGTAAGATTTGTAAAACCCTCTACAGAGCCCTGCCCAACAACTTTCCCTTTAGATACAACAGGAAACATAATTTTCCTATTCCCACCAACTGTTGGTTGAACGTGATTCTCCCCATAAACAACATCCTCAACATCAACAACAGTATTACCGCCATCATCGAAAGTTGTGTCAACCCTACGCTTCTTGTTATATTCTCTATAGTTCCTCAACTCATCACGTATATTTTGAGAACATCTTGCACATTTGACAGTTACAGAAAACCCTCTAATGAGATGTTGCTTGAAACAGTTGATCCCACCACTGCTCACATGACCACACAAAGCACATTGTACTTTGTTCTTATCTGATAAATTTGGCCAAAAACCATAATTCCAACCTGGATCCTTGGATTTTGCCTTACGGGTGGGGTCGTTAATCAACTCCCGAAATCGTGGAAGAATCTCCCCAATCGGCGTCAGAACTTCTGCCTCACCTTCCATGATTTTGGTTCTACATACACACAAAACAACACAATAGCAAAATATTTTCAATATATTTGTGGATTATACAACTGAGATGTAAAAGTTAAAATCAGTATGTACTACGTAGGCTTACTGTTGCCTTTAGATGTGGAGAAGGTTGATCACCAAACTTGGACTAGAAGTCTGTCGCAGAGGAGAAACAAATCAAAGATTGTCAGCTTTGTCCGAACGTAGGAGACGTAGAGCAGGGGAGAAAGCCTCCCGTAGAACAGGGAGACACTAGCAACAGAGAAGACTACCATCGAAGAATAGAGGCAGAGGAATCACTAGAGAAGAGAGGTAGAGGACTTGTCGGAGATTGTTGCTCGTCGGAGAACTAGAGAGGCGGAGCCGAACGGCGTGCGTCGGCCGTCCCTGTGCTGTGCCGTTTCTCCCGTGCGCGATGGAACTCCAACAAACGCTTCCTTTCGTGCGTCCCAAAAACGGCTTGACTTGAAAACCTTTTAACAAAAAAATCGGTCCCACCAAATAAGCAGTCGACCAGCCAGGGCCGCAGCCGACCAATCAACACGCTTAAAAGGGGGATTTTTCTTGGCGGCAGGCTAGGCGTAGGCCTAAAAAACGACTGGTTGACTAGTCAACGACTGGTCAACTAGTCAATGACTAGTCGTCACCTAGTTGTATGCCTCAAGAATTATGTACACATTTATCTATACTAGTGATGGAGCAACAAGTAAGGCAGACTAGCCGACCTCTAAAGTCGATGGTAGATTGGACATGTCCTCTTGGACGAGCTTCTCGAACTCAGACCAGATCCAGGCAGAAGAGGGTTGAGCTGGGGTATGTTCAGTAGCAGAAGCATCTTCAACCACATCAGAGGTGACCTGGTTAGCCCAAGCGGGCTTTCCATGTTTGATCGAGCACCGATCTTCATTATTATTGTCATGTCCACAAAAATTCCAGAAGCGAGGGCCAATGGGCTGACCGCGACCTTGTGTAGTAGAAGTGTGGCCCAAGGTGGGAGGGTGACGTCCACCACAACCACGTCCACGACCACAACTGCGACTGTGACTATTATTAGCAGAGTGTACAATAAGAGCATGGTGTTCAATAGCATGAGGATACGTCATTGATGGTTCACGTTGAAGACGTTTAAGCACATCTCGAAGAGTAGGCAGAGAGGATCACTAGAATGAATTTGGTCAACAAATCCAGAAAATGAGGAAGGGAATCCGGCAAGAAACTGGACAAGTTGTAGTTCATTGCGCTATCTCTGAACTTCCTTGAAGTTGATGTCAACAGATAAAGGATGATAGATTTCATATTCATTCCAAAGGGCAGAGCATTGGTTGCAGTAATCTTCAACAGACGCATCAGGGGAAAATTCCTTCTTGGCCAGGTTCTTGAATTTCTCGAACACCTTCTTTGGGTTTTGTTGATGGGAGTAGACATGGGAAGTTGATCCCACATGGCCTTGGCATCATGTAGGCACAAGAGGGACTGACTGATCCTCGGCTCGGTGCTGTCGACAATCCTGGACATAATGCCTGAGTCATCCTTACTCCACTGTGCGTAGGCTTGTTGCGTCTTGTCATCTGCCGATGCATCAGGAGGAGCTTTAGGGTTGGTAGTAATATGTGAATAGCGACCTTGTGCCTTCACATACAAAATAAAGGAGGCCGTCCAGAGATGGTAATTGGAGCCATCGAGTTTCACTGTAGTGACACATAGAGAAACGGGAAGGCTCAGTAGATGCCATGACGCACAGACCTGTAGCTGAGGTAGAGCAGAAGCAGCAGAAAGCAGAAAGTAGCAGCAATATTCAGAAAAGCGCCAGATAATCTGAGGGCATAGACAGAATAAGGTTGGGATCAATAGATCTAAAGAAATCCGCTACGGGGCAGTAGATGACAAAAGTGGATCTGACGCATCAGATCATAGAAACCCGCAACGAGGCAGAGAAGATCGAAGAATAACCTACACCATCATGGTGAGAATCAATACTCCATGAGGCGCAGGCAAAAAGCAACCGAAGACCCTTTAGGAAGTCAAACACACTATTTTAAGAACTGCCCGGAGACTTTGAGAAGTCTGGAAGAGGAGAACGGAAAGATGAGAGAGACTAGAAGGTGGTTATTATGGTGTGGGAGAGGGGTGGGGGTGGGGGGGGCTAGGGCATGGGGAGAAGATTAGGGTTGGGAGGGGAAGGGCTGAGAGGATCGGGCTGCTCTTGATACCATATTGAGAATAGAGTTGTTTTCTATTAAGTGAGTAAAATAGAGTACAACGTCTTCTCTTTTATAGGACAAGAGAATAAAACAATAACACATCTAAGCAATATGGGATAAATAACACATGTAACAAATAGAGTAGAGTACATGTAAATAGTAAATATAACATATCTCTTTAGAATCATTATCTCATCTCAAGTTTGTTTAGTAACTGCGTAGGGGAAAGGAAAAAAAGTTGGAAAGCGGTTGCGTTCTTTCAGTTGCTGTAAGGGAGAGAATGCAGGCAAATACACTTGACATGTAAGCGCGCAGAGGTCATTGTGAAATTGAAACGGCAATAAAGGAGGATGTGCATGCATTGGACATGGAGCGGCATATAAAACTTACTTGCGGATGTCTGGTTTCATTAGTCCCACAGATGCATGGTTGATTTCCCGTGGAAAAATCTGTTTCCCATATCTCCAGCATCACCAAACATATGCAAAGATACATCGGAAATAATTATATATTTCATGTCTATACCATAAACCAGACACACCCAATCTGTAATATCTTTTGCCACATTACACACTTTCTGCAACTGTATTAGGAAAATCATGACACTGTGGCACATACCACCGAATTTTCGTTTCATTGCATATTAACAGCATCATTTTAAGATCCAAACAATGGAATGAGGCCTTTTGATCAATGAGGTGATGCTCCTTTTTATAGGCTGATTTTATTCTGCAAACATTATATTTCTGAGGCCCTGGTTGATACCAAACGTCCTGTTTTCTCTGCCTTACAAACAATTAATATTGCCTTACAAACAATTAATATTTTCCTGTGGAGACTTATCCTTGCAAAAAAAAAAAAACTGGTCCAGAATGCAAAACTTGCTAAATTTGATGCTTTAAACAAAAAAATCTTACTCGCCCTTGACATTTAATATAGCAGATTGATGGCATGTATTGTTGTGCTTGTACTGCAGCATCAATATTCATGTATCATCATTGATTTTGTCTAGGATTAGGTGTAATTATTTTCTTAATAGCAGCACATCATTTTAATGCAGACCGCAGCTTTGGCACAAAAAAATTCTGAAGCAACAAGAGCACTTGCTTTGCAAGAAGACATACTTGAAAAAGAGCTTGTTGAAATCCAAAACGTTCTTTTAGCAATGCAGGTATGGTGAAGCATGCTATTCTCTTGGTTATTTCGTCATACATTGTCGGAGATAAAAATGAAACAATTCAGTAGATATGGCAAGTGTTATTAATATACTTCTCTTTGTTGTCATAGTCATTCAATTGCTTATCTTTTCTTAAGGATGTAGAAGCTCAAATTACTGCGGAAATTTAATATATTACAGTCTATATTCTGTTTCAAATAAGATCCTAGTTATCAGGGTGCCAGCCCAGGCGCCTAGGCTTAAGGCAGGCCTCAAGGCTAATTTAGCATAAGTTAGGCCTAGATTTGGTCATACTGTATCAAGTTGTCATTTTAATGGTTGAAATAGGTCTGATTTAGCCCAAATCAGGTCAAATTTGGGTAAATTAGGTCTGATTGGAGGGAAACTGGCCTAATTCGTGCAATATAGGTCCGAAGTGGGGAAATTAGGTCTGATTTGGCTGTATTAGGTCTCATTTAGAACTAAAAAAAAAAATTAGCAGTAATCCATTTGATTAGGTCATGATATGCTAAATAGGGTTTGAATTAGGCCAAATAATGTCAAATTTATGTCATATTAGCTCTGATTTTGGGGAAACAAGTCTAATTTGGGAGAAATAGCTCTGATTTGGGTATATTAGTTCTGATTTGTTCAAATTAATCTCATTTAGGACAATTTAGGGAAAAGTTTGGGATTTTAGGTCTGATTAGGTCATATTATGCAAAATTAGATTTAATGTAGACAAAATCAAGTCAAATTTGGGTAGGTTAGGTCTGATTTTGGGGATAACAAGTCTCAATTGAGGGGAATAGGTCTTGTTAATATGTGTTGCTTTATTTAGTATCCTGAATAGCAATAGAGTCACTGCTAGAAAGAACAATATCATCCACATAGACAATAAGAATTACAATGCCAGTAGAGATCTTCTTAGTAAAAACAGAATGATCCACTTGAGATCTCAGAAAACCGAAAGCAATCCGAATTTTGCTTAATTTATCGAACCAGGCACGAGGGCTCTGTTTGAGCACATAAATAGACTTCTTCAACCTGCAGACTTTGTGTGACTCCCCCTGAGCAACAAATCCAGGGGGTTGCTCCATATACACTTCCTCTTGCAGATCACCATACAGGAAAGCATTCTTAACATCTAATTGCAGCAGAGGCCAGTCCAGATTAATAGCAACAAAAAGAAGAATTCTGACTGAATTAAGGCGGGCAACATGAGAAAAAGTTTCAAAGTAATCAATACCCTTTTGCAACCAAGCGTGCCTTCAGCCGTTCTATAGTACCATCGGGTTGATATTTAACAACATATACCCATCTGCAACCTACATGCTTACATTGAGGAGGTAGATCCACCAACTCCCAAGTTTGTCTGTCATTAAGAGCACACATCTCTTCTTGCATAGCAGAAGTCCAGGCTGTACTTTGCAAGGCATCATGAGTATTTTTCGGAATAGTGACAACAGATAAAGCAGAGACAAAATTGCTAGCATGAATACTCAGATGTGCAGTAGATACATGGTTAGCAATGTTATGAGAAGTGCAGGAACGAGTTCCCTTTCTAAGAGCAATAGGTATATCCAGGTCAGAAATTACCTCAGGTGTGGCAGGACCTTATTAAGGAGGAGATTGGTGTTGAGTGGGGGGTACTTGTTCAGGTGGAGGCCTGTTCCTACGCTGATAAACAATAAGAGGTGGTGTCGTATTCTTAGGTGGCATTTGATCAGAATTCTCAGACACACATTCAGTAGTAATAGGCAGAGGGGAAGCAATAATATCAGGCTCCAGACTATTTCCGCTAGATTAGTATGGGGTATTCTCAAAGAAGACAACATCACTGCTGATAAACCATTTCTTTACAGTAGGACTATAGCATCTATATCCTTTTTGTGTACGAGAATACCCTAAGAAAATACATTTCTCAGCACGGGGAGATAATTTATCATGAGTAGGACCAAGCAATCTCACAAAACACGTACAGCCAAAAATCCGAGGAGGTACAGTAAATAAGGGTGCATCAGGCTGTAGAATTTGGACAGGTACTTTATTTCCAATCACAGAGGAAGGCATCTGATTAATTAAGAAACAGGCAGTCAATATTGCTTCAGGCCAGAACAATCTGGGTACATGATAGTGCATCATAATAGTTCTAGCAACTTCTAACAAATGTCTATTTTTCCTCTCAGCTACTCCATTTTGCTGTGGTGTATATGCACAAGAAGTTTGATGTAAAGTGCCAAAAGAACGACAAAACATTGCAACATCTTTTTGGACAAACTGAAGTGCATTATCAGTACGAAAAACTTTAACAGGCAGAACATATTGTGTTTTCACCTCAGCAAAAAAGAATTTAATAGTAGACAACACTTCAGACCTACTTTTCAACAGAAACAACCAAGTGGTCTGAGAGAAATCATCAATAAATAGTAAAAAGTATTTGTAGCCAGACAAATTAGGCACATTACAAGGACCCCATACATCAGCATGAACAAGATCAAAAAAGTTTTTGCCACTACTCTGAGGACGTTTAGGGTAAAAACCCTAGTCTGTTTCCCTAACTGACATGATTCACACTGAAACTTATGAGTGCCAACACTAGAAATGACATGTCTTAGTTTTTCAGAAGAAGGGTGTCCAAGACGGTAGTGCCATTGTAATGCAGAGACGGATGCAGATAATGCCGATAAAGTAGAAGCCAATGCAACCTTGTCCAGTCTTGGCAGATCATCCAGATAAAAGAGGCCATCAGATCCTTCATGCCCCCCACCAATCTTCGTCCTCGTGCGAAGGTCCTGAAAAACACACGAACCAGGTATAAAGGTTAGGCTACATTGCAGGTTGCGTAAGATTTTGCTAACAGATAATAAATTCAGCGGAAAACGAGGCACATATAAAGCCAACTTCAGAAGAAACTTAGATACAATGTCTCCAACCCCAGAAACTGCAGACTTAGAACCATCAACAAGCATGACAGAAGAAGCAGTAGCTGGTCTAGATAAATTTCTAAATAAAGCTTGATTTCCAGAAATGTGAGACGATGCGCCCGAATCGATAACCCATTTTGTATTACCAGCACTAGAAGATGGAGTACTGAGGAAGGCAGTATCACAACCCGAGTAGGTCGCAACATGGGCTCCACTCAAGGAAGAAAATGTCCGATTTCGACGCCGTTTCGGTAGCCACAGAAACAGAAATTTCGACAAATTTCGACGGAAATTTCGACAGATGCATTCCTGGTGTTTCGATGACCAAATGGTTGAATTATTTAGCGAAATTTTACCAGAACAACCTACTAGTGTAGATCTACTCAAATATGCAATAATATTTCATATTGGATATGTGAGGGGGTGGGGCTCCTCATGTGTGAGAGAAGGAAGTTGAACAATTTCGATGGCCATTTCGATGGAGATTTTGAGGTCAATTGAACGACGAAATGAATGAATAGTCATCATAGTTTGCAAGCACAATATATAGGCTTAAAGACACAAATTTATGGAAACATAGCATGATCTAGGATGGTAGGACCTCTCAGTAGGATGACAGGATGTAGTACATAAACAATGTCGCGGTGGTATGTGAGTATTGAGGTTTATGCATCTAGTTGAACCATGATGGTTGTCATCCTCCTTGTTAATTATACCTACATATTGGCTCATGTTTTTTTTGTTTTATACAAGCATAGATATGTCTCACTGTTAATCTCCATATGCTTACAAGTGATAAAATACATATTAATGGATTAACTCAAGCTTTGTTCATCGTCGTGTGCTTTTGTAGCGAGAGCCTATAGGAGGCAACCATGTAGTTAGAGATGTGATTGATAATGGCATACATACAAAATATCTCGATAGTCATGCTAATTTTGTGCACTATAACATAAATCATGTGACCTCAAAAATGAAAGTTAGTGGGTCATCATAGTCATAGATATCACTCCCACACACATTTTTAAATATTTCCTTTGTAGATCTTTATAGAAGTGAGAGAAATAGGAGAGAGAGGTAGAATTAGGTTAGGAAGAGAAGAAACATAACTTAGATTGCCCCTAACAGGCCCAAGGAATCACATAGTAAAATCTCAGACATCGTACCCCATTTCTCGAAATAATAGATGTATTTTTCGAAATTTCGTCGAAATGCGGACCAAATGGGCCTTTTTTCATCGAAATTTACCTAATTTCGTCAAAATTCGAAATAATTGTCGAAATTTAAATTTTTTCAGGCGAAATTCCCTACGTACAGACATGTAAGGCCATTTCTATGTCCGATCGTTGGTGGCATCGAAATAATTAGCGAAATTTCGCTAATTTCGACGAAATTTTGAACATTGGCTCCACTTGTAGTGGCAGTAGAAGAGGAGCCAGTACGCTCACGTAGTAGGCGCTCCACCTCAGCACGAATGTAATCCGCAGTGGCAGTACCCGAGTCATCAGACAGAACAGGCTGGGTAGGTGTCTCTGAAGTAGCAGTAGTGTCACTGGCCGCATTGGCCCATGCAGGTTTACCATACTTTTCCCAGCACTTGTCTTCAACATGATTAGACCGGCCACAGAAGTTGCAGAAGCGTTGGTCAGTCTGAGGACGAGCAGCAGTAGTAGATCCAGAGGATGCTCCACGACCCGCAAAATTCCTCCCCCTGCCAGTACCAAGCGGAGGACGAGCATCATATGAACGACCGCGTCCACGACCACGACCACGACCAGACATCGCAGCAAAAGCAGTCGAATCCCCAGTATCAGTAGGAGTCTCAGATGATGATGCAGACAAGCGCATTAGTCTCTGAAAGGCAGTCTAAAGCCCATCTCTGCAAGCACTTTGCTACTAAAGACTTGGGTAAACTGTAGTATTTTCTGGGCATAGAGGTATGCAGAACCTCTAATGCACTAGTGTTGTCTCAGAGGAAATATGTTCTAGATCTTTTACAAGAAACTAGTATGCTTGGAGCTAGACCTGCTGACACTCCTCTAGATCCCAATGTCAATTGGGATGATGATTCGTCTCCATCTTTTGCTGATAATAAAAAGTACAGGAGATTGATTGGTAAAATGATATACTTAACTGTGACTAGAGCTGACATATCTACTTCTGTGGGACTTCTTAGCAGGTACCTAGATAAACCCAGACAGTGCCACTGGGATGCACTATGTCATATTCTGCGATATCTAAAAAAGTCTCCTGGCAAGGGACTTCATTACAGGAAAAATGGGCACTGCTCTCTAGAAGGGTATTCTGATTTTGATTATGCAGGGAGTCGGATTGACAGGAAATCCACTTCTGGCTATTGTACCTATGTTGGAGGCAATCTAGTCACATGGAGATCCAAGAAACAAAATGTGGTTGCCAGATCTAGTGCTGAAGCTGAATATAGGGCTATGACCCATACTGCTTGTGAGCTGCTTTGGGTACGCTCTCTTCTTAAAGACTTCGGTGTTTCGTCTTCTTCTGCTATACCCATGCACTGTGATAATAAAACTGCTATCTTTATTGCCAACAATCCTGTCTATCATGAGCGCACCAAGCATATCGAGGTCGACTGTCATTTTATTCAGGAATCTATTCTTACTGGCAAGATCTGCACACCTTTTACTCGATCTGAAGACCAGGTTGCTGATATCTTCACCAAACTGCTGCCTAAGAAGCATTTCAGCGCTTTGATGGACAAGTTGGGCATGATTGACATCTATGCTCCAACTTGAGGGGGAGTGTTAATATGTGTTGCTTTATTTATGTTATGTTATTTTCCATTATATCTGGACCTTTCTGTAATTGTTACTTTTCTATAAATAGAAGGGTGCACACATTGTGCAACCCTAAGCTCTCCAAGTCTCATTGTCTTTCACAGGTCTAATTTGGGAAAATTAAATCTGATTTGACCAAATTAGGTCTCATTTAGGTCAATATAAGAAAATTTGGGGAAGTTGGGTCGAAGTAGGTCATACCTATACAAAATTAGGTCTGATTTAGGCTGAATTAGGGCGAACTAGGTCAAATTAGATCTAGTTCGAATTGGGGCTAATTGGGTCTAGTTTAGGTCATATTAGGTGCAATGAAGCTTAAATACTATGTAACGTTTCCATAATTACATATCTACAAACCTGAAATTATGAGTGTAAAATATGAATATCACAAATAATTATAAAAAGGAAATGAAGCTTAAATACTATGTAACGTTTCCATAATTACATATCTACAAACCTGAAAAATGAGTGTAAAATATGAATATCACAAATAATTATAAAAAGGAAAAATGCCTAGAAATGCCTGGGCGCACGCCTGTGCGCCCCCTGAAAAC
The DNA here is from genome assembly GCA_963693085.1 of Alisma plantago-aquatica. Taxonomy (NCBI): domain Eukaryota; kingdom Viridiplantae; phylum Streptophyta; class Magnoliopsida; order Alismatales; family Alismataceae; genus Alisma; species Alisma plantago-aquatica. The sequence goes on along the minus strand of OY856409.1, from coordinate 1,335,295,029 downwards.
GCCTGGTGCTCAGCCGCCTCAACAACTATATATTAATCGAAAAGAAGGTACTTGAAAAAGCTCTTCTCAAATTTTGGTATACATGCAAATGCGTGCGCCCCCTGAAAACGCCTGACGCTCAGCCGCCTCAACAACTATATATTAATCGAAAAGAAGGTACTTGAAAAACTCTTCTCAGATTTTGGTATACATGCAAATGGGCAGAAAGGACACCACAGACTTCCTCCTATTCCCTTTTGTCTACACTTGCCACTTGACATTTGAAACCAGATAAGTCCATTGCAGCCTTGGGGCCTCTTCAACCACTAAATTCCTGAGATCACTGTGATGATGCCTAAGGGGAACCTAGAAATGGCCCATACTGAAGGTTTGAATTTCTAAATCAACCCTCCATGGAAAAGGAGCTATTTTGCCCTAGATTAAAGTTGTCGTGTCTTGCTTTTGTTGTATTAGATGAGCAGACTCCTTGCTTATATATTAGGAGAAGGGCGGAAGTGTTACAAACTTTAGCAAACCCTAATAGGCCAAAACACGCTTAGGCCATATACAAATTGACCCATTAACTAAATTACGTAATAACTAAATACTAATACTCTCTAACATTACCCCTCAAGCTGGAGCTTCGGAGAATCCCAAGTCAGCTTGTAAACATAGAGACGAAACAAAGAATCAGAATAAAATGATAAATTCAGCCCATACAAGAATATCACTCCCCCTCAATCTTACAATCAAACACTTCCTCTCTAGCAGATAGTCAAGAGCAGGTACAAAAGCAAGAAGTAGACGAGCTTTTCTAATGAAAAGGCATCTATAATAGTAGTAGCTATCAACATGTAGGTGCAAGTTGAGTAAGTGTCTTCATCTTAGTTGCTAACGTCATCGAGTAAACCAAAGAGTGTTGCACAACACACAAGAAGAACTAGAGACGATGTGCACTGCGGATAAATAGTACCAAAAATGATGTAGCTAGAATGAATAACCAGTTGCGTAAATAAGCAAGCATATACAAGTCTTTAAGATGCTTGGTAGTAGCAAAACATGAAGCTTTGTCATATATATGTAACACCTGCAAATGTAAGTGATCAAAAGAACCTTCATCATGTTCTCTCTTCATATAATTTCCATCATGGTAGTAGATATTGTAGTCTAGAGCGTACTGGGTCATAGTCCAGATAATGCCGAGTTACAAGAAGGTAATGGCGATGTGTATATAGAGCTAGGACAAGTTAACATGCAAATGAAAGACAAATGACAAATAGTGCAGATACACAAAATATTATATAAAATCTGCTAACATATCACAAGTAGCAGGAACGAACATTGCCAATAGAAAACCATGAGCAAATATTCAGATGAATCGTCAAACAAAGCAATGCATAGATAGCTAGCGGCCGACAAGGCAGATGATGATGAATAAGCTCGACAAGTTCTCCATGCTGAACATGTAATAGAAGAAAGATCATCATATAACAACAGAATGAAGATCCACATGATGTATTACAACGTGAAATCCACATATATCTATAGAAATAGATCCTCTTACACAAATCTGGGTCGAAAATAAAAGAATCTTTTTTGCGACCTGAAAGCCCTTGTAGTATGGATTAGGCTAAAAATCAAATTTAATCAACATGTAATATATAGGTGGAGTAGTATAAGGATTGAGAGGAAAGGCTATAAATTTGTATGAAGGTCTGGTAGTAAGTAAAAAATGATTAAAAATGCTAGAAATGGAAGATAATTATTGTTAATATACACAAAATAAGAGAAGACCGTGTATTTAAGCCCACTACCATGTGATAGAGAAGTAACAAATGAAGTTGCACGTAGTTGTAGTAGTTGAAGATAACGTGTAACACACCGCGTCGAAAAGTGACATGCAGTGTCATGATTTGTGGATGAAGACAATAGGTGACACGCTGTGTTGAAGTAAAGACACGCCATATGGAAGGATATACACCATAAAGTTTGGATAGAGCAAGTGATACATTGTGTGACTGAGTTGGCGTGTCGTGTCTCAATTATGACGTGTCAAATGGTAGGGTCCCACACTAGCAGTGAACAGACTAACCATGGCGAACATGCCGTGTTCTGCGGCGAAGCAACAATAGATAATCCTGAAAAGGCATCAAGATGGTTGGAGACTCCTAATAGATATCCACGATAGTAAGATAGGGATTGGTTATCGCTAATAACAATAGAAAAACTGATCCTTTGCTATCATTTACTATTAGATCTCAACAATAGCGGCATGGATGGTGGTAGTAGCATAGATCTAGACAGTGAGAAAAACATGGATGGCTGCAGCATCAACAAATAAGAGGGCGACAATGGCTCCCCCGAGACAATAAGCATGAAGATGAGGCAGTCCAATTGACCTACAAGCAACAACAAAGAAACATATCGATTTTGAGATGGAGACGGTTCTGCAGAGACACTCCTAAAATTTGCAAGGGTCAGACACCCCTATGAGAAACCAAGCATAGCTAAGCGCCGCCGCCTGTAAGGGGACACTCTCCTCTTTGACACTCTCTCTCTCTCACAAGCTTAGTATCGGATAACCACTTTAATACCATGTCAGAAAACAAGATAAGGGGATAATCTCTTGTATTGTGTTTTTTGTATTAGATGGGCATGCCCCTTCTTTATATATAGGAGAAGGGGAGAAGTATTACAAACTTAAGCAAAACCCTAATGGACCAAAACACATCATATTACAAATAGACCCATTAACTAAACTACTTAATTAATTAATAAGTAATTTTCTCTAATGGGTACATCTACTTGCTAATTAGGATACTAAATCCGTTATTGCCAAAGTGAGGTGTTACTCTTCTAGAAAAATCTGTTCATTAGAAGAAAAACATTTGTTCTACACCAAATTGTAACAAGGAACACTAGCACCATGCCACCATATTGCCCATACTCAGAATACCGTTGCACAAGGACTTACTTCCTTCACCATTTACATGCTTATAGTGATTCATATATAATCAATTACGTATAACAATACTATTATTGACCTGCTATTTGGAAATCGGGAAGTTCCTCAAGCACTAGTGGTGACTAGAAGGCATCGAAAAGACACCTGCTAATGCATTTTTCATGTCTCATTATATTTTTTTAGAGAAGAGGGAAGTCATACACAAAATGTTTTTGTGTCACATGCTGATTCTAGAAGCAAATACACCGACTTATCTCACATCTCCAAAATTCTCAATCCGAAATACACAAAACAACTGCTTATGCACCTTGACAAAACAAGAAACCAGGGCTTGTGTGTTGTGAGTACCACCACTTCCAACTCACGTTACCGCTAGAAAATGTAGACCACATACCATGTTGTCACCAGTTAGTCACTAGGAAGCACAAACACTTACCCGGGGCAGGTATCGCCATCCTGGACACGTGTCGGACACAGATACGACATGGACACGGCTGGAGACGCGATGGACACGACTCAAAAGTGTCCACTTTTTTTTTTAAAAGCATAGACACAACAAGGACAACGCTCAGAAGTGTCCACTTTTTTTCCTAAAGCATGGACACACCATAGATACGTCGTAGGCACGCTGTGGGCACAGTAGGCCCAAATCAATTCCCTATATAAAACAAATATAATTTATGTGTCTCCTCTCTCCATCCTCTTATTTCGGCACACTACAATTATTTTGCCTACCCCTCCTACTATCTGTTATTAAATAATAATCTATGTATACCATCTTTGTAGATATATCATTCTTATAAAGATTGTTCTAGGAATTTGACCCACAAATCTAATATCATTCATCATTCTCCATTTGTACTTATTTGGTTTCATATCATAAATGTATTCTAGATTACTTATCCTCATTAATAATTTTTTATTTCATTATATAAAAATATTAGCGGTATCATCATTTTCCATATTGTAAAGTCTACACATTGTAAGCTCGCTTTCAGTTTGATTCTATATTTCCTTTATGTTGTTTCTTAAAATCTCATGTTATGACATACTTCACAGAGTTGGATAGGTGGACATTATGTGTATTAATTCCATGCTATATGTTTGTGTATGTATATGTCTGTCTATCTATGTGTAAATCTGTATATATGTATGTCTATGCATATATCTATATAAATATGTATATGTATATATCTGTATATGTATGCATATGGATATGTATGTGTACGTGTGTATGCCGTGTCCAACACTGTGTCCGTGTCCCATATTTTTGAAAATCGCCATGTCCCATGTCCGTGTCCATGCTTCCTAGTTCAGTCATAAGTATAGTCAAAACTTTGTGAATCGGTTGAATTTGTCAGCTGTGAAGGGTTAGGTAATTAGACTACATCCACATGATATGGAACTAGTACTTTTGGCACAACTTGCCCATTACAAAGAATTGCATCCCAAATTCCTAATTTTATTAATGTTGCTTCAGCTACTAAAGAAGGGTTGGTACCAAAAAAAAGCTCTAGAAAGAATTGACTTCCTCAACCACCATCGCTGTCGTTTCTCTCTTAGAGAAGAGTTTAATATCAGGAAGTTTCAACTGGGCTACTGGAGTCTTCAAAGAATACATACAAGCCAATATTTTAGCTAGAAAAAGGTTTCTTAATGACAACCAACCTTTCTCATTTCTTCTCCTTCCTTCCGTTGAAGACGTCCATGTCAATCAATGCTGATTTTTCAAGGTTGAGTTTGAGTATAGATGCCTCTTATTGAGATCATTAAAACGTCAAACACACTTCTTGTTTTTTGTAACGAGAAAATGCATTACTTGTTTCATTCGTACCACAAACACATCTCATGTTTGATACCTTTTTACTTTTTTTTTGCAAGACATGAACTAGCAAGTCAGAATATAACATGGATAAAAGGATCTTCAAAAGATTAATAGTTTCGTTTGGCACTAAAACTTACTATAGCTAAGAAACCTGTAGAAATGCAAGTACGGATCCATTGTACCCATTAATAGGCTAATGGATTACCTAATTGGTGGGAAATCAATTCCGCAAAAGGCAAAATTCAATAATAATAATCTGCTTAAACACATCCCTGATACCAGTATCTACATTTTTTTTAATAAAAGATTGAAATTCTAGTTATCACAACAATTGCGATTAATAGCCTAATTAACAACCAAATAAAACATAAGTAAATGTATAACCTTGAAACTTACAAGCAAGTCCCTGAAATTTCTTTTAGTCCTAAATTAGAAACATTGTATAATAAATCCTAAAACACAATAAACTTATAACATGAACTAATTAAAGCCTAGTGGATGCACTATTAGGCTTTGGACCTGGGAATGGGACTTGCCCTGCATTAGTTGCTTCCTTTGTGAATGATCCTATCTCGAGATCAAAGTATGAAGTTGATGATGCAATCCAATGACATGTCCTCGTGTGAAGAAGACTAATTTGACTGACATAATGGTTCCTCTACAAATGAATAGGCCAATGAATGCCTTCAAGTGAGGAGTTGCATTGAGGAGCGGTGGGAAGAATGGATCATAGAATACTTTGATGATTGTTTCATGGTTCACTGCTGGTGCCACTACGAGTTGTAAAGCTAGAGCTGCATCTGCATATGTATTGTCCTTTGTCTCTAGTAGTGGTGTATCAACTGGGTCTTTGAGTGGAACTACTTTTGATTGATTGGTGTTGTTGTTCCCATCCTCTAAAATTTCATCATCCCATCTAAAGTGTTTTGGGCATTGAGTGTATTGGTGCCCAAATTTACAAAAAAACAAGACATAGGTGGATTGATGGGGGTTTTGATGGTCACACATTTAACAATAGGTTCTATCTTGGTAAGTTTCGCAACATGAAGCCATACAAATCACAATATAGGATACATATCCAGAAGTTTTCGCAACTCAATCATGTATGTGAGTTTACATTAATTCATTTGAGTCTTCATTTGAACTTGCCATGAGAGAAAAATGGCATTCTCCACCACCACAAGATCTTGAGCAGATTCTCTACTAGATTCTTCATTGGAGCTATAGTTGGAGGAGTCACTAGATCTTTTGTGCTATTTCTCCTTCTTCTTGTACTTCTCTTCCTTTCTCTTGTGATAATGGATCTTTTTACTGGAATCATCAAAGATTTGATCACTAGAGGCAATTTTCAAATCTCCTCAAGCTGAGTTGCAGATCCAACCAATCTTCAATTGATCCGTGTTGGTGAATTTCAATTTGATGATCCACAATGGTGAAAATTAGAGATGCAGGTGCCCCCATCTTATGCAAGTCCTCCAAAATCATATATATAGGAGCGCATGCTAGTGGAGCATTGCAAACGACTCATTTTAGCTGGGTTATAAAGGGCAGATAAACTGATTTTGTTAGACCAAACCCTTACCTAATGAAGATAGGAGAGGGGGTTTATACAACTTGGACCAAACCATGGAATTAAATTTTGATCGAATTGCCAAATTTGGCTTGAAATTTCATTTTGCAATTGGACATCAGAACGTGCGGTCGGACATCGAAACACACTAATCTAAGCCCAATTTGGACCGTAATTTTGTGAAATGGCACAAAAACGCTACTTAAATTTCAAGAAATTTGTTCGTAAGGCTGCTAATACTACATCTTGGGTATTTTGGCATTTTTTTTGAATTTCTTGCTTGTATAGGCTATTTCTCTTAATTCTAAGGTATGCTTCCCCTATCCCTAGACCATCTATACATTACCTTTTTCAATCTTTGCATCTTGTGTAGAGATCTAGAGAAATATTTAAAAAATAATAAAGTTCATTCTTGGATCTATGTATAAATGCCCCATGTAACCGACTTATATGCTAACACTAGACTTATACAAGTTGTAGTTTGTAGATTTGTAACTTGTAACTGTAAGTTTTTAAATTCTAAGTTGTAACTTGAAGTTTTTAAATTCTAAGCTGTAACTTGAAGTTTTTAATATTCTAATTGTCTAGCAGACTTGACATTTCTATTCATTTGTGCACTCTCATCAAGACATGGATCCCACCTTGACCTCTAAACATATAAATTTACTATATACTTTAGTGTGTATATGTTTAAACATTGTGTTTGCAAAATTTCATAACTTAATTCCTACATTTTGCCATCAAAATCGCCATGAAAATTCTGTCAAAATTGTTCAGCTTCCTTCACTTGTAAATGTGGGAGACACCCCCACATATTCAATATGAAATGTTATTGCATATTTGAGTAGATCTTGTTGTTTAGGTCTTGGTAAATTTTCATGATTTAATCTTTTTTGGTTGTGGGGAATCGTTAGCGCTATAAATTCCAAAATTTTATGATCGAAGTTTCGATTTTTTGTTTTGTTTCTGGGCCATCAGATACATCAAAATCTGACATTTAATTCTATGACTCAAACCCTAGTGGGACAAACATACTTGGCCTATATACATAATTAACCCAATAACTAATAATGATCAACACCCCCTCAAACTGGAACATGAATACCATGCTCAACTTGCCAATATAGACACAAACATGACATACACAAAAAGCAAAATTGATGACACTCAATCCATACAATATATTACTCCCTTCGAACCTCAAAATTCAACACTCAAGCACTGCAACACTCTCCCTCAAGCAAATAGAATCGACATGAAGAATCAAGAAAAACCAACTCCAATTACACACAAGCATCACTGGAAGCATTAACAAACAACAATGGATAGATTGCAAGTGGTTTCATCTCAATTGCTAGTGTTGTTGAGTAGTTCAGACAGTGTTTGTTCATACTTCACATGTAGTAGATCTTAATGAGTGTTGGTACATAATTAGTAGTCTTTGTGCATAAGTAGCACAAACAAGTAATAGAAAGTCAACATGCCTAAAGCACAAACAACATGCATTGATACAACATATGTCACCACTTCAAAATAAGTAAGAGTGCAAAAATGTAAACATAGATGTCATAGTTTCAGAGGCCCTCTCAGATAACAAAGTAGAAGCTCCATAGGCAGATAGATGAATCCTTGCATAATTATCACTATCTCCTCTTCCCTTCTCTCCTCTATATCTGATCCTCACACCGACTACAAACAAATTGAAGTGAGTGGTTGGGTGGAGAGCGAAGGCAACAATCTAAGGATGGAGAGGAGTGGGGAGTCATTGTGTAAGAAGGGGCCACCAATAGAAAATGAAGAAAAAAATAAGAAGGGAGAGGAAGGTGTAGCATGTAGAGATAATAATATTGCAATGGAGGCTTAATTCACATCCTTTAAAGCGTGAACCCAACGTTGTACTGAGTTGGTTGAGGGTTGCAGGGAGGTGTCACCCCTTGCTCAGGGGTTAGAGGGTAAATCCCCTAGATTTTTTTCCACACGTCGTTTGTAGCTTGATGCAACAATAGGTATGAGAGGTAAGGTACACGTAGTGTGGCTGACTAAACAACATATAATAGTTGGGGTGACAAGAGCAATGCACATCCTGTGATAAACTACATGGTGTGTCACAATTAGGGCATCATGACGACTATGAGTCATGTGACTTGGCACACAACATGTCAAAATCGAGCTGCGATGGTAGTAGGACCTTGACCACACTTTATGTGATTTAATCACATGCCGTATGAACGGAAAATCGACAACGCTAGGAAAGTGTCAATGTCAACAAGGTAGGGAGGTCTTCGTGACAACAAAGGACTACCACATAGCTGGCGAGCCAGTGGTAGGCAGTGACATTTAGGGGATTGAACCCACCGGCGTGAGTAGTGACATGTAACTTTAGGGGAAGCTATACACGTCCTACAATAGCAGAGAAGACAACAAGCAGGAGGAGGGCGTCAATAGTAGTGAGAAAAGGAGGCAACGCAAAACGACTATAAGAACACCATGATGGGAGTAGTCTGCAGTAATAGGAGAAACATGTGATCAACATTGAGAAGCAATAGTGGTGATAGGGTGGACATGAACACTTGCGTGTGGCCAAGAAGGGAAGGGAAGGCGGCCGCCTACCAACTTGCATTCTTTGTTTAATTCTTCCTTACATGAGGCTAGGGTTTTGGATCTTTGATCGAATATCATCGTAGATATGAAATAGAAGACAAATTGATTGATTTATTAGGCTGAACACTCTGCTCATATATTGTGGAGAAGGGAACTAATGAGACTTTGACTCAATCCTAATGGGTCAAACATATTTGGGCCCATATAAATAATGAACACTATAAAATAATAACTTGCAACAATTTGCCATAGATGGCTCTCTTACGAGGGAAAAGGTCTCATATTGGTCCTCTGGAAGTGTGATTCATGCCTCTTGAGTTAGTAGGGGGCACTTCCCTCATACCTAGGGGTTCAGGACAGATCCCCCGAAGCAATGTTTTCTAAACTTAAAGAGAGGGAAGGGCAACATCCTCAGGTGTTGCTCATGGCAATGGCGGTGACTTGCAATCTTGTTGTTGTTGTTAGTGGTGTTGATTCTGCTGTTGTTGCTTGTCCATACAATCCTTGTGACGATTGCTTGAGGTGAAACCACTAGAGGCTGTAGTGACCGAGCGACAACTCACGACTATTGTTCGCGATAGCCAAACATGTGACACTGTGTTTGCTGCTCGTGGTTCGTAGCTAGAGACTCCAAGGGCTGGTGGTGGACAATTTTGTTTGAAGCATGGAACAAAATTTTGACCCAAAATGGCAAAATTTCACTTGCAAATTTTGATTTTTTCCCAATGACACCGAAGCATAATATCGGACATCAAAATGCATAAACATAGGAAAAGGATGTAATTTTGCCCCTAGGTGCAAAATTTTGCTAAACATAGGCAAATTTCGCTTCAAAAGCCTAGTTTGGGCCATAATTTTGCAAAATGGTATAGAAACCACTACATTTCCATAGGATGTACGAAAAATAGAGGCAGAGTTTATGCATATTATTATGCTTCCATAATTGATTATATTTTAATGCATATTTTCCACCAATACTAATATACAAGTGTTGTTTGGTTAACCAAGTTAATCGACGAAACTAAACATTAACGAATTAACCGTAAACATATTAACAAAACCTATTTTGATTAGGTTAATGACTACAACCTAGGATCGCAAATTAACCGATTAATCGAAACTGAATTAACCGTTAACTGAAAATTTAATTGAATGCCCACCCCTCCGAGTAGGTGGTTATTATTAATTTCTAACCTGTATGGAATTGGCTCCAACTACTGGTTACTTAGAATTTGAGACCTAGATCCTAGGACCCCCCACATGGAAAATAGCCAAACTTTGGCTTGGCCTAGCCCTATATACCATCAATCGCTAATTATTCCTCAATCCTAGGCTTAGAATGAATCATATCCGTGAAGAGAAGTGATCTGCGTATATAGTTCCTACAATATCATCTTAGGTTCATTCTTTGTCTTCCATCCTGCATGAGGCCCCTCTGTCTTTCCTCCATCCACAACTCCCCCACCCTTACAGTCGTCAACCCACCCACTAGCGACAACAATAGCAGTAGCCACCTATCGCGGCCCAGATGATACAAACCATAAAATGAAAATTTAAATGTCCATTTTTAATGTGGTATATGATGGCTCGGAAACAAAAATTTCGTAAAAAAATTCAATATTTACGGCCCTAACAAATTTTGACGCCAAAGTGAGTGAATTAAATCATGAAAATTTACTAGGACGACATAAACGCCAAGATCTACTCAAATATGCACTAATATTTCATATTGGGTATGGGGGGGTCTCCTAGATTTGAAAATGACAGAAGCTAAACTATTTTGACATAATTTTGATGAAAATTTTGATGTTCAGACGAAGGAATTAAGTTATGAAATTTTGCAAATACAATGTTTAGACATAAACACACTAGATTATGTAATAAACTCATATGCTTAGTGGTCAAGTTGGGATCCATGTCTTGATGACAGATGAGTGAGTGAATGAACAGATTTGTCAAGTTTGTTAAACTATACTAACTTACAAACTCACAAGTTACAAATTCGAACTTAAAACTTATGGTTGTAGGTTAGAAACTTACAAATCAAAACTTGTATAAGTCTAGTGTTAGCATTTAATTAGAATAAATGGGACATTTATACATAGATCTAAGAAAATACTTTCCCGAACTAGCTTTTTAAGCTAGGGTGTGCCAGTCCAATACATTGCCCTGATTAAAGACATGCATGATGACTCAACTGTAAGTGTTAGGATTCCTGGAGGAGAGACACCTATTTCTCCTATCATTGTTGGGGTACATCAAGGATCGACACTCAATCCATATCATTTTGTTCCTATTATAGATGAGTTGACAAAGCATGTTCAAGATGATATCCCTTGGTTCATGTTATTGACTTATGATATTGTGTTGATTGATTAAAGAAAAAATATATTGAATGATAAATTAGAACTTTGAAGAAATGCATTGGAATCTAGTGGATTTATGATCAGGAGAAGCAAAATCAATATATGCATTGCAATTTTGCCAATCTAGACTCTTTGAGTGGCGGGGTCAAGTTGGATGGAATGGATGTACCGATATGTGATAAGTTTTGTTACTTGGGTTCTATTATTGAAAGAGAGGGTGATGTTTTTCACAGGATCACAATATGATGGTTGAAATGGAAGAGTGCATCTGGAGTAGTATGTGACCAGAAGATCCCTCACAGATTAAAAAAAAGCTTTATAGAACAACTATACGACCATCCATGTTACATGTAGTGAGTGTTGGGCAATGAAACAAGCTCTCAACTAGATCGATGTGGCTGAAATGCGTATCCTGAGATGGATGTGTGGGAAGACAAGAAAAGATCGTTTAAGGAATGACTATGTCGGGAACAAAGTGGGGGGTGGTGAGCATTGAGGACAAGTTGCGTGAGTGCCGTCTAAGATGGTATCATGTGTAACTTAGACCGACAAATACACCTATTCTAAGCAAGGTTATTGAGTCAAACACAAGTAAAAGAAGCAAAGACAGACCTAAATTAACTTGGGAAGAGCTTAGAAAGAGATTTTGAATCTTTACATTTTAATCTTAGTAGCTGATTGGAAAAGAAGGATCCATATAGCCGACCCCAACATGCTTGGGATTGAGGCTTAGATGATGATGATGAAGGAAGCATAGTAATATTGCATATAAATATATAGATAATAAAGTATCACTATATAAACTGGGAGGTTTTATTGAAATCAAAGTATAACTATGTAGTGTGTAGGAGAAATTTTCTATAGATGATCTGTGAAAAATCGATTAATTAGGCTAATCAAACAAAATTTTTAAACCAACCTATTCATTGTTAAGCTAATTAACCAAAACAAATTCACCAAATCGGCCGAGTTAACGAAATTGTCCTAACAAAAATAATCATAGCCGAATCAACCATTTAGTCAATCAGTTATGACCAAATTATTCTCACCCTTAGCTCGGACATACACCCTGAGGCTGGTATCTGTAAGAAAAGATTGAAACCCCAAGTGTCCTGATAGTTGTGATTAATGACCTAATTAATAACCAAATATAACGTAAATAAACTAACTAAACTTAGAACTCACAGATAAGTCCCTATTTTTCACTTAGATCCTAAATTTGAATTTTGTGTATTAAATCTTAAAGCACAACAGAATAAATAAAAGAACTAATAAATCCCAATTGGATGCATTATTAGGCTTTTTCACTTAGGAGTGGGACTTGTCCCTCATCACCAACTCCTTTAAGAAATCTTGAAGGCTTTGCTTCCTAACACATTTTTATACTCTGTATGTTGCAAAGACCCATGCTTAATGCCTTCTTGCTCCTAATTATGATAAGCCTCATGTACTGGCGATTTGTTTTTTGGATATACCTAACTGAAGTGTAAGTACTTTGTCCTATTCCTATGATAAACTTTATGATAAATCTGTTTGATACACGAGAAGCCCTCTCCTACATTTAGGAGAGGTGGACACAACCCTAGAGATATCCGAGACCTGACCGAAAGTCTATTGGACCCATATATAGGAGAGGTGGACATAACCCTAATGATATGCTAGACCTGACCGAATTCTATCGGCCCTTTGATATCTTGGACTCTGATTTGGTTATGCTTATAGACACATGCCCATCTTGCATAGGATTAAGTACTCCTTTACTTCTAACAAACCCCATGAACACCCAAGGGGCTTCCCCATCTCAAGTATAGCCCAAAGGCGAGGAGCTTAAAGATTGGGTTCAGTCTGGCACGCTGCAGCCACCACCAATTAGAGACCGGTTTTACCTCCCACAAAGGACCCCTCAGCTTCTCCATCCAAAAAGGAGTCTTGTCATGTGATTTTCTTTCTGGCACGGTTAGATGATTTCTTATTTTCTCTAGTGATGCAGTAACTGCTATTGATTTAACTCGTTAATCATTTTATAATGGTAATACTTGATTCATGATTGATTTGCCGTTCAAGTTTCTGGGAATAGTCTTCTAATGTTCTTGCTGCCTGCAAAAACTTATATGTGAAACTTCCAGAAAACTAGGCAGTACAAGCCGGAGACCAAACTTCACAAGGACGAAATTCTCTCTGTTGTCAAAGAATTGACCTTGAACATTCTTGAAGTCAATATCTTACTCTTAGTACCTATGTTGTTATCTTCCCAGTTTCGTATCAGGACCACCACATTTCTTGATCATAAGACACAAGTTTCATGAGCTTGAAGGAGGTAGTACCCTGAAGTACCCTGGCAAATTATCGTAGAACCTAAATGATTTTCTTTTCTTGAAGTCGGATTCATAGGACTCCAGATGACTAGCTGAGGTACACGTATGTTTCTATTTAGAGCAGGATAATACTCACGAGCTCCTAAAGGGCCGTTTGGGAGCAAACTTTTGAAATCCAGGCAGTCTTGTATTGGAATGGTATTTAATTCCAGCCGTGTTTTTGGTGTTGGCCACAAAAATCAACCATTTCGGTCAAGCGCGGACTGTTAAAGCAGCTGGCAGCAGAGATCAGGCGGGTTTTTCCAGTTCTGCCAAACCAGGCGTGATTCTAAATCTCGTCACTCGCTTTGCGGAAATACTGGAACAAATACCAAAAGTAGATATTAGTTACTAAATTGGATTTATATTTTGTATGTAACTACTGGGATTTCAGATGCTTCGACCCATACCCTAACTGTTGATAAAGGGCCCAGCCAGCAGGAAATTATATGATTTTACCAATCAGTTCCTCAATTCAGCATTATGTTTGCCAAAGAAGTCCTAAGGCAGCGAGAGATTGAATACTTAACTAATTTCTGTAGGATTAGGAAAGACCATTTACTTTACAAGATATTCTTATATTAGATTTAGAAATCATCATCATTATCCATTATCGTCACCATCAAATTATCTAAGCCTAACTCCCAACCATGTAGAGGTCAGCTATATGGATCCTTCTTTTCCTGTCAGCTTTGTTATGGGTAATATTCTCATAAAATTGTAATGTGATTGTAAATCTCTCCTTGTCAACTCTCCCCGATTTGATTTTGACCCGCCTCTTCCTCTTTTAACTATGCTGGTCTCTATAACATTGCCATGGATCCACACTTTACTTCTTATATTATTATTTTGAAGGTCGATTTTTCTTATTTTCTCACACATATATCTTAATATCTACTTATAATTAAAATCTTAACATTCACATTTCTGCCACATCCATCTTGTTGACACCTTGTTTCTTTACTGCTAAACATTCTCTCGCCTACAACATGGCTGGGGTGTGATGTGCCTCGAACCCATTGTTACTTGATTGTACGATTCCAGAATAAGCGTCTGTCAAATTCTTATGTGGGACAATAGACAAAGCAGTAATATAGGCCTAGACGAAAGGATCAAACTCCATTTTGGAAAATATCAAAAATTTCCTACAGAAGTAGCTAGTTTCATTTTGAGCTGGCATTTCCTGGTTATCATGATCTCAGGCAGTTTGGCTGACCTAATCTTGGAGTTTGTAGTTTAATGCAAAATGATTCTTGTAGGGAGTAAAACACGATGAGCTGGAGCTAATTTGTAGAAATCCACTTTCTGGCACCTATCTAATATTAATGTGAATCATGCTATATCTTTTGCAGTGACATCTTGGCAGTTGGTTCCATCACCAAGTTTCTCATGATCTTGTGGTGAAATTGCATGTATGGAAGGAAAACTGAGTACTGCACATTTGTTACAACTAGGAGATCTTCGTCCGTCAGGATTAGTTGATTCACACTGAGACTAGTCTAGCTTTTCCACTGTTTTTAATTAGGGTAACTAGCAGGTAGCAGCTTTATCCTTTGTGGAAATATTGGTCTTTTTTACAGCATTTCGTTTCAGTTGTTTGTTACTTTTAGCTTACTTTTCTTGTCACTGAAACACACTTTCGGTTATATTTTTAATTCTGGTGATTTCAACTTTATGAAAATTTACCAACTACATTTTGCGATGTTGGAAAAAAAACAAACTAAAGTTTGTAGTCAGCTTAATAAACATTACATAAAATTTACTGGATGACAAATAGTTTATGGAGCTCGGCCCAAATGACCGAATGGTCATGACTTTTGTGGGGTTGAAAACATCGTACATGTTACAGTTCAGCCACACAATATATAGCACTTTGTATCAAACTTACTGGATGTCTCTAATGTTTCACTAATTCTCAGGACCTCTTCTTGCAAATTAAAACTCCAAGTTAGCATGCCAATTCTTGTGTGGTCACAGATTAAATTGTTGTCGAATTTTCTGTATGCATTCGTATGCCAAGTTAATTACATTCAGTTATATAAAACTACTTCTAGCTTATGCCCAACAAGACCTCCAATAGTCTATATATGAAAATAAGCGCCCCTGACTTCAGTGTGAACGAATCGAATCGGATACAAACCAGAATGCATGCACACTTATCACCTCTTTCCAATCTCTCCCCATTGATGTTGATGATGGGCTTTGATGCAGGAGCAAGCAGCATCCTGGTGAAACCAGAGTGTTGCTAGTTGTTAGTCGCCTCCACTATCGAGTCAGGTTTGCTTGGGACCGAGCCGTGGAGAAGTGGGCACAAATCCCGCCTCCCGAACCGTTGAACTACAGATTGGAAAAAGTATTTGCAAATAGGAGCATATAAATCACAAGCTTGTATTACCTAGAACATAGAAAGTAATTGTATCGGGCATAGACTTCGTGTCGACTCCGGTAGGTGTGGAAGTGGAAGTTTATGGGAACTTCGAAGAAACTCTGAGGAAGTTGCTGAGTAAAACTTCGATGTAAAAAAGCTAGAAAGTAGTGATATTATGAGGGAATTCAATCATAAACATCATTTTTTTTCTGAAAAAAGAAATCCATGCATGTTCAATATGAAATGCTTAAAACTTACATTTTTCTATTATGTACTATAGGTCCTATATTTACATGAATTACAGTATAAATAACGTTAGATTAACAAAAGCATGCTTTTATTTTTAAAATAAAGGATGTGAAATGGTATTTGGCCTACACCAAATCTTGTGGTAGATTTTGTAAAGGGATATATATACTAGTCTCTGGATAAAAAATCTTACTTCTAGGTCAAGATTGGTTTCCTATCAAGCTTCTCTAAGCCTTCACTATGTATTCAACAACTACAAGTATCACTGACAAGATTGTTTTTTATTTCCCAATAAGTCAACGGCCTACTCCACTCAACCACTTTCAGTCTGGACTCCTCCTTCGCTGCAATTCGATTTACCACACTTTCCTTTCATCGATGGCATAATCCATGACATATTGACGCGTGGTCTTACAAATATGTGACCGACTTCCCATTGCCAACCGTACGCTGCGTATAGTTTAGTCCTCTCTTTATGCGGGGGTTGATTCCACAGTTTCGGATGACTATGGCTGGGAATAAAGATCATCTTCGAGTCAGGAGCTTAGATACCCACCATATGAGATTGGGCGGCCAATCTTCCTAACTGTGCACGGGCTTAGAGCGCGTGAAACTAATCACTACCTTGTAAGGGTGTTGAGACCATAGCATGTTACACAAAAGCGCCGCTTTTTCTGGAGTGCTGTCACATAGCTGCCCGACTAGAAGAGCCACTCGCTCTGTAGTGTTGTTACACAAGATAAGCACGCCTTAGCCTGTTGGCCGGGCGAATCGAATTCCTCTTTCGGTCAACTGTCCACCCATTAAGCAAAAAACACAGTGGAATCACGCAACGCACGCTGCTGGTGTGCTTCCTGCCCACGAGGAAAGAAAGAAAAGCACGAAGCGGGGGATGTTTGCAGCATGGGAGCCAGGACGACCATATTTGTACTCAAGTGACGATGAACACTGAACCTAACAGTCGAGGAGACGATCTCCGGTACCCATGAAGAGTAGATTACCAATCCTGTCACCGCTCCTGTTTTATGATTACACTACTCACGAATCTATCTATCCAATTTCTTACTGAACTTGACTTGTCTCCGATTGCCTTTCGCTCCTTATCCCGTATTGAATTCCAAACCGACTCAACGAACCTGTAATCTGACAACACCCTTCTCCATTAATTAAGCTGGGCTGTTGTCATCTACAATCAGGCCAAAGTCATCGATACATGTCGACAAATAGGTGACAAAATGTACCGTGGAAGTTTACCGGGTTTCGACGTCGATAGCCATGGACATGGACAACATCGAGGATTAATCACCATGTTGATGATGCTTAGTACTATGACCTTTCTTCTAGCTCAGAAAATGACCTTAGCAAGGGATTGTATTATAGGAGGCTGATGTTCAAGCTGACTGGTTATGAGGTGGTTTTTCTAGCTTCTTATAAAGGTCTAGGTGTAGCTTTCTGGATAACGCACTCACATGGGTAAAAGGCATATAATTTTAAGTTTTGCCAAGTTTGGAAGTTGAAGTCTGTAAACTTTGAAGTAAGTTGGTCATTGAAACGGAGCAGGTGCTGTATGTCAAAATTTATATTGAGTTCGAGATGCATTAAGATGATTTCTTTTATCAGGTAGCAATGCCAACCAGTACCACCACTCCCCCCACCCCCACCCAACGCATCATACAGAAAAATGGAGTGTCATGCACCACCTGCCATGTCGCCTGAAGGGTTGTGAATACTTTTACGTGCCTGCACTACTCTTATTGACATTTTGATATTATTTTGCCATGTGGGAGAATGTGGAAGATAATATAAGCTCAGCTCTTGCTTGCTTGGATGTTGTATGGATACAAAGTATAATTTAAATAAAAAAATGAATTTGGAATCATAAAAAGCGTGCTTGGTCAGTAGGTGTCAATTGTAAATGTTTGTAGTGAAAAAACATGTATACCTATCTCTTTAGCTGCCATGTTAATTATTAAACATGACGTTTTATCTAACCATAGTTCAGTCTGGACCACTATATTCTTTGACTTAGGAGAACTGTGAACCGCCACCCACGTTGTTGAAACTTAGTGACATTAACTAGGTGTAGTAGACCTGTAAACACACTCGAATTAGTAGCGGACACTGCAATAGCCAAATCCAAATCCGAAAAAGAAGTTGGATCTAGAATTTGATTTGATACTGACAGTTATCATATGATAACACCCGAATTGATCTGAATGGGTAATATCGAATTTGGATAAATATCTGATCCGAACTGAAAATCAGACATTTAATGTTGATATATGTATTGTATATATGATATACTAATATTACATCAAATATGTATGATAAAATGTTTATATTATTCATATTTTATATGAATAATATATTTTTAATCCTCTTTCTCTTTCTCTCTCTCTATATTTTTTGTCAAAGTCACTTTTTCCAGACCGGATACGACAAATATAGGATATCTGGTTCGAAATTTCCGGATCTGAAATCCAATTTAAATCCAGCGGGATATCAGATTTACAGGTCTAGCTAGGTGGACAGTACATGCAAGGAGATAGGACAGACCAACAGAGAAACAAGTTGGGATTCAGGACAAGTTCACAGGACTGCCCAAAAAGGGTGTGTGCTATGAAAGCTGTGTTTTCCAGCATCAGGAAGGCAATAGTGGGAAATTAAATCCACACAATTGCACTCAGCTGCATCTACTAAACACAAGTATCTTTGATAATTTAAACATCCGAATTTTACAAGAAAGAAACACATCAAATCAGATGAGCCTTCAGTCTCAGTTACCATGGAAGTCTTAACTGCTTCAGAGAACTTCCACCTATCGTTGTGCGATTTTACCATCTCGGGTCTTTATAGCTGGGTCTAGATAGGGTGGGCTATCTGTGGAGCCAAGACGGGATCGAGAGTGACTTGGTGTATTTATCTTTCCTATATTATCTAGTGGGGCAAAGATGGGCCCAGCAGTAACGGTTTTAGTACTCTGAAAGGTTAAAACTGTATTGTGTTGTGGATGATCCTGTGTGTTGGGGATTGGGGGGTGGGGTTGATATAATCGCTGTAATATTCACTGGACTAGGCAACTATTATAGATAAATAGACATTTACCTAATCTTGTTCCTGGTGGTATAGTAGTAATTATCTAATTATAGATAAATAAAATTTACCTAATCTTGTTCCTGGTGGTATAGTAGTTATTTTATGGGGAGAGTTAGTTGATGACTAGTTGTATAACTGTGCTCTGGTTATATGCTAATGCAGGAACAACAGCGAAAGCAGCTTGATTTGATCCTTACTATGGGCAAGGCTGGAAAACTATTTGAAAGCAGGCAACAAGTTCCTGTAACTGATGCAACCGATAAAGTCAAAGTTAAAACTGCACGAGAAAGTAAGATGCCTCCAAAAGTGGAAGTTCAATTAGGAAATAATGATAAACCGTAGATAATTACAATTGATCAACATTGATCTTGCACCCTTTTATGTTCTGCTGAAGTTCCAAAGTTGTTGTAATGGTGATAGCAAACATGTAAGTCACAATTCGTAGTTGTTTCTGCAGTTGATTTCAGGAAACCAGAAATGGTTGTAAGCAATATTCTTGCAATCTACGTCTGTTCATATATTTTTTGTTTTGTAAAATCACACTATACAGCGGCACTATACCCAAGTAGCCCTGTGATTGACTTGTGCTATAGAAGTGAAATCCTGGGCTTCATGTTTGTTATAAGAAGAGTATCTGTGCCGACCATATTTTCTTGCATGAAACGAGTGAAATAACTGGGACCCTGTTATAGAGCAACCTAGTGAATAAGCTACCTGCGCCAACTTTCCTAAACCCTATTGTGGATCATCAAAACTCCTACAAGTGACTGGTCCGCGTCGGGCTTACTGGAACCCTACTGTCAAATCTCCTCTTAACAAAGCCCTTGGGCTTACATCAAGAGGGTGCATTAACGTAGGAGATCTTGAAGGTCAAAGATGATAAGTTTGAGGCGAGCTACCTAGCTGACGTTCATACTTGACTTATTTAATGTCACGGCATCTTTCACGAAAGGTTTAACTGTGCTGACTTCTCCAGCATTGTTTGTTGGAGTTTGCCTTGAATAACAGCTGAATATAGATAGCTTTCAATCAAAATTAGTAACGCAGAATAAGCTGTTAAAGAAGCATATTCTTCACCCACTTTAAAAGAAGCTGATCCTGAAAAAAAGTTAAAGCTTGAAGTGAAATGGACAAAATACCTCTATGTCTAAACTAAGTATCATGCTCGTGGTAGCTAATGCTCATATCCTGATTGTTTTTGTCTATCAACGTTATGCAAGGGGATCACACATTTTGATGAATTCCCATCAATTAGTTTGCCAATTTGTCTTAAGAGTTAAATTTGTTATGTTTTAAAAGCAATCAAACTGACAACATCAAATGCTAAAAAAATGACAAACATAAACTATAGCAACTGAACACGTCGAATAAATTGATCATATGCAGATCTCGTAAATGGCACGGGGATAACTTTTGGTTTTTATTGAGAAGTATCCAAGGTCTTTGTCCAAATGTTTGATTAGAAACTAAACCAATACTGTTTGAAGATCTTCATATATGGGAGTTTGATTAATTCTAAAGCATTTACATGCTCTGAACTCGACAGCTTCTTCTGCTAAGTTACTCTCTCCATTAGCTTTAGGTAGCACTAGAGCACCTTCACTCATTATCATGTTTGGTTGAACTTAAGGGTTGACCAAGCTCAACTAGATACATTATTGATATTTTTATGGCTGTCTTAATTTTGATTTGAACTTGGGTTCATACCAGATTTGACCCATTCTACTACCAAAGCCTGACTTAGACTGACGCATAGACTCTCAAAGTGTGACGTACAAAATTTCAGGCTATTAACCTATATATAGCCTGTATGTATAAAATTAACCCAAGCATAGTATGGAATATGCTTCTGATATTCATAAATGATTTTTTTTGAAAAAAATAAAAAATAAAAGGGTTAATTTCATAAAAATACTTGACGTTTGCACTTCTTCACACACACACACATATAGTCAGGTTAGAATACACTCGAGTGTACAGATCGCACGATACACTCAAGTGTGTTTGCATATCAAGGCTATTTCTTTTCAAAATGTAAACCATTGATCTTAATTGTCATACTATAATTAGGCTACACATAAATTTTGAGAACATTTAGATTAGTGTAAGTCACTCATCCAAGGACAACAAAATCGACACACGAAACTAATTTGAAATACATAATTTTTGCGGTCTTTATAACATGACCTATAAATGTCCAAATGTGCTCAAATTTTGTATATGAACTATTCACAAGATGTTTAAGAAGAAGAATAGATTATATTTTTGAAAAATATATTAAACTACTTGAGTGTATTCTACTCCGAATATACTCGAGTGTATTCTAGCCTCTCTCTCTCTCTCTCTCTCTCTATATATATATATATATATATATATATATATATATATATATATATATATATATATATCACCACGTTCAACAAATTATATGTGTATCATCATAAATCTTTTCACTTTTCACTTCTATCACAATTGTAACCAATACCGTCAACCATTTTTTCTCCCCGCCCACCCCATCTACACCCACTTCATAGAGAGCCAAACCGCCCATCTGTTGGATCCCAAGCCTTCCCAATGTGATGCGGCGCTGGTAGCCGTGAACGAGAATGCCACAACATATTTTGTCGTCTTGGTTTTCCTGCCCTCGAGGTGGCATGAAAGTCACAGAAAATTAATGCAAGAGTTTGATGATTAAGTGAATTAAGTCAATGACGGTCCATTTCCTTCTCGTCCTTCAACTGAACTTAAAGCCACATCGTATTTGTCTTCCGCAAGCTCTATTGGCTCCGCTTCGTTCAATGGTGGTTGCCTGAAGGTCATGGGAAAGCAAGAATTTGGCGATCCGTTCAACCCTAGTCAAATGTCGTTGTCCCTAATCCGCCACACTTCTCGTGATGTCTGTTGCAGCGTAGCCTAGAGCAGACTTTTCAATTACAGCAATACCAGCTGTAGTGGTTGATTGTGGATATTCCCCCACACTCCTCCTTATGTTTGCACCTTCGACCAGGGCACCAGGTTCTGAGAAGTTCACAACTTAAGCTTGTGATATTGTTTTTTCTGCTGCAAAGCTTCCCATAGTTTACAGTGACCACGAATCAGCTGGATACATTAATGGAAACCAACTATCTAGAACATGAGTACACCGTGTTGTGGTATTGTGAACACGCACCACTATGTCGTACAGTAGATTACTATACACAATTCAGTGTGAACACGTACCGCTATCCCGCCCATGTCATGCAGTGTGTGCACTGCTTATGAGTATGCAATCTAGTGTGCAACTATGTCCATTTCGATGACTGCCCATCGGCCGATTTTTGTCCCCCCACCTATGTCGCCGGAGGCCCCAACCAACTATGATCGTCTTGGTCTCAATCCCTTGGTCCATAGTTGTGAGTGACCTCGTCCGGACCAAGCACGAACCTAGACAGCCACCGGTAACCACGTTCTTGTCCATATCTCCACAAGTGGCAACAACTTAAGGTCGGGATCGTTATTAATCCTGCTTGTCACTAGCACTCGGCGTTTACGTGCCCGCCGCTACCACTCCTAATGTTTTTGATCTGCAACCTATTCTTACAGACATGAGAAGGAAACTGTGTTGTTCTATGACTTTTACAAATGGTAAACAACTCAATTGACTCCAGGCTCCAGTGATGGATCCAGAAATCTACAATCCGATGAGTTGAGTTAGTATGAGTAGTGACAAATATTAACTATATATAGATGTGATAAATTATAATTTTTTTTTTTGAAAAAATATACCTAACATAATGTCTCATTACCTCCAACATACAAATAAGCTATTTATAAAAAAATATTTAATTAAATGACATGATATAATTCACTATATCTATATAGTGCATTTACTTATATGTCTAAGATAATAAATAATACATTATTTAACCACGTCATTCAGATTAAACAACTAGCTGATCAACAATATAATTATAATTCACGTGCAATGTGTATAACATTAGTAATGCATAAGAACAATAATGACTATACATGGAACAAAGTCACCTTTTTATGGAGATCAAGCTTTAAAACATAATATGACATCGTTTCGTGGATAGTGTCATGCTCGAAGATTAAAAAAAGATTAGTAGCAATCAAATCTTATACTATAAAGGATAGAAGCATGATATAGTAGATAATATCAATTTACTTTAAGATCTTGACACAATAGTTGGTATCAAGAGAACTTCAAAAAGAAATAAGAAGGAAAATATGCCATGTGGTTGTATAAACAACGAATGATGCAGAACGAGAGTTGAGGAATGTGAAGTGAAGATAATTAAAAGAAAAGGTCCATGCATATATTTTTTATTTTATTTACAAGTTGGGAAAGAGAAGATACAAAGAAACAATTATATATTTTTGCTCACTTATATTTTACATGTCATCTTTACTTTTCTCTCTCCATCTGATTGAAATTGTATCTACACGATGGATTTTTCTACCTTTTCTTCTCTTTCTTACCCCACATTCACATGTTTTCCATACTTTTTTTTAATTTATGCCAAAGATAAAATTTGAATTATTCAATCTTTTTCATTACTTTTATAGATAGAAATATTGTCACTTTCTTCTCAAGCCTTGTAAATGTATAATTATTGGCATTTGATTAACTTTATAATATTTAAATATAATGCAACTAAGAGTTTATGTAATACCATGTAACATTAAATATTATTTGTATCTATCTCTGTATAGTAACATGGATCTTCTCTTAATTAGTGTGTGATTGATTAACAAAAGTTTGATAAAAAAATATATCTAAATAGAAGGTGATTAGTTGGTTATAATTTTTCCTAATGGTGAATAATTATAATTATTAAAGTTATACTTAATTTTTTTTTGAAGTTGAGTTATACTTAATTATGTTTCTTTCAATTAATGAGTCAATAACATTACCTTAAATTGCAATTAATATGAAAACATGTTGCATTATATCTTTTTATAAACTTCATATTATAAAACTATTATCATATTTTAAGGGTACGCGAGACCCCTAGTACCTATAGAGATCCGCTTTCAAGTATGGATTGATAATTTATATGAACTTTGACATAGTTGGTACGAGATTATTAAGTAAAATTTAGTAGGAGAAGATTCAAAGATATAATATCTTAAATCCATAATGATGACATATATATTAAGAATATAAGTTTTATGATTTGTGAAGGGATACGGTACATGATCTTAAAGTTTATTGAGTTTTACCTCTATGTACTTCACACAAAGAAGGGTGATAGAATTGATTGAAATTATAAGATTGAAATTCTCATTTTGTGCGGTGTAATAGTATATTTTCACAAAATATTTTTTTTCACATGGTATCATAGTAATAATAAAAATATTATTTTGGAGGAGGACTTCAGCCTAGGCAGCCCCACATGTGGCTCCGTAATGACATGGAGTTTACACACTATGTTACTCGGAATATTCACAAAGAACACATACTAGCGTTGGGAAGCTCTGTGACCGAGGGCTTGATAGTTTTGGATAATAGGGTTGAACTTTGAAAAAAAATGAAAAATATAAAGGTTTTTGATGATATACATGTAATTTTAGAAACATCATGATAGATTCGTTAAGAAGTAGAAACATTACATATTTATATGAAATTAACCCAAAATGCAATCACACAAGAAAGTGATGTAACATCAGTTAACTATATTAAATTAATCATATGATTGCACACAAGAAACCCTAGAGTCATGAATTGGATTTTACTGCACATGTATGACCAATGTTACTTATCTGTAATGGATCTTGTTACTAAGTAGTGAAATTATAAATCAAATAATGGTAGATAATGACGTATGCTGTAGCCTAGTGGTTGACATTAGTAACAAGTTTATTTTGGCCAAACTTGGTGATTTTAAAATTAACAAAAGTTCATGTCATGTAAAATACATTTATTCATTTTTTGGGTAACTCCTATTATACAAATCAAACAACTAGTTTATTAATATAATAAACATTATGTAGATTTGCTAGATGTAATTTTTTTAATCCATTAGTGTGTTTTGGAAGGGATTCACAAACAACACCACTGTAATTCTCTTTTCTAACTTTTATTTATCTCCGGTCAATACCATACTATTTTGATGCTTCAAAATGCTTTGTCAATCTTTATATGCTCGTCAAACTTTGAATACCTTATCAAAGGAAAAGTAAATAAGACACCAACTTAGTACCATAAATAATTTGATTTCATCTCTCATCCTCCCCTTCTTAAATGAATCTAAAATTTTGTTTTCTTGCATTTAATATACCATTACCATCTACATTTTTTCCTAACAAAAACCCCTCTCAACGAAACTACTTATAACTTGGATAGAAAGGTAAACCACTTTTAACTTGATCCTTTAACTTTCTGCAACATAACAATACACAAAATCCATTCCTCATTGGAGTATCTAAGTAATTATTACATTATAGGTTGTTAAAATTTAATGCAAATAAATCCAGTTGAGTTGGAGTTATAGTACACAAAACCTAGATACCTGTAGCCTATAGGTTTGAAAAGAAAGGAAAATGCCCATCGATGTCATCAATTGAGTTGGAGTTATAGTTAAACAAAAGAATAGAAGTCTTCAAGGAAAGCAAATGGATCGATCAAATGGAATTGCGTATTCATTATAGTAGTTTATTAGATTGAATATGAGAAAGGTAATTAATCATGAGTTTAATAATGCAAATCTAGTTGGTTGGAAAAGATAAATCCATCTCCGTGTATGACTAAGTAGGGTATTTCTATTATTCTAAACACATGTATGAAATAAAAAATAACCACCACTTTATTGCTTCCAAAATCACATCCTACCAAAATCAAGGTATCATATCTTCTTAACACTCAAAACCAAAATGATAACACAAATTTCTATATGTTAGTGTATATAATCATAGATGACGATTGAGTACCATCTAAGGTCAGCTATAAAATCACACCATAAGTTATTTTGAGTATTTCCTATCAAGGATAGAATTTAATATTGAGTTACTATTTAGATTATTGAAAGACTTATTTTTTTCTTTCATTGTTTAAAAATAAAATTAGATTGTTATATATGATGAATAAACTAATGACTTCTTTCTTTTCTAGAGAGCCACACTAGAATAAGCTCTTTACAAATTATCTAGCTATATGTTGTCCTAATAATAACTTTTTTGCATACATATGTTAACTGTAAATTATAATCCGTTAGACAAGTTTCTCATGTGTATAATTATAAAAATTATAACGACAAACCTAATTTAATATATTTCCTAATAAACAAATTTCCTTAGGAATTTATGTTAACTCAATTATAAAATTCCACATCTAATTACTTTGTTTATTATTAGTTGTAATATATAATGACATTGTGTGTGCTTATGAATGTTGAGACAACTCGTTTGTTAATATGTATTAAAACAAAGTATATAATACATTTTCTATTTTTCCATATTATATCTTGATTCAAACTTCAATATAATCATAGTCATAATTTTTTATTACAAGAGTTCTTAACAACATGTCTTGTAAATGCAAAATAAGAAAGAAATGACATGATTTCAGATATAATGAACACATATAAAACCCAAAAATGATGCATGAAAACTAGCTTTGACCCCTATTATACTTTTGAAGTCATTGGTAAAAGCCTAATTTTGCCCCCTTAATGATCAAAATCTGGTTTTGCCTCGAGCTATTCATCTAATTCTACCAATAGTAGTGGGAAGATGAGCCAAGTTATCATGAGAATGTTAAGCCTACATATTGTAACGACCCATTTTTAGATAAACCATCTAATTAGGGTTTACTTGGATGATTGTATGCTTAAGTAGATTAATCATTATTTAAAGCTTGATTAGTGAGGGTAGTCTATTGATTATTCTTTAAACCTAATGACCATCTCTAAATATGATTTTGTCTCAAATAATTAGGGTTTGACAATTGTAAACTCTAGTCACCAAAATTAGGGTTTTGGTAGCATATGAATACATAATTTGATAAGCATAGTGGTTCACTAAATGATTTTTATTATTTTATATAACATTATGATTTCATTGAAATTTATATATAGTTTGGAAAACTCAAATGTAAGTATTTGTGAAAAATATTAAAATTTTTGAATGTTGTATGGCCTACTTCTCATCTGAGTTTCTCTAGGACAAACTCAACTGACCATGCTTTTAGGATGAAATATAGCATTCTGGTATTTGAATTTTATCTTTTTATTAGTACATGCAATTGATCTGATTAACTATTATTAGGAAACTTAGTTTTAGACATCTTGTCAAGTTTTCATAAATTTTGGGTTATGTTTGAATTCTACAGGGTGTGGTTTCAGTCGAGTTTCTTATTAGAAAACTCGACCGACCATGCTGCTGACTAGAATATAGAAGTATACTATTTGATTTTTATTTATTTATTGGTATCTCTAAATGATCTGAATTCTTTATGGAGACTCTGGAATTTTTTCTCACACAACATTCAAAATTTTCATAATTTTTGGAGGAGCTTTATTCTGTTAAGTTAATGATTTGCATTAACATGTTTATAACATAAAATTCTACTAAAATAAAAGAAAGTGCAAAGTTGGGTCAATTTGCAATTGACCCAAGCACCTTAATTGATCTATATGCGTAACATATCATCCAGGCATCAATCATATTTTGTGATCCATTCCATAGAAACGAAATCCTAGTGAGAGCGTTAGGGTTTGAGTGAGGAAGAAGGTGGAGATATTGACCTAGGGCTTTATCATCCGAAAATGATGAAATCAAATAAGTTTAGCTTCTTTGCATAGTATTTCATGGTGAATCTTCTCTCACACATCAAGATTCCATCCCTCCTATAATTTTATTAGAAATGATATGCAATCTCCCTCTATTCTCACTCTTTCTCTCCTGATCTCCATTTCTAGGGTTTCTGAGTTGAGAGGAGGAAGAAATGGATTCAACTGTGAGAGTTTGAATGGATTTCTAGAAATTAGAGTTTGAACTACATTTTTAAGGTACTTGTCACCTAAATGAGTGTTTATCTCCCTATTTAGCTCTGTATTCATGTTTAAAACCTAATTCTATCCGAATAACATAATTCAAAACCTTGCATGTACTTGTATGTGATTGAGTATTGATTTGGAAAGATAGTTGAGAATCAAATTCTACTAATTTCACTTATTTCTAATTGAATTGAACTTGATTAGTTCCTGATATATTGATTGATGTTCCATGGAAAATTCTATGGATAAAAGACTATATTTCATGTGAATATGGCCTAATAATCGCCCAATGCCCGATATGCTTGGGAATTGAAGACATGTATAGAATCATGTTTGAATTGTAATACAATGAATTATAAAAGTGTATTATTGAATCTTACTAAAATTGAATATGATATATACATAAGGATCAATATGAGGTGACGATATTCCCTATTTAAGGTTTGTGTTGAGGGGTTGAGTCAAGTGAGTAAATTAATCAATGTATACTTATGATTGATGAATGAAGCATGTGAAAATGGAAACTAGGGTTTCCATGTGTGTGAATAGCCCTAATGAACCCCTATACACCATGATGAGATTACTGAGTGATATGATTCTTATGATGTGTTGAACTAAGGATGACTACTTGAAAACCCTAGAAGTTTCGTATTAAGACGAGTATGAGTGATAAAACTAGAACTTGTATATAATGTTGTAAATGTGATGAAATGTTGAATGGTAGGTATTAATACTTCAATTTAAGAGGACGAGTCTTACTAATATGATCTAATCCTAATATATCAATTTTAGTATGATTTATGAAATAATGAGAAAACCCCCACATGAATGTGGGTCCTTTTATACAATCTACATAACAATGAATTGGGAGGGATGATTAAAGATTATGATATAAGATGTAACCTAATAATTATTTAAGCTAAAGTCAGTAGTATTATAAGAGACATAGTGATGTTTGTAAATTACAAGAATGCCATTGGAAGTTAATGACATGGTAAACTCATCTATTACAAGAAAGGAAATAGACAAGAATCAACAGAATGGTATATGACAAGTTAAGAATGAAATTAATGAAATGTGTATGATGAAGTATATAGTATGTTATTGAAGTTACATGTGTTGACCTAAATTGAATGAAATATATTCAAATCAGATTATGAAGAATTCAAATGAGAGAGACTTTATATATTAATTGAATTCAAAATGATTTGATCCTAGAGTAGTAGCGAATATGAAATGAAAGAAGTTAAAACTAATGAATATGAAATGAAGTGAAAATGATGAAAATTAGTGGATGAGTTTAAGAATATAATATTAACCCTAAAATAATGATCTATGTGATGATGAATAATGTCTCAAATGAGGAATTAAGGAATGTATATGAGTATAGTTTAATTGAATTACAAGATGAGGTTCAAGGATATGAATTGGTTTATAAGAGTGTGCTCTTGAATTGTCACTGTATGTAAGGATACTTGTATTCTATGAATGACCTTCTCTAATGAATTTCTAATGAGATCACTTATGCGTTAAATGGTAGCCCTAACTCGAGTGGTAATTAGTAAGTGAGGAGTATTGAGTGTGTTATGCATATTCATGCTTTGAGATTTTTTCATATGTGTAGAAATCAAATGAAATGAGTATATGTTGCATGATGATACTATTCTAAGTATGATGAATGACATAAGCTATTTGTATGCCTATACTATTTCTACTTTTAATGCCTCTGTGAATATTTGTTGAAAATTATTATATGAAATGAATGGATAAGAAATATGTTGAGATAGAATTTACATTCTTTGATTAATTTTGAGAAACCCTGATGAGGGTAAATGCTAGACAATAATATTATGTCTTGCGTTGAAAGTCCACTGATGATGATAAAACGCTAATGGGGGTAAATGTTGGACAATGAGATTATGTCTTGTACTGAAAGCCAACTGATGATGACTGCTATGAGATGATGTGGAAATGTAAATAATTATATGTGTTGCAAATTACAGATTGTTGTGCTTCTTGTTATCGTCATTGTCTTTCTTGATAAGCCTAGTATGTTTCATGTTATTCTAGTTACACAAGAATAAACACATATGACATGATGTTTTAAATTCTTTTAAGATGAGTAAAAGAGATTAATAACAAAGTGAAATGATGACATATCTAGTTAGGTGTCCTAATCACCATGAGTTTCCCCTGAGGTCTACATTGGGGAAACAAAATAGATCTCCTTGTTGTAATCGATGAATTATAATAAGGATTTTTAGAGTGTGGATCAAGACCTTCAAGGTTAGACCACTAAGATTTAGGAGTGATTCATCATGAGTGGCTATGGCCCTAAATCCTTGCTGTAAAAGTTAATGTCCATGAGAAATAGACCCTATGAATTGAAATGTGCGAAATATGAAAATATGAAAAATGTTGTGACATGTGATATATTGTTTTATTGATTCCTATCTTGTGTACCCAAGATGAGTATGTGAGCCTCTTTAGGCAACCCGAGGTGGCTAAGGTCTATTGTTGATATCTTAGGGTGGTCGGCTAAACCCGAAAATGGTGACGGTGAGTCGTTGACATGATAATTTTGGCGTGGCGACTTCTACTTGGTGAGGTACAAGCCAAGTAGGTGCAGGATAAATGAATAAAAGACGACAAACTGTGTCGAATATGATTTGAATGTTTGTTACATTCTTGTACTACTAGCTAATAGTTTACCATTGTAGATTATGTTTCTTGTTGTGGAAAATAATATTTCTATTATATAGATTATCTGTTTTATATTCTATTTGTCTTGTTGACAAGTAGTAAATGTTGGGATTTATATCCACTAAAAATATGATTTGGACTTCTTGCTATTTGATAATACTATTTAGTAGAAATGTCATATATGTACTTCAGCTTGAGGACTACAAGATGTGTTCTTAGTCTACCAGTGGAGTGTCACAATGATGATGTTATGGTTATATATTGATTCCGAATGCTTAGATCTTGACTAGTTACTCATACTAAAATATTGTCATTCTAAATTAAGTAGCATCTACTAACTTGTTCTTAGACATGATCTAAAAGATGTTCTAAAGTTGGATTTGGTTTCAATAATTACCTTATTTGTTTGATTATATTATCTTTGTAAACTGGATTTGATTAGATGCTAGAACCAACTTCTAGACTCTTCAATATTTGCATGCTTTTTAAGTTCATTATACTTGATACAATGATGATGCATGTACCTAGATTGAGTGGGAGGTATCGACTCATTAGGGCTCTATATGAGTCTCATGAGGTTTGTTTCAAATGTTTTTAGGTATGATGCTACCCAACAGAGAGGTCGTGGAAAATAAGATATAAACTGAATAATCCAGATAGATTAAAACGTCCCTATACTCTTTCTTTCCTGGGAAGGGTAGTGGATGAAATTGTTCATTAAAGTACTTGTATATGTTGTAAACTGAACTGCATGTGAGCTAGTAAGATTTGATTATGGTTTAAATGGAGTTGAATAATAATTGTGATATGTTAATGTGATGTCCTTGATGTGACATTGGTTTATGAAAATTTTGAAGAAAGAAAGAGGGGAAATTTATCTGTGATTTTCATATACTATTTTAACCGCCTTTGTTGAGAATTCACTATTTTTTTCATAATTGGGATTAAGTTTAGGGTTTATCTTAAATGGTTGGTAGTTATTCTAAGAAAAAGAGAGGTCCCCACGCCTATGGTCTACAGACACACTCTTAACCCATGAATTAAATGTTAGGTAGAGGTGAATGTAGATTTGGAATAGGCTGGTGAGCCCATTTCATTTTAGTCTATCCTTTCATAAATAAGGCATGTATATGGGATCTTGATTTGTTTGTGGTGTTTTTGTTATAGTCAAAGTTGGACACAAATATCCATCTTATATTAGTTTTATTTGTTTGTGGTGTTTTTGAGAATCAAACAAATACATATCGTGATGGACATCTTAATAACACTATCCATATCGATTCATAACATTGTATGTATAAGTTAATAACATGATGACATAGATGAAAATTCCCGACTTTATAAAAGTTCCTAAGAGGATGGTGCTTGAAGGGATTGAACTACTTTAATTTCTATGGTCAGTTCTAGAGACATAATTTGTTCTTGAAGTGTACCTACTTGTATTACAATCATATCAAATTGAGTAATTGCACATCTCATCATATGAACACTCATAATATCTACATTTGATAGTATATATCCTTTACCGATTCCCTCCTTTATTTTATCCTTTTTTACATTCAATGAATTTCTTCATTTATTTATCACTCATAGTAAAATGTTTGACTAGGAGTAGACAACCCAAATAAGATAATTCATGAATTCCTCAGACCTTCACGTATTAAGAATATAAATCATGAATCCCACCAATGTTTGGAAGTCAATCATCAAGTGGTAATGACTTCAAACCCAATACAATCCCTCCACAAAATGTTTCACCTTGTGTTTCTTGATTAACCTATAGGAAAATCACTTTATAAGTCAAAACTATCTCACATAACCAACCATACAAAGTCCCCATTTTTATTTCATTTAAATGCATTTCCTTTTCCTTCCTATGAGCATGGGGGAACGAGTCTAAGTTTTTTGTGTCCATAAAATTCTAAATTTTGGAGACCATGTGCAATGTATTAATCATTCCACCATAATTTAGACAATATACTATAAGAATAAGTGAACAAAATAAAGATAATTATTGTTAGACCAATAAAAACTCAGACGGAATGCTAAGAGACACAATCAACAGATAGATTTCATTCTCCATATCAATAATATTCTCCAAAAGATATGTCAAATTTTGTTTTAATTTATCAATGCTTGAAATTCCTTTCTCAGGCGCAGATGGAGCCTAAATGGTTTGGATCAAGAAACATCCTAATAACTTATCTCATTCTCAATCACACTCTCTCAATACAAAAATCCCTTAAAAGCTGATTCTGCATGTCAATGTCTAGATACTTACTAAAAGTATGTCTACCTTTATACGTGTGTGGTTTTAGTGTATCTGATTCCTTATATCTTCATAAGTAAATTTCGTAGTAGGAGAAACCAACACATCCTCATAAAGAATTATAGGGGGCACGGAAAGATGAAATTGTCAACATAATATAACTTCTAGATACCATTGAAATGGAATATATTTTTCACTCAAGGGCACATGAGTTGAACCACATGACTCATATATTCTAAAAACCATTCATTTATATATTGAAAAAGTATTTCTTCGAGTACATGTCTTGTTTCTAGGGGAAAATAAACCACTACTACAAATATGAATGCCAAAACCACATCAATAGTAATTTCCTAGGCACCTCCAACATGGGTAAGTTCACAAATATACACTATTTTGTTGTATATCATATGAAATTTAAATGAATGATTTAAATAATATTAAATGAATGCCCTGATACCATATTTGTAATACAAAGTCCCATCTTAGATAAGTATACCATCCAAGTGGTTGGGTGCACAATAACCAAGGGCTGGTAAATTATCTTTATATTAAGGTTTGGTCATTGCACTTGTTAACTTAGCATAAAATTTCCATTCATTCCCAATTTTTCCATTTCTCTAATTGTAAAGACTCATTCTTGCATGACCGAGTGATGTGTCTACTTTATGTATCCCAAATTTATTAGAGTTGGATAAAACCTAAATATTACCTTAGAACAATAAATATGATAGGTCACTAACAAGATGATGTATTCTGTCATAGTATCATGAAGGTTCAATCCCTAGAGACAAGATTTTTATGAACATGATGATCAATTGGTTAACTAGAAGTAAGTGATTAGCAAGATATTGGTTAACTAGAAGTAAGTGATTAGCAAGATACATGATCGTTGATTATTAATTAATTGAAACAATGAAATATAAGAATTAAGATTAAAATTAAAGAATGAGAAAAGACCATGATGGTAATTTTCTCCATTGCTACCCTATGAATACCCTATCTCACCACATCTAGTTAAGTATGGGAATCTATTACTGAATTCATCATGTAGTTCAATTTTTTGTTCAAATAGAGAATCAAAATATGAAGGAATAGTGCCTCGTCACACAATCATCATATTAAGGAAGTCCTAAATGCATCACTTTAAAGACAACTTATACATAATAGAATACAAAATCTTGCATCAAACTCATGATTATGAATTTATCTCACACATTCATGATATTGACAAACCCAACATACAAGCATGGTCTCCATTTATGAAACTTGGAAATAAATGAGAATTATGTAATATAATATGATTCATACAATCATTAGATTGCAAATTACAAGAAGAAACATTTAGGTAGCAAGTCTAATCAGCTCACCTCAGTAATGAGCTACTCACTATCCAAGATAGTGGATAAACAAGTATAGGAAGAGGGAGAAGTGATCATTGTCACAATAGAATAGGAGAATATGAGCATTGTGGTGTGAAATGTTGATCACTAAGTGATCTTGAGTCAGTGAAATATCCAAACTTTCCACATAATATCTTGCATGACATTCATCAAGAATCTCTAGTGTCAACATCGTCTTCTATTCCCAGCTATCGCCTTGGTTTACCACCCTCCCAGGTGTTCGACCTCTGCCACATGCATGGGAGAGGGGGGATACAATGCCTCTCTTTATCCCAACACCATCTTCTATTGGTATGGATTAGGTCAAAAGCATAGGGTCTAATACTCTTTGGTGTCATCCTTTCTTTTTCCTATATGCGACGCTTAGTGGTCCCACTAACGGGCCCAACAATTGGTGATGCCCTTCACATTATTATTTTTGCAATGGCTTGGTAGTCGATTGACTAGTAGAATAGTTAGTGACTAGTATGTAGATGCTTTCTCTTTGTGGAAGCCGCTCAACTATGCTGATTAGCCATCCTACTGGCTAGTCTTTGTTATGTTGGATTGGTGCGGTAGCCAGCCAACTAGGTTGGCTAGTTAGTTTACTTTCCTCCCTTTTTGGTTTGAGTATGATTTCCTAGCCAATTGAATGGCTAACAAGTCATTGGACTAGTTTGTGCTTTGGTGTTCCCTATTGAATATCCAGTCTTCAAACTAGCTTTCAGAACTGAACACTAGTGCTTTGATGAATAAATTGGATAAGTCCATGCTTGGAGTATCTTGTTGAGTAGCATGGGTAGTCTATTGACTAGCTAAATTTTCCTGTAATATGACATTCACACGTTCCCAAGTAGAGACCTTAATAAAACAACACTAAAATCAAACATCACCTATCATGGAGTAACACAGAATCCCTTAAATTCTCCAAATGATACTCTCAATCAATGTACCTACCTCACACTTGCATCATGCTTAAATTCCTAGCTCTAATATGTCCAAGCTACTCAAACTCCTGAGATCATGAAGCATGACAAACTATCTATAATTTGTGACTTTACTTCAGAAGACCACTTCTCATCATAGTCTTAAATATATCACATGTATAAGGATTTCATGTAAAATTAGAGAATATTAGAAAATCAAAAGTATGTAGACAATCCAACAATATGGTTTGGTGAAATGATATTAATGGAGAATATAACTAATCTCTAGGTGGAAAAGAGAGAGAATGGGAATACAAAGATGAGATTATGTACCTCCCCTACTTTTTAGTTGATATAGATTTTTATTTTTCTTTGCTAATGGTTGATAAGATTTTTTTTTATTTTTTGCATATTGACATATGTTAATTTTAATTTTGTTGGTATGACCTTATTACATAGAGAGGGGTATGGGATAAACATAAAACATGAGTAGGAGTTGCCATCCTAAACTAAGGGATTGACACTCTTTTTCGTTTCATTTTATTTTGTATAGATGGAAGGTAAGGGGATGGAAGAATAAGTAAATAAGAGGGTTTGGATCATGCACAAACTTTTTTTATAATAAAATACGTAGGATATTCTTCTAAATTCACTACACCTAAATAATGAATTGACACAATGATAGGATCCAGTTCCATAAACATGTTCCACTAGTTGGTAAAAGGAATGCCATGTTTGATCCCTATTAGTTCCTTCGTGACTTGCCATACTTTAGGGACTACTAAGGGTAATTTTCAACACTCAACATGTTCTCAGAACATCATTGATTCAATAATTTTCTTTGAACAAGGAGGTTAATGAGATCAATTCTACATACAATGATTGTGATGCAAATGTGTAGCTAATATTAGTCGACTAGATAGTGGTTTCATATACAAAATGCAATGCTAAACAACTGAACATTTGATAATCATTAAGCTAAATTAAATATGCAAGTACTCTAAATGTGATTTATGCATAAAAATATGGAATAAAAATTAAAGGTAAGAATATAAAATGTATAGTTGTAGGTGGAATTAAATAGGTACCACCCACCCTCCACCTTGAGCTTAAAAACTTGTCCATCCCCTACTAAGAACTAAGACCAAAATGAAGGGAATATTTTCTAATCAAGCACTATTGAGATACAATTAGGTCTTATTGTTGTTATGGTGGCAGATGAGGAGTTTATGCAGCTATTTGTGGATCTTGGGCGCACGACTTCCCAATAATCAAAATCTAGGGTATTATTGGTTGTATTGCTGGTAAGGCAACTACAACACATGGTAACTGCTACGTTGATGCCATTGTTATTGACCATATAACATGCAATACATGCATTTTAGTTGATGGATATGCATTTTTTGATACCACCACGTTCTAATATGAGACTCCTCAATGTGGCCCAAATGGTATCTAGGGCACTGAAATTAAATCCTAAATAAGAACCTCCTAGTATAATTAGTGCCTCAGTGTTATGAAGCATCCACCTTCTGATGTGATGGGCAGATGGTGGAGAAATAATGTAATTTGGCATAGTGTCATTGTGTGCCTTCACAGAGGCACTGCTCCTGGATGATATTGGCTCATCAACCTCTTCTCCACATGCAGTGGAAGCTCAATATTTTACCTTTAAATATGGAATGTTGTAACATACCCAACTCTGTGTATCTAGCCTATGACATTACCTTATTGTTTTCATCTAATGATGGCATTCATAACTTGTTTCTTGAATTTGAGTTTATTAGAATGTATAGAAATCAAGAAATATGGTGTTTTAGTTGATGACTATTTTGAGACTTTTGTTTGAATTAATTCGATCATATTTTATCATGGTTTAGCATTATACTTAAACCACAATAATATATTTAGTTTAAAATTGATTCTCTAGAGTTTTCCTATAACTATACGATAGAGAAAAAGAGAGTCAAAAAGTGAGTATTGAGAATTTAATGAATAAAAGGAAAGCATTAAAATTATACATCACCAAAAATACATGTTATATATGTATCTATATATGTATTTAAAAATATCAAAAGTGAAATCAATGGGAGATGCAATTTTCTCCTTTCTTATTGGTGATAGAATTTGTTTTATTATTATTGAGAAAATCAACACAAGTTTTTAAAGTAAAATTGTCATTTCCTAGATGAATTACAACAATAAATTTCTGACCGGCCTAAATTGCGCGTCCTAAAATTGGAGGCGTATTTGAGGTAGTCGAGCCTTCGCATTTATAACCCGAATCCTTCTAGGCCCCCGCAACTTTGTTTACGGGGTCGAAGTAATCATATGGGGTCAAACACAGGGACAAGGTGGGTTGTGTTGGCGACTCTGAATCGACACTCTACACTCCGGTGGGTATAAAGAGATATTAAAATTCCCCGAAGGGAACAACAAGATGTCACGATTAAATCAAAGAAAACTATCTCCAACTGGAGTTACAAGAAAGATTAAGATTTTGTCATTTAGCAGTTTTTAGGAATTTTCATGCGACAGAAAATAGAAAGATAAACTGCAGTTTAAGGCGTAATGCAAGGGACAAGACTTCAGTAAGACAAGCGGTAGCAGTATCACCCTGCACCCCTCCTCTCAGAGCGGGTGCCTCTAACCAAGCATCAACACCCCTCTCGAGGTTGCAGGGCTCAAGTTAGAGTGGAATGATACTAAAACAACTCCGTTCTGGGCACTCTCGTACTCCAGAATCGGACCGAACACTAGAGCCACAACCCAACTCTCGAAGTAGTTGCGACGGGAAAGACGATTCGGTAGCTAAGCGAAACGCGATCCAAAACATGCAAGCTAGAGTTCAGATATCTAACACAGCAGTTACCCAATCATAAGACATCAAGCATTAAACAAATAGCAATTAAGCATTTCTATTTCCATAAGCAATTAAGGGTCTTAATACAATGGTGAAGTAAAGAATTTAAATAACAGAATTAAAGATAGATGTCGCCTTCTTGATGTAGAAGGGCGACAGACTACTACTACTCCCAGCCTGATACCGCCCAGGGACCTATCCCGGTACAGCCGTGTCGGGCGGCACGAACTCTCGGACGGCACGCCTGACGGACGACTATATCGTTCGAAGACCCTGGCCGATACGCTCATGTCGGGCGGCACACCCTCTCAGGCGGAACGACTGACGGGCGGAGCGTATCGGGTTCGGTATCGTGTCGGCCATGGATTTACATAAACTACTGTCGGGCATTGTTGTCAGGCACTTGTGTCGCGTATCTACATCGGCCGATATCGGCCCTCAGTGTCGTCCGGTACAGTCCTAGGTGAACCGATCCCCTCCCTCTCGGGATGAGGAAGAGCTCACATAGTGTCGCCCGGTACGAGCACTGGGGCACGATACGGTTGCTCTTGCACTTCTCTCGCAGATAGCTCAAGTCCCCAACTGTCCGAACTGTGAACTGGCCAGCCGTCCCGACCTCTCCAACCTGTCTTTTCGGCTTCCTGTAGCTGTTATTTATAGTCAGCTAGTTGGTGAGAAAACATGGTGCTCGAAGCGCCACGTAGCTCCCTTATACGCCGGTCGATGGATGTGGATGGCCGATACAGGCGTATCTCGGCGCGAGGTGCTGGCTATTGGTCACGTGGCGGGCGGCACGCCTGCCGGTGGGTGGTCGTGTCGTTCGACGAGCTGGGTCGTCGATGCGGCTTTGGCTCCCTGTCGGGTAGAAGGTGTGTCGGCCGGCACGTCCCTTTCGCAAGGTGCCCTTCTCCGTCGATCATTCTTGCGTCGCCCAGCCCCTGTCGGGCTGGGTTGTATCGGGCGTCAGGAAGGTCGAGACGGGCTTAGACTTATTGTGGGCCGTAATCGGCCTTATTGCACAAAAACAAGGAAAACTATGTAGAAGATAGGAAAAATTGGAATAAGAGCGTTGCTTGGCCAATTATTGCGAAAATGCTAATAAAATAGAGGAAAATAGCAGAAAAGGGTAGTTTTGATAACAGAATAAAGGGCAAAAACGTCACAAAATTTGGTGTTATCAACTCCCCCAAACTTAGCTTTTTGATTGTCTTCAATCAATATTTAAACTAGACTTTGTGTTGCTTCTTCTTGCACAGCAAAACTTTAAGGCTAAAGGGTAGCACAAGATTTGCGATGTCTTGGATGTAATGATGTCTTAATGCGAACAAAAGACCTTGCCCTACTTGCCTTATTATTTAAGTAAAATTTTTCTTCTCCACAGCTTCAGTGAGACTTTGGTGTATGATTCCGAAGTTAGTTTCCACACCAAACAGCTTTATTTTAGGGGCAGAAAGTTGTGTATAGGGTAGGCTAAGGCTTTTTGAGATTTTTTTCTTGTTTCCCATCAGTCCATCCAGGTAAGGGTCCGTTAACGGGCAAGTGGTCCCTACAGTCCAAGCCAGTTGGCTTTAGAGCAGTGATTTCACATCCTACGTATCACTGCCCCGGATCTACCATGCCTAAAGATGGGTACTTTTGGAAAACAAGTGTGTGTATATATTTTTTTCTTTTCTTTTATTGGGCACAACTCTCATGCTTTTATTCACGCTCATAAGGCTTCTTTTCTCTTTTTGGGATTTTTGCTGGGTAAGGGAAAACAAAAGAGATATCTGCTGTTTGGGCAGCTTTTTCCTTCTCCATACTCGTCTCTTAGCTGTTTGCGAGATTATTATTTTTCAAAAATTTTTGGATGGCAAGGCACAATCTTTTGTTTGTTTGAGACAACATTATCAGAAAGATATGACAGAACTTGTAACTCGTTAAATATACAGAAAGTAAACTTTGTAAGAAGTCACAACAGGTTTTTATTATTATAGCAACTTTGTACATATGCATAGGGGCAGAAATTTGCAAAGGAAAGATTTTTGTAAATTTTTATATGGCATGCATGCGTACATCAGATATACAGGAAGCTGTAAGAGCACATCAGGTAAAAGAGAATGAATATCGTAGAAAGCTTGAAGTGATAAAATTTTTATACCTCCCTCACTGGCATACCCCCAAACTTACTTTCTACTCTGTCCCAGAGTAGAGAAGAAAGCAAAAGTGAGGTAAAGCTTAGCCAGTGAGGGTTAGCTTTCTGATGTGCTGCAAAATGCTCCTGCGAAGTTGCAGCATGCCATTGGGAGGTTGTCTAGTGGGTTTGCTTTGGCGATGTAGCGGTTGAGCTGGAGCGAAACCCTCAAAATTCACTTCCGGCCCCCCTTTCTTCACATCTCTGTTGTTAACATAAACAAAGGGACTGATTATCCGTCCCTAGTTTAGTTCCCAGGAGTGTGTAGTCAGGGTGGGCCCTCTCCCTTAAGAGGGCGGAACCAGGGTGCCTCGAACTTGTTCGGAGGCCTTGGTTGCCGCACTCATAGCTAGGCGACTCACTATTGGAGCTACCAAATCAAGAGGAATCTTCCCTTTCATTGTTGTTGCCGTTTCTGCCCGACAGTTGTTGCTGATCCCTGCGCCGTGCTTGCTGGCGCGGTAGGTGGTTTGCTCCATACGAGCCATACCTGTTATTTAAAATTTATTTATTCATCTGTTAGGCAAGAAAGATGAAAAGAAAGAAAACTTATTAAAACTGGGCGATAAGTGATCGGACGACACGATGTTGTCGCGCGATAAGGCTCGACGCCCGACACAGGTGTGTCGGGCGATTCGAGGTCACATGAAGCGAAAATATGACATCGCCGTGAAAAGCATGACACCCGATACGAAACATCGGGAAAGCGCTATCGACCGGCGTTACGCGCGAAAGCATGTCGGGCGATAGAAAATCTGCAGGTCAAGCGAACCCGATAATCGTCTCGATAAGAGATACTGGCGTCGGGCGAAAGGGTTATCGGCCGATAAACGTGTCGGTCTACGAGCCTATCGGGCGACAAGCCATATCGTTTGGTAAGAAAACAACAAGCCGGCCGATACACCCCACACGATACAAAACCTGTGCCGGGCGAGAGATAACGTGTCGGGCAAAAGGCGTGTCGGGCTATACCTTTGCTCTCAGGAGGCATCGCTCGATACTAGGGCGAAGGCAAGATGGCCGACACACGAGCAAAAGGGAGGATCACTGCATGCGTTTCCGGTGGCAAAAAGGAGAAAAAGATAGCTAGCCCGTCACGAAGAAACCTCCACGCTATTTATAGAGAACCCAGCTGGGGGTAAAACGTGTAAAACATGACGCACGTCGGGCGTTTTAGTCACGCTATTCCCGAGACGTGAAGTCCCATCTGTCAGTCCAAGGGTCATCCGCTGCCCTTGCAACGCCCGGGGCGAGGCTGCCCGATACAAGCAGTTCTGCGCCCAGTTGGTCGACACGGTAGAAAAGCGGGCGGTCAAAAGGCCAAAACTAAACCTGCGTGAAGTAAAAGGCCATTGCAGGGTAAAACATCATTGGTATAGAGAAGGATCTCCTACCTTAGATGGTATTACTCCTCAATGCTCCTCAAAGCACAACGATGGCCCATAAAACAAAAAGAGTCAGCACACGTGCGCATGTACTGACTTGGGCCTTATTACAGTCCATAATGGTTGTTTTTACAAAGAAAACAAATGTATCCTAATCTATGACTCGGGATGCCTCCCGAGGAGCGCTGAAGTTTTCGTCGCCAGCTCGATCGGTGTAGGCTCTTCGGTTGTACCCACATCCAGTAAGTCAATCTCTGCTTTCTTGACAAAAGCTTCGTCCTCATAAAACCTTTTCACTCTGTGCCCGTTCACCTTGAAGATCTTAGTCGGGTCATCCTTGTCGCGGAGCTCCATCATTCCTGATGGGTATATCTTTGCCACAGAAAATGGTCCCGACCATCTTGTCTGTAATTTCCCAGGAAAAAGACGGATGGAGGACTTGAATAACAAGACCTTATCCCCTTCGCTCACATCCTTTCTTCTAAGGTGGGCATCATGCCACATTTTTGTTCTTTCCTTGTAGATCTTTGCATTCTCGTAGGCGTGAATCCTCAGCTCTTCGAGCTCTTGAAGCTGTAAAAACCTCTTTTCTCCTGCTTTGTCTAGATCCATATTTAGGAACTTGATCGCCCAAAGGGCCTTGTGTTCTAGTTCCAAAGGCAGATGGCAGGATTTTCCGTATATAAGACGGTAGGGGGTGGTTCCAATGGGCGTCTTGTAAGCAGTACGGTAGGCCCATAATGCGTCGTCAAGTTTCATAGACCAGTCCTTCCACGTGCGGCTGACAGTCTTTTCTAAGATCCGCTTGATCTGTCTGTTTGAGACCTCTACCTGCCCCGACGTCTGTGGGTGGTAGGGCGTAGCGATCTTATGTTTTACTCCATACTTGCGTAGGAGCGCTTCGAACTACCTTTCTCCGAAGTGTGACCCGCCGTCGCTTATTACGGTGCGCGGTATACCGAAACGGGGAAAGATGGTCTTCTCAAAAAGCTTGATAACCGACTTGGCGTCGCATGTTTGGGTGGCTGCCGCCTCTACCCATTTTGACACATAATCTACTGCCACTAGTATGTATTGATACCCCTGGGATGGGGGAAA
Source organism: Alisma plantago-aquatica (assembly GCA_963693085.1). Classification (NCBI taxonomy): domain Eukaryota; kingdom Viridiplantae; phylum Streptophyta; class Magnoliopsida; order Alismatales; family Alismataceae; genus Alisma; species Alisma plantago-aquatica. Next base: position 1,335,251,858 of record OY856409.1, on the reverse strand, counting down.
CGGCCCCATGTAATCAATCCCCCAAACGTCAAATATTTCCACTTCGATCCAGCTTGCCATCGACATTTCATTCCTCCGCCCTATATTTCCTGTTGACTGGCACTCTTTGCAAACCTTCACAAATCGTGCAACATCTTTAAATAAGGAGGGCCAGTAGAAACCTGATTGTAGTACTTTTGTCGCTGTTCTTTCGCTACCCAGGTGTCCACCATAGGGGGAGGCGTGGCATCCCTTCAGGATATCAGCGGTTTCTTCTTCCGGGATGCACCTCCTGTACAAGTTGTCTGCGCATCTTCTGAACAGGAGAGGATCATCCCAATAATAATTCTTGGCATCCGCGAATAGCTTCTTCTTTTGATTGTAGGTGATGTCAGGAGGCAGCTCTCCACAAGCAAGGAAATTGCAGATATCTGCAAACCAGGGCAAACCTTCTTCTTGAGCTTCAGCCATCATGAGAGCTTCGTCGGCAAAGTCGTCGTCGATCTGTGGCCCTCTCTGTCTCTCAGCCACTATCCTCGATAGGTGGTCTGCGACTACATTTTCCGCGCCTTTCTTGTCGATAATTTCATGATCGAACTCTTCGAGCAACAAGGCCCATCTCAACAATCTGGGCTTTGCGTCTTTCTTTTGCATTAAGTATTTTATTGCCCCATGATCCGTATATACTTTGACCTTTGATCCGACGAGATACGACCTGAACTTGTCAAACGCGAAGACAACCGCGAGCATTTCCTTCTCGGTGGTTGTGTAGTTTACCTGTGCTTCGTCCAACGTGCGACTAGCGTAGCAAATCACATGGTGCTTTTTATCTTTCTTTTGCCCCAGGACCGCTCCCACTGCGTAGACGCTAGCGTCGCACATTAGCTCAAAGGGCAAACCCCAATCTGGCGCTTGAAGGATAGGTGGTGATACTAAAGCATTTTTCAGGGCCTGAAAAGCACTGAGACAATCGTTAGAGAAAACAAATTCAGCATCTTTTACTAGAAGATTGGATAATGGTTTGGAAATCTTTGAGAAGTCTTTGATGAATCTTCGGTAATATCCGGCGTGCCCGAGAAAGCTTCTTATCCCCGTGACGGAATTTGGTGGAGGAAGCTTAGATATAGCTTCGATTTTGCTGGTATCCACCTCGATCCCACGCCTTGAGATCTTATGCCCTAGAACGATGCCTTCCCGCACCATGAAATGACATTTTTCCCAGTTCAGGACCAGGCTGTTTTTCTCGCACCTTTGAAGTACTAACGACAGATTCTTCAGACAGCTATCGAAGTCCTTTCCATAGACGGAGAAGTCGTCCATGAAAACTTCCACGATGTCTTCTAGAAAATCTGAGAACATTGATATCATGCATCTTTGAAAGGTGGCGGGGGCGTTGCAGAGTCCGAAGGGCATCCTTCTAAAGGCATAAGTGCCGTAAAGGCAGGTGAACGTCGTTTTCTCCTGGTCGTCGAGTAAGATGGGTACCTGGTAAAATCCTGAAAAGCCATCAAGAAAACAAAAATAATCGTGATGCGCTAATCTTTCAAGAACTTGGTCAATAAAAGGTAGCGGAAAATGATCCTTTTTTGTAGCCTGATTTAGCTTTCGGTAATCAATGCACATTCGCCAACCGGTGATGGTCCTTACCGCCACCTCGTCGCCCTTCTCACCCTTAACCACAGTCATTCCGCCTTTCTTGGGTACTACGTGGATCGGGCTTACCCAGTTGCTGTCGCTAATTGGGTAAATGATCCCCGCGTCCCTAAGCTTTATTACCTCTTTTTTGACGACCTCCTTGAGCATCTGATTCAGCTTCCTCTGGGGTTGGGCCAGGGGCTTGGCAGACTCATCCAAGTTGATGCGATGCATGCAAAGGGCGGGGCTAAGGCCTTTGATATCGTCTACGGAATATCCTATAGCCCCCCTGTGGAGTCTTAATTCCTCAAGGAGCCGATCTAGCTGATTGCTTGAAAGATCTGCGTTTACGATGACTGGGTTCCTCTGTTCTTCATCTAAAAATTCGTACTTCAGTCCCTCAGGTAACACTTTTAAATCCGGCTTTGCTCTGGGTGTCTCCTCCTGAGGTTCTCCTTCAAGGGAGGCATACTTCGTAGAGTTCACCTCCTCCTCTTCTTCTTGCAAGTCTTTGTCAGAAAGGTTGAAAATGTCGAGATGTTTCACGACCTCGGGATTTTCGAAGTCAAGATCCTGACAGCTTATTGCTCTCGCGAGGGGATCCACTGTCCAGATATCCTCCTCTATTTCCTCGCAGAATTTATTGTAGCTATCCGCAAAACAGGCCGATTCAGACAGGGATGGACCTCTCATGATTTCCTTCATCTTGAAGTCCATGTGGCTGTTTCCAACCCTCAAGGTGATTATCCCTTCAGAGACATCGATCAGCGCCCTCCCTGTTGCCAAGAAAGGGCGTCCGAAGATGATCGGACATCTAGTATCTTCAGCTGTGTCGATGACGACGATGTCGCAAGGAATAAAGAAATCCCCGACCCTAATCGGCACATCTTCGATAATGCCAACAGGTCTTTTGAAGGAGTGATCCGCCAGTTCAATCCGCATATTGGTTCGAACTATGTCGGTCAAACCCATCCTTTGCGCGAAACTTAAGGGCGTGAGGCTGATGCTTGCTCCCAAGTCCGCTAGACCCTTCCGCTCGACATTGTCCCCGATGGCGAATGGGATTGTGAAAGCTCCGGGATCCCTTCTCTTAGTCGGCAAGCTGGGCTTTACGAAGGCAGAGGAAGTAGAGGCCAGGTACACTGTCTCTATCCTTCCTCCCCTTCTTTTCTTCATTATTAGATCTTTGAGAAACTTGGCGTATGTGGGCATCTCCTCCAAAGCGTCAAGGAAGGGGACTTCAAGATGCAGCTTCCTGATCGAGTCCATGAACCTTTCGTGCCGCTTTTTTAGATTTGCCTTGATCAGCTTGTACGGGAACGGTACCCTGGGAGCATAAGGATTCCTCCCACCAGATGGCTCATCGGACGGTCTCGGCGCAGGCTCTTGGGCTTCTGCAGGCCTACCTCCATCTCCTGCTGGAACGACATCCTTGGGCCCTTGCTCAGGTTCCGGTGGGGCTTCATCAGCGCGCTCTACCGTCTTTCCTGATCTAAGCACTGCCATTACTGCAGTTTCAGGGTGAGGGAGCATTTTTCCTGCAGGGTTCTTCATCAGAGCAGCCATCTGAGACAGCCGTTGATCGACCTCCCATTAGCGCATCTGCAGACTCGCCGTCTGGTGTTGCATGGAATTCAGAGATCCAGGGCTGGTAAGCGTCCCCTGTACCAACTGGTTGATGATGGTGTCCTGTCTTTTTATGTAGGCGGAAAGCTGACCAACCCAATTAGGCCGGGTTGCCTTCTCGCTTTGGCTCTGACATTCGCCCTCAGAAAGGGGTTGCTCACAACGAGGCATGGTATCAAGGTTCGGTGGAGCAGGTTACCGCCTTGCAGGGTACCTGAAATATCACGAGAAATCAAGTTAGAACACAGAGTTATTTGGTTCCGGCAAAGAATAATGCTTAAAGAAAAAAAAGAAAAAGAAAAAGAAGTGCTGTCAAGCCTATTTCTAAGCTTGAGGCACGGGAGTGTAGTTAGTGGATTCGGATTTGTCGACAGTGCCATTTGCCTTGTCCCCGGCAACGGCGCCAGAAAGTTGACCGGCCTAAATCGCGCGTCCTAAAATTGGAGGCGTATTTGAGGTAGTCGAGCCTTCGCATTTATAACCCGAATCCTTCTAGGCCCCCGCAACTTTGTTTACGGGGTCGAAGTAGTCATACGGGGTCGAACACAGAGACAAGGTGGGTTGTGTTGGCGACTCTGAATCGACACTCTACACTCCAGTGGGTATAAAGAGATATTAAAATTCCCCGAAGGGAACAACAAGATGTCACGATTAAATCAAAGAAAACTATCTCCAACTGGAGTTACAAGAAAGATTAAGATTTTGTCATTTAGCAGTTTTTAGGAATTTTCATGCGACAGAAAATAGAAAGATAAACGGCAGTTTAAGGCGTAATGCAAGGGACAAGACTTCAGTAAGACAAGCGGTAGCAGTATCACCCTGCACCCCTCCTCTCAGAGCGGGTGCCTCTAACCAAGCATCAACACCCCTCTCGAGGTTGCAGGGCTCAAGTTAGAGTGGAATGATACTAAAACAACTCCGTTCCGGGCACTCTCGTACTCCAGAATTGGACCGAACACTAGAGCCACAACCCAACTCTCGAAGTAGTTGTGACGGGAAAGATGATTCGGTAGCTAAGCGAAACGCGATCCAAAACATGCAAGCTAGAGTTCAGATATCTAACACAGCAGTTACCCAATCATAAGGCATCAAGCATTAAACAAATAGCAATTAAGCATTTCTATTTCCATAAGCAATTAAGGGTCTTAATACAATGCTGAAGTAAAGAATTTAAATAACAGAATTAAAGATAGATGTCGCCTTCTTGATGTAGAAGGGCGACAGACTACTACTACTCCCAGCCCGATACCGCCCAGGGACCTATCCCGGTACAGCCGTGTCGGGCGGCACGAACTCTCGGACGGCATGCCTGACGGACGACTATATCGTTCGAAGACCCTGGCCGATACGCTCATGTCGGGCGGCACGACTGACGGGCGGAGCGTATCGGGTTCGGTATCGTGTCGGCCATGGATTTACATATACTACTGTCGGGCATTGTTGTCAGGCACTCATGTCGCGTATCTACATCGGCCGATATCGGCCCTCAGTGTCGTCCGGTACTGTCCTAGGTGAACCGATCTCCTCCCTCTCGGGATGAGGAAGAGCTCACCTAGTGTCGCCCGGTACAAGCACTGGGGCACGATACGGTTGCTCTCGCACTTCTCTCGCAGATAGCTCAAGTCCCCAACTGTCCGAACTGTGAACTGGCCAGCCGTCCTGACCTCTCCAACCTGTCTTTTCGGCTTCCTGTAGCTGTTATTTATAGTCAGCTGGTTGGTGAGAAACATGGTGCTCGAAGCGCCACATAGCTCCCTTATACGCCGGTCGATGGATGTAGATGGCTGATACAGGCGTATCTCGACGCGAGGTGCTGGCTATTGGTCACGTGGCGGGCGGCACGCCCGCCGGTGGGTGGTCATGTCGTTCGACGAGTTGGGTCGTCGATGCGGCTTTGGCTCCCTGTCGGGTAGAAGGTGTGTCGGCCGGCACGTCCCTTTCGCAAGGTGCCCTTCTCCGTCGATCATTCTTGTGTCGCCCAGCCCCTGTCGGGCTGGGTTGTATCGGGCGTCAAGAAGGTCGAGACGGGCTTAGACTTATTGTGGGCCGTAATCGGCCTTATTGCACAAAAACGAGGAAAACTCTGTAGAAGATAGGAAAAATTGGAATAAGAGCGTTGCTTGGCCAATTATTGCGAAAATGCTAATAAAATAGAGGAAAATAGCAGAAAAGGGTAGTTTTGATAACAGAATAAAGGGCAAAAATGTCACAAAATTTGGTGTTATCAAGTTCCTAGTGGAATTTTTATGAGATGAAATACAAGAATTTATGAGATTTAGAGTAACATGCAACAAAATAATCAAACTTCATTCCTAATATATATATATATATATATATATATATATATATATATAGTCCGACTAGAATACACTCGAGTATACAGATCACACAGATACACTCAAGTCTGTTTGCATATCAAGACTATTTTTTGCAAAATGTAAACCATTGATCTTCACCGTCATACTATAACTAGGCTACATACAAATTTTGAGCCCATTTGGATGAGTGTAAGCCACTCATCCAAGGGAAACAAAATTGACGTGCAAAACTAATTTGAAATGCATAATTTTTGCGGTCTTTATAACATGACCTATAAATGTCCAAATGTGTTCAAATTTTGCGTATGTGCTATTCACAAGATGTTTAAGAAGATCAACAGATTATATTTTTGAAAAAAAATATTGCATCATGAAAAACTACTTGAGTGTATTCTGCCCCGAATACACTCGAGTGTATTCTAGCCTAACTCTCTCTCTCTCTCTCTCTCTCTCTCTCTCTCTCTATATATATATATATATATATATATATATATATATATATATATATATATATATATATATATATATATATATAGTCAGGCTAGTGTACACTCGAGTGTACCGGAGGCACCGTACACCTCATTCATTTTTGAAGATGTAGTAAATTAAAAAAAAAATTAAACCGTTGATCTTCTTAATTATCATAAGAGAATACTATATAATGAAATATATATATCAATGTTAAAAGATGTATAAAGGTATAAATAAATATTAATGGACATCTCATACAAGTGGGACAATTATCTGGGCTTTGGCTCACAAACTGCTTTACAAAAAATAACATATTATGTGTAGCAAATGTGTGAAAGTGTTCATCATAAAAGAATTCCAATAAAATTCTCATTTACAGATATAGTGATTGTATATGGAATTTAATGATATTATTTCATTTTGTACAATATGAATTACATAAAAGTCTAATTAGTATCTATATCTCTCTTTCTCTCATATGATAATAGCATGTAGGTGGAGTTATCCTCTCTAACCTATCATAAAGGAAGTAGAATCCCATGAAATTACAATCCATTGGAAGTATGTTGCATCACACATCTAATAAAAAATGAATACCAAATGAAAAAACTATAATAACATTGTTTGCTCACTTCCATAACAGTCTTACATCTTTCCTTTACAATTCCTCAAATGTGTAAAATCGTCAATTCGATAATTTCATCATCATTCCATTTAAAACAAATTGAACAAAAATGCCATATTATAGATACCACAAATATCAACAAATGTTTCCTCTTATTAGTAATTGATATAATTGAATTTGTGATAAGCATAATCATAATATTTTTGAAAAGTTTGGAAATAAAATTTAGAATCTAACTCTACATGAATTAAATCGATACCTTTTCTTAGAAGGTAATTGTATTATGCATACTTAATGATAAATAAACATGAACATATGTATTTATAGAAATATAAAATAAGATATACTTTCTTCAAGAATTGTTGATCTCTAAATGCTCTTAAATACCAAACATAGTAATGCAATATGCATTATTATAATATTTATCTAAATAATACCAACTGGGGGGAGGGGGCGTCACCCTTGATGCTTTCCTCCCCCTGGCCCTAACTGGTCTCGGGGCGTTTTCGATTAGGAAGAGCAAGGGCTGCGAGTCGATGGAGCAAAAGTGCTGCGAGTCGGTGGGCGAAGCTTGGGTGTGCCGGTTGGAGGGGACGTGTGAAGCGCCGCGAGGAGCAGCTCTGGGCCAGTGGATTGGCAGTTCGACTCGATCGATTCCACTCCGTTCAAGTGCGACGGATGGAAAGGGCCTCTCCCAACTAGATCTGGCATCTTCGTCGCTGCTTTACCCAGCAGGTGATGGGAGGGCTCTCTTCGACGCTTCCCTCACTTGCATCCCCCCTTCCTTCCCGGAGCGACGCCATGGCTCAGGTTGGTAAGCTTCGGCGGCGGTGGGTCTTGTCGCTGGGCTGGTTGTTCCTCAGCTTGGCGGCGCGCCCTTTCCACAACGACGGCAAGGATGGGTGTCTCCATCAGGCTACGTCTTCTGACGGCGATGCTCTCTCCTCAACCGATGTCAAGTCGGCCTCCCAGGGTTGCGACCGCGCCCTGTTTGTTCGGCGTTGTTGGCTTGATCTGCGGCAGAAGGTTGAGCTTCCTTTGTGTGCTTTCTTCTGCAGGCGATCGGCTTGGCACCTTGTCTAGTTGCCTGACTTCGTATCAGTGTGTCCAATGGTTGTGCTTTTGGGCCATCCTGGTCAGTTGTTCGGGTTTCTTCACGTTTAGATGGTTGGGCAGTTTGCTTACTGCTGCTGCAGCTGGTTCTTCAGTTTCCTGAGTTTCAAGGGTGCTCGATGCTTTGTCCGACCGATGGTGTCCCTTTGGCGGGCTGATGTAGGCTCTCTGCTTCTGCTGGGTTGGAACACCTGCTAGGTGTTTGACGAAATGCTTTATGTCCCTTTGGTGTCCCTTTGGTGGGCTGATTCAGGCACATCTCGAGGGTTTTGGCTTAAGAAGGGTGGTTCCTCTTCTCTTCTTCAGTGCCTGCTCTGCTGCTGCGTGCAGCAGAAGCCTGTTGGGGTTGTGTGGTTTGTTGCTGTGTTAATGGCTTCTTTGTTTTTTCATGAACCTTGCGGGTGAGCAACTAGATGCTGTGGCGGGATGTTAGCTCGAAGGATCTCCTTTATCTTGTCTTAGTACCACAATTTGTGGGTACTTTCAATAGACAGTTGGTGCTGTGCTTTGCATAAAGGAGTGATTTGGAGCTGAACTTTCCTTCCCAATTTTTGTTGCTAAATTGCGATGGTTCTTGTTTGGAGTTGGATATCTGAGATGGCCATAAACTTCATGTCTAGCTACAGGCTGGTTTACTAATTTTTGTATTATGTAAAGTTGCTACTACTATTTGTGGATACGCTGAAGGCATGTAATAGTGGCTTGATGTAATCTTCTTCTGGTTGGTCCGTCTGAAACTAGCTTGTCTAGTTTGTGTGGGTTTCTTAGTTTCTATTTTCACCTAGTCTACTTGTGTATCCCCCTACGTGGGGACTTTGATCTTTTATTGAGCTTTTAGCTCCTGTCGATGTAATGGGGTACTTTGTGCCCAAAGTTTTTTGGTTTTAATAGTAACACGCCTTTTGACCGACCCAAAAAAAAACCAAAAATGCTTTTATATATTAAATAATCCACTAATCAATCACAAAACAAGAAAGTAGTATCAATTTACTTTGTTTAGTTAATAATTGTTTCTTGAAGTAAAATATATAGGAAAGAATAAACTATCAATATGTAATGAAATATTGTTATTTTATCGGGTTAGATTTTTCTAAAGATCTTCCTATCATGTTAAATTTCATATCCACAAAAAGAAACCACTCAAACAAAAACTCCCGACTCTCATTCTTGGTTTTATAATATATCTCACCTTCTCTCTCTTAGATTTTATACTCTGGTGGTTCCATCTTTCTTTATGTACATGAAGATCTTATTGCTTCTAAAATCCAAATTAGAAAGAAACCTCCAAACCATTCTTTCAATGGCTCTCAATTTCAAAAACCAGAGATATGCTTAATAACCTCCATATAAACTCAAAACCACATGAGAATCAAAGGACTACAAGAAATACATAGATACGTTAATCTAAACACGCCACTTCTTCTTTGTCAATTCTATCTACCTTTGGAGGGAATGTGGTCAATTCTACGTCCTCGGGCCATTCCCTTCTAATTCCTTGTCTAGGATACTTCCTCAACATCGTGAGAATCTTTTTTGGTTATGGAGGTTGAGTTGACATCAAGAGCGCCCCCTACTCTTCTTGGAGACATCCAACCTCAAAGATCAAGGGGCTTGTTCCAGAAATGTTGTGTTTGTGGCGAGTTTAGTGGGAGGTTTACTGTGACCGTGGCCCTGATCTTAGTGGTGCAATGGATATTTAGGCTTTCAACTAGGCTACATGCACCTTCACAATTTATCTAGGAATTACTGTTATGAGTGCTAAATCTCTTCCCAGATGAGTCATTTCTTGAATAATCTTTGTGTAATGGATCCTTTTGAGAATCCTATTTCCTTGAGTCATTTTCCTATTTTGGTAGTGAATCCATTGTAACTTATAAATGAAGGTCCTTATATCTATATGTATTAAATACTCAGACAATCTCATTATTTATACTTGAACTAATTTGATGATTGACTAAACATGTTTTTCACCTTTATATTTTGTGCATTTACATTAGACTAAGCTTATTAGAGTAGTAGTAGATATGCACTAACATAATATTTGGGTGTTCCTTTCCACCTTGAGTTCACCTTTTACTCATATTATATATATATATATATATATATATATATATATATATATATATATATATATATATATATATATATATTGGGCGTATCTTTCCACACGTGTGCATCTTTCCATCAGTCACATTCTTGAGATTTCATGGATCTCGATCCTACTTAAGTAAATTTAATATGATTGGTTTACATGCACTATTTATGATTTTGATAATATTGTTATGTAATTATAGGAAAGAATTCTGTCTATCCTTGTTGATAAATGCCTCATCTATTGACATGCTAATTCTGTTGAACTTTTTTCTTTTGAACATTCCTTTATTGAAATCTCCTAAATTGATATCTCATTGCTCTAAGTAATACCTACTTGCTAATATACTACACATATTCTATTTAATGCAGCCGTTCTTTCCTTTGTTTGTTTGCACTTTTGGGTGTTGCTTTCAACCCACCTAGAGTACGAAAAACCTATAGACTAGGAAGTAGGAGGTGTCTACCAAGTTAGTTTTAGGAAGACTTATGAGATGGATAAACTGTTCACTACAAATGTTAAATGACCTTTGTGGCCCCATTGTCGAACTTGGATAAATTTTTGTAACAGTTAGATTTACCTATCTACTGCTACAATACTGTGTTCTTTACCAATCTGTTTGAAAAAATATTATGTACCCCTTTATTTGAGAAATTATTATTTTGTGTTTGTCAATGAATGAGGCTATATGTTCTATTTTCTTAAATTAATCAAGGAGTGGATCCCCTCTTTGGTCCTACTCCTTACAAGATAGTATCAGAGATGATTTGTAGTCAGTAAACTGACTATTTTAAAAATGTTTCTTAGTACATTTCTCTTAGAAGTTATACCTACACTAGTCTTATGTTGGAATCAAGGAAAAATTTCTAGTGAAAATATTTGCCCCTTAGGCTTCATAGTGTATTTGTGGACCTAGTTAATCCCCTAGGTCATGTGATTACCTAGTGAACTAGATGATAGTAGAGTGATATTTTCTAGTTCATCCTTGTCATGCAACGACCTTATGGTATGAATCACCAATAAGGGAAAGCCTTAATCTTTTTCATTGTTGGATGGGTGTCTTTATGACTCCTAATTGTTTCATGATGAGACTCTATGTTATTTTCTATGATAAATTAGGTTTTATGATGAATGTTTATATGGTTGTTGTGACCTGTAAGAATTTTATCAGGAGTTAATGTCAAGGAATAGGAAACCCTTACATGTATCCTATGATTTGAATTAGAGATGTTTTGTACATCCTTCTAGATTCTCGAAGAAGTCAAGCCTCTTGTTGGAAGTATATGAAGGTAAAAATCCTTGCTAGTTTGTTCAAGTTGGTGACTTGGTTTTGCAACGATTTTGGTGCCAGTTTCAATTTTACATTGTAAAGTTCTAATCATAAACTTATTTTATACTATCTGTACACAAGAAAAGTTTTTTTGACTTTCTATTTATAGTTTCATAAACCAAGTCACCACCTAAGGATCTTAAGTAGTGAGAAACCCTTGGAAGAAAAATAAACTAACTGGATAGGTTAACCACAAAACCTTAAGACCAAAGCATGGAGAATAGAGTAGGAGGAAATTCTAGATATGGTACAACTTAGTTGACTTTCCCCTTGTTTCATTGTCAGATTGTTGGTTGGGTTTTCGATTGATCTTCTTAAGGGGTGGATTCTTGTAACCCTATAGACTTAAAGTTGTTAATACAGCTTTAATGATGTTTGAACTTAATAATGAATGAATTAACTAACTTTTGAGTAACTTCAACATTTAGTATCCCCCTAACAAATATAGATGAATGGAATCTACTAAAATGACAAATAAGTCCTACAAATTGATTTTCCCTTATCTAAATGGTGAACATAAATAATATAAGTTATTTATTAGGTTTGAAAGACATTGAAGTAACAAAATTGGGGCCACTTCACCCCAACTTGCTATAAAAAAAATTAACCTGGGTTAAACACTATAAGAATGTGAAAGTTGACGAATGTATAACATTGACCTACATGAACATCAAAAATTGAAGGGCAAGGAAACTAAGTAATAATCTTAATATTTGTGGTTAATGTGTGCATTTAAAATTTGGACAATTCATTTAATAAGTTACATAGAATACACTATATAGCTCGATTGTGGACATGAGATGTTCCTGATATGTAAAACTTAATGTTACTCCTTAACGATAATTTTCCAAATGAATGATACAATATGGTTTGATTGTAAGGTATAGAATGATTAAATTTGTTCATATACTCAACCTAAGAGTTAGCACTAATACTAAAGGGAAATAAGATATGTATTATGAAGTACTCTTCATGTACACACCCTCTCATTAAAAATTAATGAAACTACCATCATAAGGTATGTAGCCCAAATAAGTGTGACAACGATAAAAGAATTATAGGTTTTGGTTTATCTCTCTTAGCTCAATTTTTCATGTGAAAGAAAAGGCGATAGAGATATGAGTCTATTACCGAATAGGTACATCTTGGTCATATGTGACTGAGTACTCAAAGTTATGGTCACCTAGATTTTTGGGACGAAATACTCTTTAAGGATGGGGTGTTAGAACATATCCAACTCTGTGTATCTAACCTAATCCATGCTACCTTAGTTTTTCTTCTATGGAATTAATAACATTTTTCCTAAATTTGAATTTATCAGGATTCATAAAAATCAAGAAATGTAGTGTTTTAGTTGATAACTGTTTTGAGACTTTAATGTGTATTAACTAGATAATATTTTATTAGGGGTTAGTATTATATTTTTACCACTATAGTAGATTTTGGTTTACGATTGATTTTCTAGAGTTTTCCTATAACTATAAGATAGAGAAAAACTCACAAGGGTGTAGCTCATTGGTGATCGAACTATGAACGTAGGCAGATGTCTCAGTTTCAAATCCTCATGGGGATGAATAAAGCTGGGATTTATGTCTGACATGGTTTGCACCGGAACTAATGGGTTGCACACTTGGTTTACCTTACTGCTCCTGTGTCGGGCCTCCATAGGTCAATGAGGGGTCGGGGAGAGGAAGTCTCCTTGATGACTCATTTTTTTAAGATAGAGAAAAAGAGAGTAAAAAATGAGTTTTGAGAATTTAATGAATACAAGAAAAAGACAAATACATTAAACATATACATCACCTAAAAGACATGTTATATATCTATCAAAAGTGTAAACTAATGAGAAAGTAGTTTTATCTTTTCTTATCAGTTGTATAAATAAGTTTATTATTATTGAGAAACTTAACATAAATTGAGAAACTTATGTTGTTATTTCCTAGACAAATTAAAATAATAAAATTTCTAGTGGAAACTCAAATGAAAAGAAGTATAAGAGTTTATGAGATTTGGAGTAATGTGTAAAAAAAGTAAAGTTAATTTGTACGTTATAAATGTACACACACACACACACACACACACACACACATATATATATATATATATATATATATATATATATATATATATATATAAACACAAGTATGGAATGATTCAATTAACAAACCCAATAATACATACAAGGTATGTATCAATAGTTATTATCAAATGTGTATATATTAATGTGAAAAAAAATTCATAAACATCTAAATAAATACTAATGGGTATTTCATACACGTGGGGCGATTTATTTTACCTTTGGCTAACAAATTGCTTTACAGAAACTAAGTTATTATGTGTAGTAAATGTATAAAATTGTTCATTATAAAAGAATTCCAATAAAATTCTCATTTCCAAATATGGTGATTGTTTATGGAATTTAATGAAACTATTCCATTTAAAACAATATATGAGTTTTAGGAAAATCTAATTTAGTATCAATATTCTCTCTACTTATATAGAAATAGCATGTAGGTAGAATTACCCTCTCTAGCCTATGGTAAAGGAAGTATATTCCCATGAAGTTACAATCCATTTGAAGTATGAAGCATCATAAATCACATATGATAAAAGAAGAATACCAATTGCAAATTATAATAACATTATTTGGGCACTTTTTGTAGCAAACTTCCTTCTTCCCTCTGTAATTCATCAAACATGAAAAATCATCAATTTGATAATCTCATCATCATTTTGTTTAGATCGAATAGAAGTAAAATGCAATATTATAGAACAAGGAATATCAAGATGTTTCCTCTTATAAGTAATCAGTATAATACAATTTGTGATAAGCAAGATTGAAATAATTTTGGAAATAGATACCTTCTCCTAGAAGGAAACAATATTATGCTTACTTAATGGAAAAACTAACATGAAAAGATGTATTTAAAGAAATATAAATCAAATTATAATTCCCTCATGAGTGGATGTTCTCTAAAGGGTCATATATACCATATATATACAATATACATTATAATATATTTATTAAAATGATACCAAAAATACTTTTTCTATATTAAATAATTCATTGAATTATATATAAAGAAGAAAGTAGTGTTAGTTTATTTTCTTTACTTAATTTTTGTTTCCCAAAGAAAGGATATTAAATTAGGATAAGGAATTATTTTTGTTTTATCAAGTTAGATTTTTCCAAAAATCTTTCTATCACACTAAATGTTATATACACAAAAGGAAACCAGTCAAACAACAATCCCATACTCTCATTCTTTATTTTAATATATATATATATATATATATATATATATCTCACCTTCTCTCTTCGAGATTTTATACTCTAGTGGTTTCATCTTTGGTTATGTATAGGAATATTTTATTTCTTCCAAAGTCCAAATAAGAAATAAACCTCCAAATCATTCTTTCTGAGATTCTTAGTCTCCAAAGCTGGAGACATTCTTACTAACTTCCATATAAAACCAAAACCACATGAGCATCAAAGGCCTTCAAGAAGTAAATAGATACATTCACCTAAACATGCCACTTCCTCTCTATCAAATCCATCTACCTTTGGAGGGAGTGTGGTCAATTTCTGTGTCTTCATGCCATTCCCTTCTAATTCCCTCACCAGGAAACTTCCTTTCCATTATGAGAAGCTTTTCTAGTTTTGGGGCTAGAGTTGACGCCAAAAGTGCCCCCTACTCTACTTGAGACACCCAACCTCAAAGGTCTGGGGGCTAGTTTTGGGAAAGTTGTGGTTGCATGCTAGGTTATGGCAAGTTTAGTGGGAGGTTTTAGTGTGATCTTGAACCTAATATTAGTGGTGCAATGGATACTTAGGCTTTCAACAAAGTTATGTACATCTTGCTGATATATCTGGGTGTTACTATTATGACTGCTAAACCTCTTCCCATATGAGACATATATTGAATAATCTTTGTGTGTAATATTAAATCCTTTAATGAATCCTATTTCCTTGAGATTATTTTCCTATTTTGATATTAAATAAATGATATCTTATGAATGAAGGTCCTCTAACCTATTTTTATTCAATATTGGGATGATATCATCCTTTCCGCTTGAACTAAATTGATGATTGACTAAACATGTTTCTTGACTTTACATTTTGTGCATGTACAATAGACTAAGCTTATTTAGAGTATCCATACATATGTAAATACCATACTATCAATTTCAATAGGAAGGTTAGTTCTCCTTCTACATGTATCAAGCTAGATATTACCAAGGCTTTTGATTCCATTCGATGGACATATCTATGGAATTGTCTTCAAGGTCTTGGTTTTTGTTAACAATGGTTGACATGGTCAAGCAATGTGTTGAAACTCCTTCATTCTCCTTACTTCTCAATGGTATCTCTATGGGCTTCTTCAAGAATTACAATGGGCTTTGATAGGGAGAACCACTTTCTCCTCTCCTTTTCACCATTGCCATGAAAGGGCTTAGTAGAAGAATAGATGACGCTTATGTGAACAAATCGACCGGTCCTTATGCCATCAATAGGGGCAAGGTGCTCAATCACTTAATGTTCACATATGATGTATTAATCTTTGTTGAAGGTGGTTCACATACACTGCATTCTCTTAGGTTTCTTCTCCAATATTTTGGGAGAATATCCGATATGAAATATAATCCTCTGAAAATAAGTATATATCTCTCATCTTCGTGCAGAAAGAAAGAAACATTGGTTGAATCTATGGGGATCCAAAAAGGGGAGTGACTGACCAAGTATCTCAGATTTCCCTTGGCAGGTGGCAATATCAGAAGAAAACACTACCATGATCATCTTGATTGTTTGAAGGACATGATCAGTAAGTGGTCGGGGTCTAGAATCTCTATGGATGGTAGACTTATGCTCATGAAGCACTATGCTATGGGTCTTATAAACTACTGGATGAGGCAAGGCAAAATTCCTAGGTCTTCTCTAGTACATATGAAAATTCTCATGTCAAATTTTATTTGGGAAGTCCTCACCATCCAGCTAGCTAGCTGAAGCTTGCATACCCTAGTCAAGAAGGTGGCCTTGGTCTTTGTTGCTTAACTAATTTTGCTGACTATCATACTATGAAGAGGATTAAAAAGCTACTGCATGAACAATCTACATGGAGCTCTTAGATAGGTGTGAGATATGGAACTAACCTGATTCATCCTAACTGAATTAGAGGCTTTTCTGCTTGTTGGAGAAAGATGGTCACAGCTTGGAGAGATTCAATAATCTAGATGACAAAGGTCTATGGGCGAGTTGCCATCAAATCAAACTATTGATAAAGCTTATGAGAACCTTTGGTTATCAATACACCAACTGAGATGGAGTTGTACAACTTATAGAGCTCTAAAGAACTTACTTTCGACGACTGAGAAAATGAATAGGTTGAGTATTATCTCTAATTTGACTTGCAGGTTTTGCCTTCAAACTGATGAATCTATCGATCATATGTTTGGTGACTTTAAGGTATGGAGATACCTAAGGGGTCGTGCTCAACTAAAATTGAACATCATATGTTTTTACTCTCCTCAGTCATGCCTCACCAATGTTGGAGGAAGATATAAAGATAACAAAATTACTGAGTTATGAGCCTTAATGGGATGCTTTCATCACATATGGATGAAAAGAAATAAGAGATTTCATGGAGGAAGTGACTGCGATAAAATCACTATCTTTAGCATATTAGAAAAGGACATCTGTCTATTATTCAAGGCCAACAAACATAAATTGTAAAATAGTTCTCTTATTGTTTGTAGGAACTAGAATTTATTGTAATATAAGAGCTTCCAAACTCTTATTGGCATAGTATTCATCATGTGAACTACATGCTCGTGTGTAGTTTGTAATTTTGTCCCCTTCTTGGGGTTAGGAAATATATTTACCTAGATTTTCCAAAAAATGATATTTCAAAGCAATTTTCTGTCTCCAATGCACCTTTCTACTCGTATTATATATATGTATATATGTACATATATATGTATATATGTATATGTATGTATATATACATATATTTATATATATGAATATCTATATGTATATGTATGTATATATACATATATATACATATACATATATGTATATATATATATATATATATATATATATATATATGCCATTCATTCGTTACGCGTGTGGGTAACTAAGGTTAGTTACCCATGCATCTGTTTTGTAATGGGAAGCCATGTATTTGTAATGAGACAACCAACATTGTAATGAATGACCAAAATTATAATACAAATACTCATTTTGTAATACTATGTAAACTGCTATTATAAATATAATTTTTACTGTATTCAAAGGGAAAATAAAATTTCCACGCTGTATTTACAAAAATAGTCATTGTATTAAAAATTTGATTGTCTCATTACAATCAGGTTCCTTCCTATTACAAAATGGATCCACGAGTAACAAAATTTAGTTACCCGTGTGGGCAGTGAATATATACTCTCTCACACACACACATACACACACACACACACACACACACACACACACACATATATATATATATATATATATATATATATATATAGTCAGGCTAGAATACACTCGAGTGTATTCAGAGAAGAATACACTTAAGTAGTTTTTCAGGATGTAATATTTTTTTCAAAAATATAATCCGTTAATTCCTGATGAAATTGAGTGTGTGTAGGTAGTACAAATCAATCATACTAAAACCAATATCACCTCAAATCCATTGTGTGTATAAACCAAGTAAGTAACATGCATTTACGAGGATGCCACAAGTGAATGGAGTGGATACTGTATGAACTAAAGAATGGTAATGTAGTCAATAAGCATCTCCCCCAAATGGATTGCCTTGGTGTGCATAATATACCAAATGAAATATTTGTCATGGTAGGCGACTGACCCCTCTTTAGATCCTCTTTTCAGGATGGTGTAGGTGAGGACGTGATGCATATGTCACACCATAGGATTGTGGAGGTTGTTTTCCTTTTTACCATGGGATAAGATTGGGGCATGCCAAAAACTTCTTCTCACATCTTGTACTAATCATAATACTCATGTTTTATCTTAGCATTTAACATTTAACATTCTTTTATCCAATTTTCATCATTACCAATAAAAATGCAGTGAGGTCATGTGCATCCAATATATGATCATGCATTACGACTCTAAAATCAAATTTTGTGGGGGGTATTGTTGCCGCAAATTCTTTAAAACCTACTCATAAACTCTAGAGTCATCTAACAATGCACTGGTCAACTGTTGAAGAAAAATGACTTAGCATAAAACACCTAACATTGATCAATGTTGAAATATAAGTTTTATCAATGAAACTACATAATACTTAATTTGATGTAAGATTTTTATCGTACCAGAAATTCTCTAGAGATGAAATCCCTATATTTTACCTAAACCAATTGTATGATAGTCCCACCCGCAAATGGACAAATCTTGTTGCAATATAATTTAGGATTGAAGCCAAATGATGACGTATATGAAAATTATCAGACCAAAGTAACCAAGAAAGAACTAGTATTATCACAAAAAGTTAGTTGTTGTTTGAGTATGCTATGATTGCAATAAAAAGACAAAATAAATCTCTAGATTAGTGGATGGATGGAAATAGTAGGGTGGGTGGATTTCACCGCCACTACCTAAGTCCACTAACTCACTACATCACAGGAAAGCATAAACACATAACATTAAGGATAGGTAAATATAGTCCTTTTTTAATAAGGATTCAAACTAAACATATATCACCCTAGGCTCATTGTGAGATTACTTAGAGGTTATGTACTCATTACCTCAGTAAATACCTATATTAACTTCTCGTTTAGGGTTTAACAAGAATCCACCAATATCCTTAGGCTTAGGTTTGAAATTCTCTACACCCAAGTTTAGATAATCAAGCAAATATGTTGGCCAAGCACACGAGCAAGGCATTTAAAATATGAAATGGTTCATTCAAGAATGTATGCAATAAGTAGAGAAAAATGGAAAAATGAGGTTACCATCCACATCCTAGTGAGAGGACTGCTCTTCCTCATAGAAATAATGAGTTTGACAAAATAAGGAGAACAAGAAATAGTCATCATCACTATAAATAGAAGGATTGCATCTATGGTGTATGAAAACAACCTTCAAGCTTGGAGATGATGTTGACTTGACACATGTAGCAAGGATGAAGTAGAATGTTTGTTAGGTTAGATTAGAAATCATTGTATCCTTCTTTCCTCTAGTCGAGTCTTGTGAAGGGTCAATAGGTGGTAGATGGTTCATAGCTATCAAAGGTGGCTATCGATAGTGCTATATGTGGATGCTCGAGTGTCTTCAGCTAGCCTCCATCGAGGTCTAAACCTTAAATCCTTAATCAAAATGGTTGATGGATGTTAAATTCAGAATGCAGTAACGTTTTAGCATCAAAGACGATTCCTAGACACAAGGCTAGGGCCTTGTATTTGTATATGGGATAGAGTAAGAGAAACAAACTCCCATCCACCTCCAGTTATGGTAAAGACAATGCTAGAGAAGGCAAGGCATCACACAGTTTCTATGATGGTCTCTACAATAGCAGCCTCAATACTAGTACCTCAATAGGTGTGTAGGAGACATGATTTTATGTATGACTCTCAACAAGTAATTCCTGAGGTTGGACTCTATTATCTAGATCTCGAGGCTAGACTTTGTTAGATGGATTTGAGGCTGGACCTTGATAGGTGACTATCAGGGTAGGCTATAATGGTAGTATATCGAGGCTAGACTATCAAGACTAACCTCAATAGGTTGACTGGAAGTATTTTGGCAGGGGAGGGGAGAAAATGGTGAGTGGTGTTGGATGGCTATTGAATATGAGCCTAAATGGGTCCATTAAAGGTGATAGTGGATTGATGCCTAAATCTTGTTTGAAACTTGACATGAAGTAAAGGAACTTGACATGAAGTAAATCTTAATTGAGCCTCAATGGGGCCGTTCATTGGGACCATCATCTGAAGGTGGTGTCTAGAGATCAAATCTCAAACTTGACATGAAGTAAAGGAACTGTGATCAAAACCCTAACAAAATAGCATTAAACAAAGGAAAAATAAATTGAATCAAATTTAAAACAAACTGGAAAATGTAAATGTGAAACGAAGTTCTAAGTGCAGCTAAAATAGGATGAATATGCATTCATCAACTTTGTTTTCCCAAGTTCTTCTATACCTACTCATAAACCATATATTAACTAATGATACACTAGATGTATTGTGTAAGAAAAATGAATTAGCCTCAAATGCCAAAAACATGCTCAATTTGATGTTAGAATATGAGTTTTAATAGTGTGTTTGCACATGACCAATGGGGAATTTGAACACCAACCACATTGAGTTTGGAAAATGTTGCTTTATGTTCATTTGTTAGAGATTCTTTACATTTTCTGGGTTGGGAGGATTTTGTTCCCAAATGCACTTGCATCTTGTATGTGTAGGGGACTATTGTGAGTTAGATTTCCCTACAATTTTAGCTATCTATGTTGCTTGTGGTTGTTCTTCTTCCATTTGTTCTATCAAGATCCAACAACCCACTAGTTGCAACACCAAAAATCTGTAGATGTATGTCAGAATAAGTAATCGATGTGGACTGATGATCAAAATTAACCAAATCATTTGTAGCTTTTGTGGTATGTGGTTCCTAAATAAGCAAAGTACCTCATTGCATACATGTCATCTTAGACCTAGATGATTCAAGGGTTTTCACCTTTCCCTTTTACTTTCATGCTAGAAATGACATTGGTGACACCCTTCATTTCTTCTTTGAGATCCATGACACTAGAGAAGGGGTAGGTGAACATCAAACTTGGGTATCGACATGGATTGGGGATGGAAAAGAGGGATTTGGAATTGTAAGTGGATAAAGAGAGGAATTGGTGTTGGCATTAAGTGCATAACTGTAGTTTGGTGGAGGTAAATGAGGCAGCAGTGGTTTAGGATGGGGTTGTCATATTAATGAGATGTGATATAGGGTGATAGCTATAGGAGACAATGGATGTAGGTGGAATAATACTAGAAAGGTTCATAGAGATGATAGGGGGAGGTTCAACTAAGGGAGAATGATAACTTCATCAATGCGTTAAAGATGATGATATGTGATATCAATCCCATGAGAATTCACGGTGACAATGCTAGAACCAAATGCCAGAAAGCCCCTAATTGGCCAACTAAAGGTGCAATCAAAAGGGAGCCTGGATTGTGTTTGCATGTATAAGAAATTGAGCTCACATATTGTCAATTAAGTCATCCTAGAATGTGCTAGTATACCAACTAGCGTCCACTATCTAAACAACTAATGCTTATGTTGATGCATATTTGGTCCACTATATAATTGGCTAATTACTTTAGTTGTTTAGGTAGTTATTCTTGTAGTGCATATATTTCCCATCTATCCAGTTGACTAGCAAACCATATGACTAGAATTAGTAGGTAGGTCTTCATCATCCTTCTAGTAAACCAGCTAATGCTTGCAGCTAACATACTAGAATTGGCCTCGATAAGGACATTAAAAACTAATGCTCACTAGTGATGCTAGCTGATCGACTAGATTCAATTAAACTTGGACCTACACACTCTCAATAACTTGTCAAAGAACTCATCTACCTAGATAATCTACTAGTTGAACTATGTTGTAGATTTACTTCTGCTGCAATCAACACTTTCCACCTATAATTAATTCAAGTAGTTAGAATTCCAATCAATAACAATCTATACAAAATATAGAATAACACTTAATGCAATTAACTAATTAAAATTAAAGGACATAAAAATCTATGACAAATATCAAGTTTCCTCTCAAAAAGCACCACTTTTTTGCACATTGATAGATTGACGTCTCGATGTCAATTCAATAATGGAGTTGTAGATAGCTCCAATGAATGATCTTAATTTATATCCTCTACCATGGGTAGCATCTAATATGATTCACATTGATTTTTAATTCATTGGACTTGTTTAGCTAGATGTTAATAGCCACATAAAGTAGATGTTGTCAATGATATATGTCCATGGCCATTGTCTTCAACTTTTATAGGAAGAGGCAAAGTTGGGCATTATGTAGTAGCAATTGGTTTCCTTCCTTAAAATATTTTCTTCTCATGGGCCTATCACGCCACAACTTTGTCTTGTTTGTATAGATATGCACACACACATACACTATCAAACAAATTTCCTTAACTCATGTAGTTGGATCTATCTATGTTGTTTGAATTTCTTCTTATCAAATTTAAGTGCTTGGCTAATAGACTTTTCCAATATGGGTTTGATATGTCTATTGGATACCACAGTTGTCTTCTCATCTGTGGATGACAAGGTGTTGATACATAATGTGATACTTCATACTTAATAGGTAGATCCTTGAAGTTGCACTCTAGAAAATGATACCCCATCATATATGAAGATTCATGGAAGAATGATGTCTGTAAATAGCTTGATAACCATATTTGAAACACTTGACATGGTGAGGATTTCTTAAATCCACTTGAAAAAGTACTCCATAGTCAGTAAGATGTACAAAAAACCAAAATAAGAAGGAAATGGACACATGCAATCCACTCACCACACATCAAAGATATTGACTTCTTGCCAAAGTTGGAGAGGCATCTTGTCCCACTTGGAGATGTTACTAGTCTAGTGACATTGGTCACATGACTCGGTGAAGTTATGTGATTATTTCAAAATTGTCGACCAGTAAGTTTACACTACATAACTTTTTTGGCTATTACATTTGAGATCATGTGCTCATATGTAGAGCTATAATTGCATTGGTCTTGAAAAGAAGGAATTCTCCTCAGGAATTCATCATTGATAGTCCATTTGAGAAGAACTTGGAAAATGGATCATCCCAAGAAAATTTTGACATTAGATAATAATTTTATATTGTCATTTCCTTTGTAGTCAAGGTCCACTGTACCAACTGTTGGGAGTTAACAATATCAACATACTATGATGTGAACCCACCCCGAGGTACTTTGGTAACCTTTGTCACTGGGTCTTCTAGAATAACACCATTTATGGGTACCATGTCACGTTCCTCATACTATAACCTACTCAAGTGTTATGCCACCACATTTTCCCTTCCATTTTGTGTCTTGGATTTCTAAATCAAATTTATATAAAAGCAAAATCCATCACATAAGCCACATCTTTGTCTCTTTTTGGCAATAAATACTAGACAGTTGCATTGTTTGTGTAAAAAATGACACATGACCCACTGAGTGTGATATGAACTTGTCAAATGTATAAAATGGCAAGGATCTCTTTCTATGTTATAGCATAGTTCTTTTGTGCTTCATGTGTTGTATTACTGGCATAGTTGATAACATGAGGCTTTCAATCCATGCATATGACATAACTTGTCTTACATCATAGTCTTGGTGTCAAACATGATCTTAATCTGTAAAGATCAATTTGGAGCTTGAATCACAAGTGTGGACACCAATGCCTCCTTAAGGTGATTGAAACCTTGGAGGAAATCATTGTAAAATCTGAATTTAGCGTCCTTCGATTGTAAATTTGTGATAAATCTACAATAGAAACCTTCATGAATTAGAAAACATCTAACTATTTCCACCAAAGAGGGAGGATCTAGATTAGCAATGATTTTAATACCACATATATCACTTCTATCCATCTAGGACTAAAAAAATCCTAGAGCATGCCTTCCTTCTCTATGAAGTGACACTTTTCCTAATTAAGAACCACATGTTCTCCTTCACATCATGCAAGTATAGGGAAAGATGGTGCAAATAGTCTTTGAATGAGATTACATAGATCAAAGATTCATCCAACTAATACTCCATGATCGTATCATTATACCCCACAAAGATGGTTGACATGAATCACAAAAATGTGGTAGGGGCATTGCACAACCCGAACAATATTCTTCTAAAACTATATGTCCCAAAAGAAAAAGTGAAGGTATTCTTCACCTGATCATGTAGGTGTGTCGATATCTTGTATATAATAAATACTCATGCAAGTAGAAACATAATTCCAATGAGCCATATGTTACAAAATATGATCTACAAGGGGAAGTGGAAACCACTCCTTCCTTGTAGCCCTATTCAATTTCCTATAATCTATGCTCACTCCCCACCCTGTTATTGTACGGGCGGGGATCAACTCATTCTTCTCATTTGCAATAAATGTGGTTCCTCCTTTCTGTATCACGAACTACTCCTTGCACACTAATGGTGGGTTATAAACATGATAGATGATCATGTCAATGAAGAGCTTAATGAGTTATTTACAAAGTTTTGCTTCATATTAGTGTTCAATCTACATTGATTCTCAATTGAATATTTGTTTTCATCTACAATATCAATAAAGTACATACATATGACTCGAATGACTCCTGTAAGATGTGCCAATTTGTAACCAAAATGTTTTGCTTTTTTCTCAATTCATTAATCAATCTACTTTCTTGCTTCTTTTTCATATTTCTATTAGTAATCACATGAAAGAATAGTTGGTCATTAATAAATAAGTATTTCAGCCAAAAGCAGAACCAGCTTCATCTGAAATGCCTTGTATTCATCTTAAAGTAAAAAAAAATATTTTAGTTATTAAAAATTAGATGTAGACTCATCTTTTTTAGTATGAAGGTGGAAGAAGATCTGATCAACCTATTCATTGTCAAGGTCATATTCATGCAGATCAATACACACAGTCTTAAAAGGATCTTTTATACATGAGCATGCTACTGAAGTTTGGTCAACTGATCTACATAATCAAGGAAGTATAGTTCTTGCTATATGGAGGGTCCCTTGAAAGTATAAAATGCCTTGTATTTTGGGACTCCTTGTCCACTCTCAAGGTCATTTTCCCACTTCCATCTCAATGAGCGTTGTAGTTGTAGCTAGGAAAGGACTATCAAAATTAGAGAATAACACATATCCCTCTTTGATGTCCATGATCACAAAATCACTGGGGAGATATAAAATCCCACTTTCATTGTGACAATATGTCCTTCACTATGCCACATGGATCTAGGAAAGGACTGTCAAAATTAGAGAATAACACATATCCCTCTTTTATGTCCATGATCAAAAAATCTTTGGGGAGATAGAAATTAGATAATAACGTGGAGCGTTCTAGTTGTATCTAGGAAAGGACTATCAAAATTAGATATAAACTCCCATGTGGAGAATTTTAGTTGTAGCTAGGAAAGGACTATCAAAATTAGAGAATAACACATATCCCTCTTTGATGTCCATGATCACAAAATCACTGGGGAGATAGAAACTCCCACTTTCATTGTGACAATATGTCCTTCACTATGCCACGTGGAGCTATCATGGATGAATCTTCCAGATGTATCATGTTGCTTTCCACAGGATGAGGCACACAAATGAGCTAATAGAATTTGTAGAGGCCTTAATTGACACACTCTTGACATACAAAACATTTTCTAGCAAGCACACATGTTTGTATAATAGTATAGAACGAACAATTTAGCGGTCAACTGATGCGGAGTGGGGTAGGATAGCTATCCAGGGATAACTTCTTAAGGTTTTTAGAGTGAAGAGTAGGGTTTTTAGAATTTTATTGGGTTTTTAGGGTTTGATTGGGGGTCTTCTTACATTAACGTGAACAAGTAAGGAAACAAAGAATCAAACCTAAGTGATCCTACTCAAATGATGTTAACTAAACCAACCAAAAGAGCAATTTAAATAAGTTAGAATGATGACTAACAAGAGAGAAAGAAAGAAATATTAACTAAGCTAGACTAGACATTACACTAAAGAAGAAAGCAAGAACTATAGTAATCAATTAACTAGTAAAATGAGAGATACTAGTTAAGTGAGACCAAGCACAAGAAACTAAGAAAGATCTACTTACTCTAGAAAGAACTAATTAGCATGAATAAGGCAAGCAAGTAGAATAAACAAGTGAGATACAACTAACTAGAAATGAGTCAAACTAGGGTTTAAATAAGTAGATGGGGTACTGGACTGTTTGAGGGATATGTAGAAAATAACCACGTAGAGGGTACCATTCCATGCACATACATAGAACAAGTAACTATTAAATCAAACAACATGTATGAATGTAAGGTATGGCTTCTATCCTTTTTGTTGGCCATTGATGGCATGTTGGTGTATAGGGAACTAGTGCATATGACTTCCCATCTATCCTTATGAGGTTCTATTAACTAAAGGGTAGATAGGCATATACCTAGATTGTCAAAGTCTATGTTTTTTTACATGTTCTTTATAATGCACTTAGGGGCAAGGAGTTTTCTAGAGTATAGGTGGAAGGCATTTCACCCCCACTAGCTCCATCTAACCACTAAGAAAGTCATTTGATTAAGTGGATACATAAGAGCACACTTATTAACTTAGATTTCTCACCTCGGGCTAGTGGAATGGACAGACAAAGGGGAAGGAGGAGAAACTAGCTAAGGTTACACTAGGGAGATCAGGAGTTTCTCCACAAAGTAAGGAAAAACCAAATCATTTACCTATTCCTTAGGTGGTTCTAGAAATCAAACAACCATAGAAAGAGGTAGGGAGGGAGAACACATACAATATATATTAGGCAACAAAATCATTGTTTGTTGCACATATATTTGTATCATTATGATATGTTATTTCCCCCAAATAACCAAAAAAGGGGACTTCACTACTGTGATCAAGGAAATAACAAAAGAAAACAAAATAGAGGGTATAATTTCCATTGGCACGTATTAAGGAACTTCACTTTTCACCTTCAATAGATCCAAGATCGTCCTCATCATCCAAGTGGGTGGAAAGAGCATGAAAGTGGAAGAGATATGACCAAAACCCTAGAAAACTAGATTTTTGGGGTGTAAGGTGGAAGTCAACAGAGTAGAATGAGTGGTGAGGAGTGGGTGGTAGCTGTGGAGGCTTATAGAAGTTAACTTTAGACTCCCAACTGCCACTAGTATATGTCATGGCCTAGGGGGTCTATGGTTAAGTGGGGGTAAACTTGTAATATGATAGGTAGGAAATATTTGTGTTAGGTGGGTAAAACGACCATGATGGGCTCTACATACATGGTAGGTGAGGGTAAGAAATTAAGTGGTGGAAGGAAAAGAGTGTGATGTGAAGATAAAAATGTCATATGGATTTTGGATGAAATGAAGTGGGGTATCACAACTATGGTAGGCACCATAGTGGTGGTGGATTGAGGGTAGCATGACAATTGTGGGTGGCACAACTGTGGTGGAGGAGTTAGGGATGAATATTGGATTTTTGTTGGCACAACCATGTTGGTATTGAGCACCATGACCTTCGTGGGGAAAATAGATATGGTGGTTGGGTGTCCTGGGGCATGGTTGGAGACTTTGATTTTTATGCTAGTAGCACAACTGTATTCAAGTACCATGACCACGTTTGGAGGATTTAGCTTGCACTTTGATCTTCTAAATGTCCTTCCATGGAGATCCTTGCTTCAATTTGTTACTTGGTCACTTGGGGTATGTTGGGGTATTTTTAATGCTCTTTGGCTCCTTCGTGGCTGGGGATGGTCTAGATTCATCCTTCTTCTCTCCCTTACAAGAATTTTTGCCAAAGTATCTATATAAATATGAAAGAATAGACATAAGTGCCTTTTTGATAAATGATATTTATTTGAAAAGGCATGCATTTACATATCATGTTGAGAATAATAAGAAAACTAACAAAACATGGATACATAAACTAGGGATCCATCACAACCCCAATCTTAAATCCCACTTTTCCTTAAGTATGCTCCAAATAAATCTCTCTTTTCAATGCATTTCACAAATGAACTGACAAACATACTCAAGTAGATGATTATTTACTAAAAAGTTCAAGCATGAATTCACACATACGACCCACTTATCTTATATCCTCCTGACACAACCTAAATGCAAATGAGGCACATAGAACAAAGACTTTATAGAGGGTTCTAAGACTTATGCAAGTGATATTTTATGTTTAAAGCTCTTGGAAAACCATTTTATCTTTGACTTTTTTACATCAGTTAGGGATGTTGTTTCACTTACTTGCATTTAACCTTATATGGCAGTCCATTCCACATGGCTCGCTTGGGTATGTATGGGGGTAATATGGGCTAGGTTTGACATTTACTATCCCTAATGGGTATGTAATTATATTAAGTGGATTGTGGAAGGATATAGGAGTACTATTACATAGGATTACTCATGTTTTCTTTATTTAGGTTCTGCATCATTTGTTTTCTTTACATAGCCCCCTTCTTTGCCCTTGGTGTATCTATGGAATATGGTGGTAGGAGTGAAGCAACATGGAGGAAGTTTTGTCCACCCCAAGATTTTGTAGGGTGGTCAAGGTTTACTCCTTTTTTTATTTTTAACATATTTTCATGAGGCAGAGGGATATGAAATGATGAAAGAAGGGGGTCATATTATTGTATCTTCACATAAGGTCTCCAATTGCAAACAATTCCAATCATTTTTACATGCAATCAACAAAACCATGATGAAGCAATTGTGGTGAATAATATTCTTTTCACAAGACTTAAATAACCATGAACATTACAGCTTGCCTCAATTGTATTTCAACCAATAAGTCCAAAAAATTACAATAGAGGAGAAAAACATGTATACGTTCAAAGCTTGAGATCATTTTGTCACAATTAAGTGCTAATGGAAGTGAAATTATCAATGCTCATTCAATTCTCTCATTAAACAAGATAGAGATTGAGCTAGAACCATCTTTTGAAACAAAAATTTTCAAGTTTGGGGATTGTTGGCAAAATGATGCCAACTGACCTTATTCTCAACAAGATCTAAGTAATGAAATAAGAAATGACAGGAAATCAAAGTCTAATTAATCAAGATATTGTCAAAATACACATGCAAAACAAAGTGGATGGGTGATGACAAGAAGTACATTTTTTTGAAAAATTACTAAAAATGCAAGGAAACAAACTATATGACATGCATGTATGTATGTAATATGTAATAAGAAAATGTATCTAGACAAGTATGGTGGTTAGTCATGTTGTTGATAATCACAAGGAAAAATTTAAAAGAGGACATGAAGTAAAATAAGGGTTTACCGCCTGACTACCACAAGGTTTTAAGCCATGTTGTCCTCAACATGAAATAGAAGCATATAATGATAGGGTAATGATCATAGATATGTGGTGGATAATAATAAAGAGGTGGGAAATGCAAGTGTTACTCAAGCAATCAAGAAAGAACCAACACTATTGTCATGTGGAGAACGACCAATGTGGTGGTGGGAATGACCATGGTGGCTGCTTTCTTGTATCATTTTTTATTTAGTTGAATTCTTCTCTTCTCAACTTTGGTATATTTCATGGCTTGGACACTCCATGTATCATTCTCTCATTTATGTTCCTCTTCTAGAATGAATCACAAATAGAAAAACTACCAATTATGGTGTGTGTGCGCGTTTCTAGGAAACATCATAATAAAACTATAACCAAAATGGGATCTGAGTGAAAAAATTCTCAAATCATGGTGGGTTGACTCCCAAAATCTAATTTTACATCCTTCAACCGGGCCTATTGTTGTTGTTCTTCATCCATGTGCAAAATTTGAAGTTACATTCTTGAAGTACAATGCCTTCTCACTAGCATTCAACAATATACCTTCAATCCAATGGTCATGGGGTCCCCATCACTTTCCTCCTCAAATTTGTCTTCCTTTTTCTCCTCTTCAGACGATGCTATCTTGAAGATTTTGATGGTCAATCTCAAGTTCATGAAGGTAATCGTTATTGTTGCAGTATGTTTATAGAGCCCCCACTTACGTGGAGTTGCGTGCACCACTAAAAATCCTACAGATAGTAAGTCTCTAAGTTTAGCCTTGTGTATGCTATAATAAGATCTCTACCCACGTATGCTAAGATACATGGAAGTCTTATCGTAGTATAGTTAAGGGTCGAATCCACGAGACAACAGTCTTGTTAAGAGTTTAACAAGATGAAAAACATAATAATCATACTTATCCACTTAAAAGTTGATATTTAGATCAAAGGGTTGGTTTGATGATTAAACTAATGTGCGGAGAAAGTAAATAACAAGGAAGTAAACTTAAAGTTGTAAATGATATTTAGAAACCACTAGGATGTGATCAAGTTTCACCACCACTACACATGGATCAAAACATACATCATAATAACATGGCTTGCAAAGAAAAGGGTCTAAATAGTTAGTATCTTTGTAGACTTAGCTTCCTTTCGGATAGCTAACTATGAGAAATGTGGGAGTGTTGCAATTCCAGCCATCCCAAAATGAATGATCACTTACTTTGCATCGCTCCCCTCGCAAAGTGTGTTCCTCGACTGGTCAAGGTTGTACTTTCATACATCAACTGGTTCCATTTCATAGTATGAAAGTACAACGTTGGAGGTGAGTTTACTCCACTCCTTGAGAAATGTTCCTAAATACCGAACATATGTATGGTGATTACATACATCAAGAACCAACATGTAGTCGATATTCAAATCTAAAAGTACAAACTTAGACAATTCACACTAGTAGATAATAGATAACACAAGTTGGTGATCAAGCAACTGACATTCATTAAATGATTGATGTTGAACTAAAAAGATAGTATTTTTCTATTGAAAACTCATGAATTACAATGCATGAAATGAAAACATGGGTAGCTGGGCTACTCCCCGCACCCTAGTGTATGGGACTACTCGCTCATGGCAAGAACAAAGAAGGAGGTGGGAAGAGAGAAATAAATCATCATCTCCACATAGGAGGGAGGAAGGTCGACCCTTTGAAGTAGAGAGCAACTGTCTTCACACCACTTGGTTGACTTGATGAAGACTTCTTCACTTCCCACCTTCTATGTCTATGAGAGAGAAAGAAGCTTGAGGATGAAGTGCGGATCTTAGACCGGCAGCCTTGGGGCGGAGGATGGAAGATGAAACAACTTTGGAACGGTTGGGGCAGCCTTTGGGCATCCAAAAATTCAATGCCTAATGAGGACTCCTTCGGTTCTATTTATAAGCTTCCAAGGAGTCCCAAACAGTTTTGGGACTGTTTGGGTCTTTAACGGTTTGGGGATTGTTTGGCATCATGCGGTCTCGAGACCGTTTGGCTTCATGTGGTCTCCAGACCATTTGCTTTTATTCGGTCTTGGGACCGTTTGAGTTCATACGGTCTTGAGACCATTTGCCTTCATTCAGTTTCCAAATCGTTTGCCTTTATTCGGTCTTGGGACCGATTGAGTTCATTCGGTCTTGGGACCGTTTGGACTTCATTCAGTCTTGGGACCGTTTGCCTTTATTCGGTCTCGGGACCGTTTGAGTTCATTCGGTCTTGGGACCGTTTGGACTTCATTCGGTCTCCAGACCATTTGCCTTTATTCGGTCTTGGGACTATTTGAGTTCATACGGTCTCCAGACTGTTTGGACTTCATCCGGTCTTGGGACCATTTGGACTTCATTTGGTCTTGGGACCGTTTGGACTTCATTCGGTCTTGGGACCGTTTGGGGCTTTTGCAATATTTTTTGGGGTTTTTCTGTAAGAAGAAAAAGATAAATGTTATTTTAATGGTGAATTCATAATAACGTAGAAAGTTAAGGATTATATCTAATTTATCTAAGAAAGAGTATGGAAAATTAAGAAAAACTAGTAAAATAAAATCACAAAATGGGAGGTTATCACCCCCCTAACTTAGAGTCTAGCTTGTCCTCAAGCTGGATAGAGCTAAGACACGTAGTGGCGAGGCAATTTTATTTAGTGAAGATTTCTATACTCTTGCTTCAATTCTAAACCAGAGATCTCCTAGAGTTTTATCGGGGCTTCCTCTTACACTAACTCTTTCTAGTATCGAGAGTTGTGTGGATCTTAGGTTTCTTCTGTATCACGTAACTCACATTGGGACCACCTTTTCCTTTATCGTATTCTATTCATGTCTTCGACTCTAAGCAGTTTTATACTTCTTTGAAATTCCTACCAGAAGCTAAGTTAGGTATGAGGGTTGGCTAAAGACTGTTGTGTAACTCCCCTTTTTAGTGGGGGAGGGTTTATCTAAACTTTTGGGATCTCACTGCCGGACGCGACACATCTGCCTTTGTGAGGGCAGCTAAATGTACCGGTCAGGCAAGTCCTTTATCAGCTTTTTCATATACTTGGAGACCTTAGGATCTCAGTACCAGGCGTGACACATCTGCCATTGTGAGGGAAGCTGAATGTATCGGCCGGGCAAGACCTTTATTGGTTCTTCGTATAAGTCCTTATGCATGGTACAACTCTCATGTTTTTATTCAACACTCAGGCTTTTATTCATATGCTCACAGGCTTAGGAATTGGGTATTTAGGATTTTATTTGGGCTGCCAAGCCTCTTTTTTAAAAGAAGAAAATTGTTTCTTAGGGTTTCCTGACATGCACTTATTACGATTTCGTACTTGGTGGTCCACTTGTGAGGTTCCTTGATTTGGATTTTGCCTGGTTCCTTCCCGTCCTTGAGAGTGTTTAGCTTGTTTCATCCAGGATGTTAGCCTGTGGAGAGTCTGATACAGAATTGAAGCAAAAGTATAGAAATCGAGTATAAAAGTGATTTATTAATTCACCATTACATGCCTAAATGCTACTTATGTAGTTGCATTTGAGGACTACCTTGTCTCTAGTTTAGCTAGGGGTGACTCTTTTCCAAAGTAGAAATTGTTTTATATGTAAGAGTTATTCTATCAAAGGAATTATTGAAAGATCTAAGTGTCAAAGGAAAGGTAAAATATGTACAGAAGAACAGAGGTGAAAGAAAGAGTAAAGAGAAAAGGGTTTGAATATGATACCTCACCCTTGCCCAGTGTACCCCCTAACTTATCACTCACTCTATCCTTAGGGTGTCAAAGTGATAGGTTGAGAAGTACATGGGTAAGGGTATTAAGGTTATGTTAATCCCTTGTTTGCTCCATGAGATCGTAGGAGATTAGCTGCGAATTTTCCACGTAAAGCGTGGTAATCCACGTCCTTCATGTCCTCCACTTGTTTGCCAAGAACAGTAATGGTATACATCCAGTAGAGGACGTGGAAACCACAATCATTTGATTCTCTGATCTGCTGGGGACATCTGTGGCTGAAGGCTGGGCGATGGAAATGTTCTTTGTCATACGCCTTTGTGTGTTTTCCCAGGAGATCGTGTAGTCATTCAGTACAATCCTTAGCCACTTCCTCCATCGGCATCTTTGCTGTAACAACATACTGTTTTTGGTTTGGATCAAACTGGCTGTCAGAACTATTGTAGATTATTGTGGTTTCTTCGTGTAGGTTTGTTGCTAGTAGCATCCAGTGTTCGGAATGAAGAAAGGGAAGCATAATGAACTTCAGAGTTGTGTGTTGAAGATATGAGATAAGTGCCTCTGTGGTTCCGAAGTTCTTTGATCCTAATAGATCATCCTTCATGTATGCTGACGCCATATAAATCGTAGGGTGGTCCCGTGCTAGAAGAAACTGGTACACAGTCATCACGCTCACGGATAAAGAACCTTTAATTTGTACAGTTTCACAGAGAGAATCTGCCATTACCAGGATATCTCCTTGCAAGAAAACAAGCTCATCATTTTCTGTGTATAGCCTAGACATGGCGAGTCTGAGTTCGTTGTCGGAAAGGCTCTTGCATGCATTAAGGTCAAAATTTGGAAACGTTGGTTCTATGGCAGATAGGGGCACCATTGGTTGGAATTATCTATTGATGGTGACCCCTGTTATCAAGTCGATGTCCCCCTTGTCCTCCGCCATATCAAAAGCATAAGGGTCCCACTAGTGTTGTTCCGGGACCTTGGTGGTTTGTTGTTGCTTTTTCTCCAACTCCTTTAGAATTGTCCTGTATGGATGCTTTTATGGACGTTGGATAGCAGAGAAGAGATACCGAGGTATGTCGTCTTATGCCATTGTCGGATCCTTAAAGAATTGTCTGTCGTAGATGAGCTCCATGGCATAACATCCTCGTAAGGAGTGCATATCTTTTGTTGCAAGCTCGGTAAAGGGGATTTGTCTATTTAGCGCTTCTATGAATCATATTGTACAAAAAGCGCAATCCCCTGAACCAACTAAAGTTTTGACTGTTGGCTTGATGATTTGGAACCAGGGTTGGCTCCAACCATGTCACAGAGATGGGCAAGTAGCCCGTATTATTTTGAGAAGCTGGAAGGGTATGCACCGTGCTTACCCAGCTTTCAATCCAACAAAATTTATTTGTCCGGCCTTTAGTTCACTGGCGCAGAAGTTGTACACCTTGGCGTCGCGGGCCACGGTGTTGACAATCATGAGCAACCAGTGGTCGGAAACTCTGAAGGGCACGGAAATGTAGTGTGCTCTTTGTGCAATTCCAGTTCACAACCGCTCAATGGACTTTTCCCACAAGTCCTTATGTAATAAGCTTAAGGATAGAGCGGGTGAAGCGTTGAAGACGGGCTGCAGCCTTTTTGGGCTCCAGAATCCCTCAATAGCATTGGCAAGGAAGACATGGAAGAGAGTCATCTTCACCATCAATTGTGGTCGAAGGATGATACAGAAGTCTTCTCATGTCAACTTGCACTTTGTCTTTGTATTGTTGTATATGATGTCCCCCCCCCCGCATCTTTGGCATCGTCTACGATAGTATTCAGGATGAAGATGTCTTGAACATTTAATGTAGAGATGGCCGTCATGTCCAAGTCATGCATTTTGTGAGGTAGCGGTGGTGGCGGAAGAAGGTCTTGTGGTAGAGGAAGTGAAGTCTGCTCGTTGTCATCCAAGAAAAAAGGTAGATCTTCATCTTTATCGGAGTCAGAATCAGAGTCGAGTTTATCGTCTGTGTCTAGACTCACTCTATCAGATTCTTCCTGCTCTGGGGGGAAGGCGCAGGTTTCTCTAGAGCAGAGTATTGATGGATGACTTTTATGGGTGGGTTAATGCTAGTTCCTAGTATGCATTATTGGAACTCAGCAAAAGTTGCATCTTTGGCAGTGTCCCCCAGGGATCCCATAGCTGAAAAGTTAAAGAATCGGTCCCCATATGACATTTCCATTGTTATCGAGGGACTTGGGATCTTTGGTTCCACCCTCTTGGTGGCCTATGTCCTTTCCTATTTTAGCGGGGTTTGCCCCTCAGCTGGTGCCCTCCCCAACATTGCATGGGTCGTCGGATTGATCGTCTGAGGAGGATTTGTCGTCGTTGGAGTCAACCGAGGAATTAGAGTCCTCATCATCATCTTCACTTTCGTCATCATCATCATTTGCTGCCTTTTCTTCTGCCTTCGTGATCAACTTCTTCTTGCACTGCTGATGGATTGCTTGTAGCTTTTCGAGTGCCACTTGCACATGCTCGTGGGTTTCAAGCAGTGCATCATGGCTATCTTTAAGATCCGCATATCTTGCTTTGTAAGAGTGGAGTCGTGCGGATAGATCCATTATTTATGTGTGAAGGTCGTTGAGTTCTTTGTTGGAGTCCTCGTCTTGGCGGTGGATGAGTTGTACTAGGTTGTTGTTGATGTCATCCAAGCGTGTATTTTGAGCAGTTTGCTGCTGCTGAAGCTCACGGAGGGTCTCAGGCAAAGGTTGAGTTTGCGTAGAGACCCTGTCGACTTGCTGGGCCAACTCCTCTTGCTGGCCTTTCATCTCGAGTACCAACTCTGGCAGGTTTTGTAAGTGGCTGTCGATGCAGTCGACTTGCTGGGACGCTACTTCCTGCCATTGTTGGATGCTTGCGACGATGCCTGGTAAGGCGTTGGTATGCTCTTCGGTCTTGGAGACCTGTGAAGCGATATCCTGCACACAAGAAAAAATAGATAATAATATTTTAGAAGGTTCGGTGAGGAGGTTTCGAATGGCGTCAAATTGTCATCTGAATTCCTCACCGACTTGTGAAAAGAGGACCCCAGAGATGGAAGGGTGGTAGTGCCTTACGAAAGAGACACTATTGACGGACCTGCGAATTGCATGGTGACTGTTGATGGAGTCACTAGCAGTATCGGGATGGTGGTGGTAGATGAGGTGGTGGACGGGAATGGTGGTGACATCCTGAGTGAGAAGGGATGAAATGGGAATGTTGAGGGGAAAGTGGTTGAAGTGAAGGTGAGATCAGGCGTTGAGGTGGAGAATGGAATGCCTAAAGAGGAAAAGATTGAGGCGGAGTATGCGGGTGAAGTTATGGATGTGGATGAAGAAATTATGGTGGTCGTTGTTGTGGAGAATGGGGGAAGAGTGATGGATGGTGGAATGGTGGAAGGTGGTGGTGTGGTTGCAAAGTGGTGGAAGGTGGTAGTAGTGGTGGTGGTTGTAGAGGTGAACCCAACATCCAGATCAAATATGAAAGGTTCTGGTGTTGGGGTTACTATGTTTTCAACGTTGTGTGGTGGTTCCGCCTCTGGGTTGATCTTTGATGTGGGCATCTCTGATTGTTGTTGTTTTTGTATGTGCAGCTTTGAAGACTGTGCTACTGGAATTTTCTTAGGCCTAGCTGCGGGGGCAGTGACACTGTGCTATGTCTGCCATGCCTTTGTTTTGACTGAGGCTATAAGGTTGGCAAGCTCCTCTTCAGTGCAGAGAAGCTTTTCTTTATCGTAATCTGCCAATTATGGAAGCGGCAACAATGTCCTAGATGCTTTGATAGTAGGACAGAAGATGTAGTGGAGTTTTGCATCCTTCTCCTTTATGATGTATGAGTTCTTTAAACTCTTCTCATTTGTAAGGATGTCACCCTTTATCACTGTGCACTTGGGTAGTGGTCTGTCCATCTTGAGAAATTTCAAGATTGATGTTATGTGACCTCCCATGCAGATTTCTTTTCCAAGGGTGTAAGCTGAGTGCTTTTGTATCAAATTCCATCTGATGTTGACTGGCATCCCTTTGAGGATGGACCAGAGAATAAAGAGATCGGAAATACTAACGTTTCCACCCTGTGTCCTGGGGAAAAGAGTGCCTGTAATAATTTTATGCAGTGTGCACACCAGGCCAGAATGTATGTTAGAGGCCTTGCAAGTCTTCACCTCGTAGTTTGGAATCCCCGTCAGAGCTTTCCAGAAGGTATGTATGTTAAACCGGGGATGGTCCAGACTTGCCTCCTTAGCCTTTTTTATCTGATCTTGGTCGATGAATATCTCATTCAGCGTGTTCTCAGTCAAGACAACCTTGTTACCAAAAAGTGAGGTTACCAGCCTGCGATCACCTCCGTCTTTCCCATTTGTCCTTTACGTCCACAATTTCTTTGTTGAGGTGTGTGAAGAACTCTATCGTGGGTTCGACATAAGAATTTTCTACAACAAAGCAGAGTTTTGAGAGGTTCGCACTGTCGATCAGGGCGAGGACTCTATCATAAATCCCCATCTTCTTCAGTACGTTGGGGCAGATGTACTTTGTCAGTTGCATCACCTTGTCACCAACTAGGAGGTGTTGGATGTATAGGTCAGCTGGTGCAGGTTCTGCAGTGGTGGTGGTGGTAGGATTTGCAACAGCAGGGATGGCATGTCCTACCAAGATCTGTTCCCTTGCGGTAGAGGGCCAGACTTGCTTCCTTGCCCTTTTTTTGATGGTTGTCTCTTGGCGACTTCTTCAGTCTTCCTCTTACCTTTGGACTTTGGGACTGGAGATTCGTCCTCGGAGTTTGGTGCATACTCCGAACCTTCGTCACTGGAGGAAATTTCTTCCACTTCTTCAACATGGTCCTTAGTTAGGCACATGTTGACTCACTCAAGGTTGTTCATGACCTTGATCAAGTCAACCTTTGGTGGGACCTTTCTGGTCTTTTTGTAGGTGTCCACAATTTGCTGGAGCTTTGTGCGGTCCTCCAGTAGTTGCTCCCTTGTCCAGAAGAGAGCGTCAGCAGTTCCTGTGGCTTCTTTTGCAGGTGAGGCCATTATGTAATCGGAAGATTATATATGTTAAAGAGGAAAAAATGTTAAAAGAATTGCAATATATTTAGGGATGAAATTATTTTAAGGGTGAAATTATGTTTTCCAAAACCGTTTGGCTCCAAACGGTTTCTCTCAAATGGTTTCAATACCGTTTGGATCCAAACAGTTTTCATTCCAAATGGTTTTATGACCGTTTTGGGTCCAAACGGTTTCAAGACCGTTTGGTTCTAAATAGTTTCAAGACCGTTTGGCTCCAAACAGTTTCTCGACCATTTGGCCCCAAACGGTTTCAAGACCATTTGGCTCCAAACGATTTCTCGACCGTTTGCAAACGGTTTTCGTTCCAAACGGTTTTATGACCGTTTGGGTCCAAACGGTTTCAAGACCATTTGGTTCCAAACGGTTTTTGCTCCAAACAGTTTTATGACCGTTTGGCTCCAAACGGTTTCTCGACTGTTTGGCCCCAAACAGTTTCACGACCATTTGTGTCGAAACCACTAGGACGATGAAATAGTGGGGACGACGATCAGCGAAAAGATGGAGAAAATGGCAAAAACGGCACCGTCGATGAAGGTGTTGATGGCAGTGATAGCGTCGACAGCAATTGGGAACTTCGTTCACAGTAGAAGCGGCGAAAATGCCATCGACGTTAGTGCAGATGGCGGTTGCCGTAGTCGCATTCTACGTTGCTGCTAGATGATGAAGAAGGCGGATGTGTCACGGTGGTGGTATCGTCGGAAGGGACGACGGAGCGGGTGAAGGCAAACTTGGACGCACACGGAGATGACAGAAGTGGAGGTGGGATGGAGTAGCGAGGAAGTGACGCGAACTGGGAATGGAACATGGCTTTCGCACGAGCGAGAAAATTCGAGAAACCAAGGGAAAGGGAAGGGAAGGGGGTGAAGTGATATTTATAGAGAAAGGAGGGGTGATGTTACAAATTCTCAAGGTCAAACGGTTTCGAGACCGTATGGAGCCCAAACGGTTTTGAGACCGTAAGTATCCAAATGGTTTCGAGACCATGTAGATCCAAACGGTTTTGAGACTGTGTGGATCCAAATGGTTTCGAGACCGTATGGAGCCCAAACGGTTTCGAGACCGTGAGGATCCAAACGGTTTCAAAATCTTTAGGATAAGATTGAAATGGTTTTTGGTTTTTATATTTTTATGTTTGTTTTGGATGTTATTATAGGTCTAAAATAAGCAATAAGAAATTAGAAAATAAAATAAAAGGT
Source organism: Alisma plantago-aquatica (assembly GCA_963693085.1). NCBI lineage: Eukaryota > Viridiplantae > Streptophyta > Magnoliopsida > Alismatales > Alismataceae > Alisma > Alisma plantago-aquatica. The sequence goes on along the minus strand of OY856409.1, from coordinate 1,335,212,648 downwards.
AATACTCAGTTCTTGGGTTGCCTCCCAAGTAGCACCTTAGTTTTACGTCGCTGGCTCGACAAAGTTCTGACTTGGTTAGATTGATGTAGTAGGATCATGAATCTCAGTAGTTTGTCTTGGAATTTTTTCAGCTGGGGTATAGTATTTCTTCAATCTATGGTCATTAATAGTTCTCTCCCCTCCATTGTCATCAATAATGATGATGGCTCCAGTTGGGTAGATGTGCTTGATGGTGAATGGCCCAGACCACTTTGTGCAAATTTTTCCAGGGAACATCTAAAGTCTGGAGTTGAAAAGAAGGACTTTATCTCCGATGATGATATCTTTCCTTTCGAGATGTCCATCGTGCCACATCTTAGTTTGTTCCTTGTAGATCCTGGCACTTTGGCAGGTAGTCATTCATAGTTCCTCAAGTTCTTATAATTACAGTTGTCTATACTCGCCAACACTTTTAAAGTCGAAATTCAATTGTTTGATGGCCCACCAAGCTTTATGTTCCAGTTCAACTAGAAGATGACATGACTTCCCATATACCAAATGAAACGGGGTCATTCCTATTGGTGTTTTGTAAGCAGTGCGGTATGCCCAGAGAGCATCAAGGAGCTTGATAGACCAGTCTGTGCGATGTCTGTTGACCATCTTTTCTAAAATGGCTTTTAGTTGTCTATTTGAAACTTCGACTTGGCCACTTGTCTGTGGATGCTAAGGTGTGGCGACCTTATGTTTAACTCCATATTTTATTAGGAGAGCTTCGAAACTTCGTTCTAAGAAATGAGATCCCCCATCTGATATGATTGTTCGAGGGACTCCAAATCTAGGGAAGATGATGTCCTTGAACATCTTGATAACTGGTTTGGAGTCGTAAGAGATAGTGGGTATGGCCTCTACCCATTTGAAACGTAATCTACAACGACCAGTATATAGGAAAATCCATAAGATGGGGGAAATGGACTCATGTAATCTACTCCCCATACATCAAAGATTTCAATCTCTTGCCACAAAGTAAGAGGCATTTCATTCTGTTTAGATATGCCACCGGAAAGTTGACATTTATTACAAGATCATATAAAATCATGGACGTCCCTTGCTATCGTTGGCCAAAAAAACCTGATTGCAGAACTTTGAGGTCGGTCTTCTTTGAACTCATATGCCCCCCAGTAGGGCCAGAATGACAATGTTCTAGAACTGGGATAATTTCTTCTTCTGGTAGGCAACGACAGAATAGTCCGTCTACGCACAAGTGAAAAAGGTATGGTTCATCCCAAAAATACTGCTTGGCATCATGAAGAAATTTCTTTCTGTCGTGGTAAGAAGTAGAAGGGTGGATAATTCATGTAGCTAGATAGTTTACTATATCAGCATACTAAGGAAATCCGGTAGTGACTTTCATAAGTTGGTCGTCGGGTAAAGAGTCTTGAATAGGTATATTGTCATCATCCTAAGGCTCGATGTGACTTAAGTGATCTGCAATGACATTTTCTACCCCACTTCTATCTTTTATTTCCAAATCAAATTCTTGTAACATCAACACCCAGCAGATGAGTCTGGGTTTTGCATCTTGTTTTTGAATTAGGTATTTAATTACAAAATGGTCGGTGTATACTATGACTTTTGATCCGATTAGATAAGAGTGAAATTTCTCAAAGGCTTAAACGACAGCCAAGAATTCTTTTTCAGTAGTTGTATAATTCTTTTGGGCCTCATCTAGCATCTTTGATGCATAGTATATCACATAGGGCTTCTTGTCTATTCTTTGCCCTAGCACCGCTCCTATAGCGTAGTCTCTTGCGTCACACATTATCTCGAATGGTTGTGACCAATCAGGTGATCTCAGAATGGGTGCAGATATTAGAGCAGTTTTTAAGATCATGAAGTTGTTTAAGCATTCATGATCAAAATTGAAATCTGCATCTTTTGTCAACAAATGGGTCATGGTCTTTGCTATTTTGGAGAAATCTTTAATAAATCTTTGATAAAATCCAGTGTGGCCATGAAATGCTCATACTCCTCTAATGTCTTTAGGTGGTGACAGTTTTGAAATGACATCAATCTTTGCCTTATCCACTTCAATTCCCCTTTCACTCACGCGGTGCTCGAGGACAACACCTTCTGTCACCATAAAGTGATATTTTTCCCAATTTAGGATCAGGTTTGTTTCCTCACATCTTTGTAAAACTTTTCTGAGGTTAAGCAGACAATTATCAAAAGAATTTCCGTAGACTGAAAAATCATCCATAAATATTTCCATGATTGACTCAGTTAATCTTGTAAATATTGCAGACATGCACCTTTGGAAGGTTGCGGGCGCGTTACGTAGCTTGAAAGGCATCCTTCTGAAGGCGTAAGTTCCAAAGGGGCAACTGAAGGTTGTCTTTTCTTGGTCTTCTGGGTGTATTAGGATTTGATAGAACCCAAAATAACCGTCAAGGTAACAAAAGAATTTTTGATGGGCCAAACATTCAAGGACTTCATCAAGGAAAGGTAGAGGGAAGTGATCTTTTCATGTTACTTTGTTCAGCTTCCTGGAATCGATACACATCCTCCATCCAGTGACAGTCCTTGTGGGTACTAGCTCATTTTTATCATTCAGAACGACAGTAGTCCCCCCTTTTTAGGGACCACTTGGACCGGGCTAACCCATTGAGAATCAGAAATGGGATATATGATACCAACTTTTAGGAGTTTAAGGACCTCGAGACAAACCACTTCTTTGAGGTTCGGGTTTAGTTTCCTCTTATGTTCCCTCGATGGTTTGAACTCTTCTACCAAAGGTAGTTTGTGCATGCACAGAGCTGGATTTAATCCCATTAGGTCAGTCATTTTATATCCAATAGCTTTCTTGTATTTCCTTAGCTCAGCAAGAAGTCTTTCTTCTTGATCATCTATTAAGGTAGAGTTGATTATGACTGGGCACAATTTTTCTTTGTCCAGGAAGACATGTTTGAGTCCTATTGGTAAGGCTTTCATTTCAGGGGCCTTGGGTACTTCTGTAGTTTCCAAAATGGTGATAGATTTCAATTCCTCAAAGGTGGTTGCTGGAGCTTCTTCGGCTTGGTCTAGATATCGCAGACATTGTTGTACTAGTTCACTGGCTGAAAATTCAACTTATGGATTTGTCAAGATGTTTTCCAGATCATCATATGGTTCAACTATTTCCTATTGTAATTGAGACATTTTGTCTATTGCCTCGAGAAGAAAAATTTCTTCCTGGATGTTAGGACCTTTTAGGCTGTTAAGGATTCTGAATTAAATGGCTTCCTTTCCTAGTCTTAAGATAATTGTACCAGCTGCAACGTCGATAAGTGCTCTGGCCGTGGCAAGGAAGGGTCTGCCAAATATTATTGGATATCTTAGATCTTCCTTTATATCCATAATAACAAAGTCACAAGGGACGTAAAAGTCCTTTCCTATCCTGATTGGGATATCTTCAATGATTCCCAATGGGGCAGTGATGGTAGAATCAGCTAGCTGTATTGTCATTGCAGTGGGTAACAATTCGGTAAAACCCAACCTTTTACACATTGAGAAAGGCATAATAGATATGCTATCTCCCATATCAGCTAATCCTTTTTTTCTAGAGGCGTTTCCGATAGAACATTGGATACCAAAGGAACCAAGATCCTTCTATTTTTTTGGCATTTTGTTAAGAATAATATCAGAAGTTGTATGAGCTAGTTTAATAGTCTCTTGTTCTTCGGGCATACATTTCCTTGATAGCAAGGTCTTCAGGTATTTGGCCCAAGCTGGTATTTTGGAGAGGGCATCAAGGAACGAAATATCAATATAAAGTTTCTTCATTGCTTCCTTAAATTTCTGGAATCTAGTATCCAATTTAGTCCCTCTCAGCCTGCATGGATATGGTATTCTGGGATTATATGGCGGGACTTCGGGTTCTTTGAAATCTAGTTCCTTTTCCTTCTCCTTCTCAATTTCTATAGTATTTTCAGTTTTTGGATTCGTGCTTGCAATTGGGGTGATTACAACTATATCTTCATCTTACTGAATGATTTTTGGGACACGACCAGACCTTGTGGTAATGGATTTCAATTGTTCTTGTTTGGGTTGACCGTGTCTTGGGTTTATCTTTGGCTGACCAAAAAAGGTTCCTGCTGGAGGTTTTAATTGGGATGCAATATGTGCTAATTGTTCTTCAACGACTTTTTGTTGGGCTTGCTGGTTGGCTAGCATGGTTTGTTGTGATTGCAACATTTGTCTTATCAATGACAGTTCATCTGTTGGCGGAGGCAGATTATTCTTTTGTGGATTTTTTTGATACTGTTGTGGTTGCTGCTGCTGAGGTGCGGGTACTTGGGGTTGTTGAATTTGTGGTTGTTGTAGCTGAGGTTGCTGTAATTGCGGGTGCAACGACAAATGAGTGTATTGGTAATATGCAGAAGGGTTTCTTGGTTGTGCGAATCCTTGCAATCCTCCTTTGAAGTTTCCCTAGTTTCAATTATAGTTGTTCTGGAAACCTGGTGGCGATCTATTAAAAACTCCTCCTTGGGTTTGGTGCTGCGGGTTGGCAGTCCCCGCAGGATTCCCATATTGAAACTCGGGATGGTTTCTTGATTGATTCAGGTTATAATAAGCTTGTCCTGGTATGGTGTGAATGGAATTGACTTGCTCTGGTGATAGATCCTCAGGATATTTGATGATCGGTTCATACTGCGGTTGTGGTGTCTACATGTCCATCATCACATTGTATAAGAGACCACATGATAATGTGGGATGATCGGATGCATGACATGCCTCACAAGTCCCGATAGCTGCCTTGACCTGTTGGGGGTTCTTCTTTTCTCCGAGTGTCATTTCAAGAACTTGTTGCTTGTGAGCTATAGTTTTTAGGGCTTCGACGATGGCTTTCATTTCCATTGATTCTCCAGCCTTACAAACTTTTAGAATTCCCCCGGTGGATGACCTTCCCCAATTGGATTGGTTCTCGGCTCCAAGTGTAACAATCCTCTAGGCATCTTCATAGTTCTTTCGCATGAAATTCTCTCCAAATGAGGAATCCAAAAATTTCTTAATGTCATCACTTACTCCTCTATAGAATGTTTCTATCAGCTGATTTTGGGAGATTCCATGATGCGGGAATTTTCTTAAAAGTTCCTTGAATCTTTCACACGATTCTGCCAGTGATTCCCCTGGGAGTTGAGAAAAGTGATTAATTTGTCCCCTAATCTCATAAGTCAATGAAGGTGGAAAGAACTTCTCTAGAAACTTTTCTTCCAAAGGAGCCCAGGTGGTGATTGGCTCCCCATCTAGCGCGTTATACCAGCTCAATGCCCTTCCAGACAAGATGAAATGAAAAAGGTGTAGCATGATTGCGTCGAAAGGAACTCCGACATGTGATACTAGCCGACAAATAGACTTGAATCGCTTTAGGTGATCCATGTAGTCATCCCCATCACTTCCATAGAACGAAATGCCTTGCATGATCTGAATCCATTGTGTGCGGATCTCAAAATTAGGAACATTAATGACCAGGGGCCTAACTGGGTGATTATCTTCAAAGTTCTTAGGAACGGTATAATCCTGAAGTTGCTTGTTTTGCAGCACTATATGAGCAGCACATGTGGCTGCTTCATTCTCATCTTGAATGCAGGCATGTTCTTCAGCTCGGACCTCAACTTGAATCTGAGCACGTGTGTCAGCAATAAGTTGTGATCTTTGAGCTGCTATGGCCGTGTTGACTCTTTCCATAACCAAAGCAGCTTGGCGTTGATCGTCAGCCATTTGTATGGCTCGTTGGTGGTTGAGTCGGATGCGTCGGTGCAAGCTTCGTTCTACCTCAGAGTCGTACTCTAGTTTAGGGGAGAATTCGATGTTATGCAAAGGTTGCATACATGTTTTCTACCTGAGTAGAAGAAGAAACACAGTTTAGATAATGCAGAGAAATGATGAAATCAAGATGATATGAATTATGGTTAAAGAAAAGTGTAAAATCCTAATCAATTAGAAAGTTAATAAGTAAGATTAAAACGTTTCGTTGTCCCTGGAAACGACGCCAATTTTTGATGGAGCCCCCACTTACGTGGAGTTGCGTGCACCACTAAAAACCCTAGAGATTGTAAGTCTCTAAGTTTAGCCTTGTGTATGCTATAATAAGATCTCCACCCACGTATGCTAAGATATGTGGAAGTCTTATCATAGTATAGTTAAGGGTCGAATCCACGAGACAACGGTCTTGTTAAGAGTTTAACAAGATGAAAAACGTAATAATCCTACTTATCCACTTCAAAGTTGATATTTAGATCAAAGAGTTGGTTTGATGATTAAACTAATGTGCAGAGAAAGTAAATAACAAGGAAGTAAACTTAAAGTTGTAAACGATATTTAGAAACCACTAGGATGTGATCGAGTTTCACCACCACTATGCATGGATCAAAACATACATCATAATAACATTGCTTGCAAAGAAAAGGGTCTAAACAGTTAGTATCTTTGTAGACTTAGCTTCTTTTTGGATAGCTAACTACGAGAAACACAGGAGTGTTGCAATGCCAGCCATCCCCAAACAAATGATCACTTACTTTGCATTTCTCCCCTCACAAAGTGTGTTCCTCGACATGTCAAGGTTGTACTTTCATACGTCAACTGGTTCCATTTCATAGTATGAAAGTACAACGTTGGAGGTGAGTTTACTCCACTCCTTGAGAAATGTTCCTAGATACCGAATAGATGTATGGTGATTACATACATCAAGAACCAACATGCAGTTGATATTCAAATCTAAAAGTACAAACGTAGACAATTCACACTAGTAGATAATAGATAATACAAGTTGGTGATCAAGCAACTGGAATTCATTAAATGATTGATGTTGAACTAAAAAGATAGTATTTTTATATTGCAAACTCATGAAGTACAATGCATGAAATGAAAACATGGGTAGCGGGGCTACTCCCCGCACCCTAGTGTATGGGACTACTCACTCATGGCAAGAACAAAAAAGCAGGTGGGAAGAGAGAAAGAAAGCATCATCTCCACATAGGAGGGAGGAAGGTTGACCCCTTGGAGTAGAGAGCAACTATCTTCACACCACTTGGTTGACTTGATGAATACTTCTTCACTTCCCACCTTCTATGTCGATGAGAGAGAAAGCAGCTTGAGGATGAAGTGTGGATCTTGGATCGACAACCTTGGGGCGGAGGATGGAAGATGAAACAACTTTGGAACGGTTGGGGCAGCCTTTGGGCATCCAAGAATTCGATGCCTAATGAGGACTCCTTCGGTTCTATTTATAGGCTTCCAAGGAGTCCCAAACAATCTTGGGACCATTTGGGTCTTTAACGGTTTGGGGACCGTTTGGCATCATGCGTTCTCAGGACCGTTTGGCTTCATGCAGTCTCCAGACCATTTGCTTTTATTTGGTCTTGGGACCATTTGAGTTGATACGGTCTTGGGACCATTTGCCTTCATTTGGTTTCCAAACTGTTTGTCTTTATTCGGTCTTGGGACCATTTGAGTTCATTCGGTCTTGGGACCATTTGCCTTTATTCGGTCTCAGGACCGTTTGAGTTCATTCGGTCTTGGGACCGTTTGGACATCATTCGGTCTCCAGACCGTTTGCCTTTATTCAGTCTTGGGACCATTTGAGTTCATATGGTCTCCAGACTGTTTGGACTTCATTCGGTCTTGGGACCGTTTGGACTTCATTCGGTATTGGGACCGTTTGAGTTCATTCGGTCTTGGGACCGTTTGGACTTCATTCGGTCTTGGGACCGTTTGGACTTCATTCGGTCTTGGGACCGTTTGGGGCTTTTGCAATATTTTTTTGGGGTTTTCTGTAAAAAAAAAGAGATAAATGTTAGTTTAATAGTGAATTCATAATAATGTAGAAAGTTAAGGATTATATCTAATTTATCTAAGAAAGAGTATGGAAAATTAAGAAAAACTTGTAAGATAACATCACAAAATGGGAGGTTATCATATGTACATGCATGTCAACATTGACTGCAAGTAAGAAGGCCTACCCTAGATGATGGAAATTTTCTTGTCCTCCAACCCATATCTAGAACAATGAAGTTAGTCAGGAACATCACTGCTCATTTTGTTTCAAGCATCAGAAGAACATCATACACCCTACCCCTTAGGACTTTGATAGAACAGTAGAACAATTGTAGCTTACAATGTTTCAACTTTAATTTACTGATGCACAAGATAAAATATATGCTATAAAGGCATGGGTTTCACACTAGAACCCAAATAAATTAAAGAATTTTCAATCAAATGGTCACCAACATGGAAAGGGATAAGTGGGGATCCAAGGTCCTTTTTCTTAAGGGGGACTGCATGTTGCAAAATAGAGATCACTTGCTTAGTGAGCTTCACTTTATTTGGAATTCTTCCCATAGCCTCCCTTTAAAAATGCAAACATCATTCAAGAATTTTATGTAGGTTAGAATTTTCTTGATTGTGTCAAGTAGTGAGATTTACTTCATTTTCCTAAATATTATGAAGATATCTACATTATCTTTTTTTTGCCTTGGAGGAAGGCCCAGGGCATTTGAGAATGGAGGCTCACCTCCTTGTTCTTTACTTGAATCACTATGAGTATATTGGATTACCATAGTAGGAACCCTTGGTGTTTTGAGTGGAACTCTTGGCATCACAAGTGGAACGAATAGAATAGATCTACTCCCAACTAGATTAGAGGGTGGAACACTTGTTATAAAAAATTAAAAGAAGGTGGTACAAATGAAGTCTTGGTCCTCATAACATCATCTCAAAACCTTTCTAACAACTGAACATCAACATAACCTTATTCAAGATTATTGTCACCCCTTTTGGGATGTTCAAGAACCTTGCCACTCCTCAAAATAGTCATCACATTCACTCTCTCATGGGGAGGTGGGGGATCTTGTGATGTTTGTGGTGGTGGTGGTCTTAGTTGTTGTTGGTGGTGGGATAGATGTTGAAGGATGTATGGCTGTTATGGTAGTTGATGTTGTTGAGGTGGTAGTGGAGGAATATAGGGTTGTTTTGGTGGTTTTTGAGGTGGAGGATGGCATGGATAGTTGACTTGGGGCTGTTGTGGTGGAAGATCATAGGGATTGTGGGGACCTCAATAAAGTTTTACATGTTGGACTTGCATAGGTGGTTGATCATAGGTACCTTAAGGGGCTACCACTTGTCCATTGGCATTGCTTGGTTTCACCGAGGTTTGTGAAGGAAGCCTCCTATCCTGACGATGAGCAAGTGTCAAGGCTTGGTGATCTAGCCTTTGTCCAAGCATATCAATTCTTTGTCTATGGGTGGACACATATTTCTTAACCTCATAAATACTTCTCAACCTCACAAGAACTTCACTCTCAAGTATTGAACTTTGTGTTTGGCCTTGATTTCGCCTTGACTGCTCTTTTACATCATCACCTTGTTGTTTCCATGAAGAATTTGGGTGGTGTATCCACTGAAGGGTGTAAGAACTGGAAATGAGATCATGGTTGTTGTGGTTCCCAAAAGATCACTTAGCCTTCACTTCTTGTTCAAGAGAATAAGTAGATTGAACATAATGGATGGAGGTCCCTCCCACTTCACTCTTCACTAAATTCATCATATCGGCAAGAATCTTCATCATTTAAGGGTTGGACTCACTTGAAGAAGAAGTTGGTGTAGTAGATGGAAAAACACTAATTCTACTATCATAACTATTTCTTGAATTCTCTTCCAAGTGTTCAAATTGGGGACATGAATCTTTAGGAAGCTTTTCCATGAAGGTTCTACCACAAATATACCACCATTTGCCCCATTTGAGATAATCTAGAGTAGAAAGATTGTACTAACTGCCACAATGGTATCTCATGATTAGAGCAATTGCTTATAAGCTTTTGGAACCTTGTTCAACTCTCATGAAATTGTTCATGACCCATTTGACTAAAAGAGGTGACAATTCTTATCATTTGATTAAGGTTTGATATAGGATAAAACCTCTTAAGGAATTGATTTTTCATATATTGTCATGTATTCACCTCAGTCTTGGTAGAATACCATTCTTTGGCCTTATCTTTCAAAAAGAATGAAAGGAGTTTGAGGTGAATACAATAATTAGTTGTGTTGGGAGTTCATAAGGTTGAGAAATTCTCTCAATAAGGTGTCAATATTCTTATAGGGGTTTTCATCCTCTAACCCATAGAAGTTGGGAAGAAGTCTCACTAGGGATGGCGAAATAGAGAACACTTACCACAACATTTGCTCCATTCTTGTAGAAGTTGGAGATGTGTATTAACCGGACATGAAATAGTCATGAAGAGCCTTGGTGCGGGTGGAATGGGTGGGTCACCATGGTGAATTTCTTCTTTGTGATCTATATTTATTTATCTTCTATTACAATGATGCACTTGTTCCATTACCTTCTTCTCCCTATCTTTGAATCCTTAGAGAAAGAATCAATAGACAAGGAGTGGAGATTAAACATCCACTATCACCTGCAAAAGCACAACCAAGGAAAGAAAAGCAAGTTAGGAATCACAAATGCATGTGTAATAAATAAGAAACAATAGAAATGTTGAGGGTTACTAGAAAAGGTGAAAAAGAAACATGTAGCTAGTACTTGAAAGGTAATCCCCAAGATTGAAGCCACAAATCTTGTTGCGTGCCCCAAGACAAGGATTATGAGTGGGATAACAAAACTTGTAGAGGCCCTAATGCACACACTCTTAATACAAAAAATAATATCCCACAAACACACATGTTCCTATTATAATATATAAAATACATGTTAAGGGTCGATCCACAAGGACTGGGGTAGGACAATTAGCTAGGAATTGCTTCTTTAGGTTTCTAGAGTGGAGAGTAGAGTTTGAAGGGTTTTATTACATTAATGTAAACATGCAAGAAAAAAATAAAGAATCAAACCTAAGTAATTCTACTCAATCAATGCTAACTAAACAAACTAGAATAACAATTGAACCAAGTAAAACCGATCACTAAAGAGAGAGAGCAAGAACAATTAACGAAACTAGAATAGTAACTAAACTAAAGAAACAAGCAAGAAGTACACTAAGAAATTAAATAGGAAAATGAGAGAGACTAACTAAGAAGGACCTAACACAATAAACTAAGATATATCTACTTACTCTATAAAGAACTAATTAGCATGAACAAGGCAAGCAAGTAGACTAAACAACCAAGACACAACTAACTAGAAATGGAGAAAATTAATATTTAAGAAAGTAGATGGGGAAGTGGCCTATTTGTAGGATATGTAGAAATCGATGATGTAAAAGGTCTTATTGATGCACACACATCCAACAAGTAATTATTAAAGAAAACAACAAGGATTTGTATAGGATATGACTTATGTCCTATAAGTAGGCAATGGTTGGCATAGTGGTGGATAGGGGAACTAGTCCCTATCAGTTACCATCTATCCTTATGAGGCTCTACTAATAAGGAGTAGATAGAATGGTTTCAACTATAGGTTTACATATAGGTTCTTCCTAATGCACTTAGGGTAAAGGAGTGATGTAGAATATAGGTGGATGATGTTTCACATCCCACTAGTTTCATCTAGCCATTAAACAAGCCTTTTGACTAAGTATATATAGAATAACACACCTAGTCACCTAGATATCCCACTAAGGGATAATGGAATGAAGAGATAGAGGGGAAGGAGAAGAAATTAGCTAAGGTTCCACTAGGGAGGAATTTCTCCACCAAAAAGCTCAAAATCACCAATTTCCCTATTCCTTAGGTCATTCCATAGCTCAAAAAACCATAACAAGAGGTAGGAATGGAGAACAAGAAATAATATAGCAATAAGCAACACAATCATAGCTTGATGCATGATGAATGTATATTTATCAATTTTATTGCATCATTTAGATTATTACTTAGGATCATTTTGTTGTTATTTCCTAGATTTAGGGTTTATTGATTTGTTTTTCTTTTCTCTCCTAAAATAGAGTAGTTATTATATTTGCTTTTTTATTGCAAGAAAATAGATCAACTTATCCATTCTCTCAGAAGACTAAGAACCCCCAAAAATACTCCTATAATGGAAATTTGGTCAATTGGTTTTCCAGTCACTCACTCACATGTAGATCTTCCTACAATGCCTAATATATATTGTATGAAAATGGTCATATCTTTTACATATCAATGCATAATTTAATAATTAGGTATTAACTGGAAAGGGAATTTCATTATCTATAGGAAAATTCTATTTTCGGGTGGCCTGACCAGTCAGCCAACTGGCTTTCCAACTACCGACTCACAAGTATATTTTCTTACAGTGCCTGATATATCCAAAACCAAAACGGCCATATCTCTTGATTCTAAATTTGGAATTTAATGATCAAGTTTCCTTTAGAAAGGGCATTTCATTATCTACAATACAAATATATTGTTCAACCATTTTGGAACTTGTAACCAGACTAAAATTTATTCAAAATTGAAATAATATAAATCTACAACAAAGAGAGTCAAAGAAGTTAATGAGCAGTCAAAATAATTTAAAAGGAAGACAATACACTAATTTTTTGTATTGCCTATTATAGAAAATAATTAAATTTGTAAAATATTACTCTCTTGACTAGGCATAAAGGAAAGTTGGTCAATAAAAGCAACAAGCCATGACCATACTCTTTTGTATGGAGGCAATAATGTAATTAAAGCCCTTTGATTGAAGACAAAGTTATTAGGACATCAATTAAAAATATATAAAAGCAAGATATTTAATCTTCAAAAGGGAGCCGATCAATTATATTTGGTATTTGAGCATTCAAAACTTGACTTATCATAGCTTTTCATATTCCACACAACCAAGCTGAATGTTGGACATCTTCTAATATAAATACAGGGCAACCTCTATTCTCAAAAGACATCTCATTATTGGACATCTTAGAGAACCCCCTCAGATGCACAGAGCAAGGAAGGAGGAAAAGGAGCCGCCATCATCCTCACAGAGATTGAAATTTATTGTTTCTAGATCGTGGGTACATGACTCATTATATCCCTATCTTTAATTTTATTTTTGTTTCTTCTATGATTGATTAAAAACTTCCATCATCATCCTCACAGAGATTGAAATTTATTGTTTCTAGATCATAGGTACATGACTCATTATATCCCTATCTTTACTTTTGTTTTTGTTTCTTCTATGTTTGATTAAAAACTTCATACTAGAGTATGGAGAGTAGCCTCATAGACCATTTCTTAATTTAATTATATTTGACTTCATTATTATATTGATTAGATGTTTTTCTTCTTATTATGTACTTGTTCTATATTTATATGGATTATATCCTTTTTTGGTGATAAGGTCACAGATCCCAACAATGTATAAACCCATAGTCTCCTGATGAAATCAATTGATGGATCTCTATGTTTGATCTATGTATTTTATCTTGTTAGTTATGACTCATGGTATTGAGATCCTAGGTCCATGATTTGGAACATTGATTGAAACTCATAAACCTTTGATGTCAACCTTGATAGAGCTTACTGGATAGTTGAACAAGGATCAACAAACATTGAGATCTTGGGTTTGTGGGAAGTCCGATCGTTATGAGATTTGTGTTCTACAATGACACAAATCTGAATAGTCCCGATCTACTTAATAAAATTTAAGGACTTGAATTGGTTAAAATTAAATACTTAGTCTATGTGGTGAACCCTTGGAACCCCATTAACTCTTAATAATTGATTAGAATCTTAGATTTGATTAGCTTTTGTTTTTGCAATATTGAATTCTCATTTTAGTTATAATCACTCTCTAAAAACTGAATGCTAAGTATTACACTCAACAATTGATTCAAATAAAACTCTAAAACATGTTGTTCTGTGAGATTGATACATTTCTATACTAAAATTGATGTATTTTCTTGCAGTGAGTTGATTGTCTCTTTAAAAAGTAAAACTCCGGGGAATATTTTTCTCTGGTGATTTTTTTGTAAATGATGTGCATCAATGAACAAATATTTCCCTACATGGTATTGGAGTTATATATTGACCCCAAAAACCCCACAAAGGGAACTTAGCTACACATGATCAAGGAAATAACAAAATAATGGGAAAAGTGGGTGAAGGGGATTTACTCTTCACCTCTAGTAGATCCAATATCCTCCTTCTTATCCTCCAAGTAGATAGAAATAGCATGAAAGATAAAGAAATATGACTAAAACCTTAGAAAACTAATGTTTTGGGGGGGAGGGTGAAGGGAATGGAGTAGAATGTGCAGATAGGAGTGGGTGGTGGTCATGGGCACTTTGATCAACTAACATTAGACTCCAATCGGATACTAGTATATATATAGTGGCCTAGTGGGTCTAGGGTTAAGTGAGTATGAAGTGGTAAAATGATAGGTAAGGAGCATTAAGGCTAGATGGGTAAAACAGACATGGTCACTCTGTGACCATGGTAGGTGAGGACAAGAACAACCATTCTACAAGGAAATAGTGACAATGTACATATAAAAATGTTAGGTGGATTTTTTTTAAAATTAATGGAGGTAGCATGATTGTGGTGAGCTCCATGACTGTGGCGGCTTGAGGGTAGAACAACCACCATAGGTAAAAAATATGTCATGGATGAGATTGGGAGGAGTTCTGGGTTTGATGTTAACACAATCATATTGGGCGACATGACCGTGTTGGTGACTAGGCACCACGACCGTCGTGGTTGGGTGTCATGGGACATGGTTGAAACATGTGATTTTAATTCTAGTAGCACAATTGTGGCAAAGTACCATGACTATTTTGCGGGGTTTGTCTTGCACTTTGATCTTCTAAATGTCCTTCCATGGTGCTCCTTGCTTCAATTTGGTCCTTGGTCACTTGGGGTAGGTTGGGGTAGCTTTAGGGGTCACTTAGGCTCCTACATGTCTAGGGAAGGCCTAGATTCATCCTTCTTCTCTCCCTTCCATCAATAAATGCCAAAGTACCAATAAACCATACAAGACCAACCATAATCACTTTTGTCATAAAATGATATTAATTGGAAAGTAGCATGCATTCAACATATCTTGTTGGGGATAAGAGTCAAAATAACACAAGATGGATATTCAAATTTGGGATACATCATATCAGTATTCTCGTACATAATTATTCCATAAGATTCCAATCTTTTATAGATACCACAAGGACATGATATAAATAGTAGTGCACAAGTATGTGAAACCCCACTGAAAGGAAAAGTCACGTATATAGCATGAGATATAAGATTTTGATCCTTGACATTGCTTGGAAATTTATCATGTATTATTTAAGAAGTAGTCTTGCTTCATTTACTATATCGTATTCCTGAGTAGTATACTTGTGAGTGAGCATGGACTTGAATGTTTTTGACCAATGAGGCATCTTAGTCAAGGCATCAAGAAAAGTTATATTTATATGGATATTCTTAAATGCCTCTTCAAACTTCATAAATGTAGTATGTAGATTGGGCTGTTCTAACCGATTATAAAATGGAAATCATGGCTTGTAATTGGGACATATGGCTTGACTGTACTCTATGACATATATGTCTTCTCTATCAGGACCCATGTTACTACCTCTTGTGCCATTGTCCATGGTATGATCTTTGTGTCATCCAACAATGTAATCATTATCTATAGATCTACCAAGTCCTCTCTAGAAATATTAATCACAACCTTGTGGTAACTAACTTTAATTCTTCCTTATTCTTGGGATTATTTTCTAGTTGACCTACAAACATTCATGTTGAGCAAGGAAACTATATTACTATTTATGCAAGGTAGGCTTCTATGATTTTGTTGGACTTGCACTTGTTGATTGGAAAACATATGCAGGGTGGAGTATTTCTCTTTAGCAAGGGCTTCTTATGAACTAGATCTCAAGTATTTTGATAATTATAAGATGTACCCTAGCCTTGATTAAGATTCTAAAATTTTTGTCCATGTTTGCCTTGATACTATTATTGTGGATAGTTTTTTTTCCTAAAACACTAATTATTATAGAAATTGGTAAGGGTTGAGCTTGATGCTAAACATATTCAGATCTAACTTGTTCTCATTTCTAGAAATGGAAGATTTCCATTTGGAAACCTAGGATGGTTGCAAGGCCTTATGGATTTGTAATATTCATGCATTGGAACGGAATTGATGGCATTGACCTCCTTCATACTTTTTTATCCCCTGATGGTTGTTGAACTTGGGTGGAAAGGCCCTGTGCATAGGGAAGGTGCTTGCAAACCAAGCTGCACGCCCCTCCATGCCATAGATCTAGCATATCTCAGTAATTACTTTTGCATGTTGTGGAGGTGTAATCCTCTCCTTGAACTTCTGAAATTAACTCTCAAATTGGTGTTGTTTAGATTAAGTCGCCATAAATAATCTTCTATCATATTAAACTATGATTTATTCCTCTCCTCTAGGTGTTGATCACAACTCCTTGTCTCTCTTGTAGTAATTTGTTTGACTTTCATCAATAAGTCTAAATACATTCTAGGCATGTTCAAATGATTAGCGCGTGAATTTAGTACCAGAAGAAGCATGCAGGAAGCTTTTGATGTTATCATTAGATCTTTGTAGCATTTCCATTCTTTAAATAATGGCTCACATATTTTTTTATTAAATTGATTGTGAATGCCTCCAACTTGTTAGGTAAGCGAGTGTGGGAACAACTTTTAAAAGGATTTGTTTTACATCTGGTTCCACATTTATATGTTGTCTAGAGGCAATTATTTGTACAAGTTTATGACCTTTTTGTGACTAAATAATAGAAGAAATGAAGATAGGATGCTTCAAGACTGATGCCAACTTTTTTTTTCATATCATAGATTTACATAAACCTTTTTAGACAGTCATGTGTTAAATCATCAATTCTTCATGCAAGACTATTTTTATATACCATTTGGATCAAGCGAGTCTTGATTTAAAAATTGGGGGTTGTAATTAGTGTGTAGTTGAATGCATGCCAAATATCATAGGCTCCATGAATTGAAAATGAATTTAACTCTCTATTTGCCTTTTCCTTTCGTGATGCCTATACATCTATATGAACTGATGCCTTAGCTTCTACCATGATTTTCTCTATATGTGTTGTAACAATTGCCTCACTACAACATTTAATCACCTCATAAACACTTTTTGTTCTTGAAGTAACATGTGGTATATTATCTTGAACTTAGGATCAAGCTTGACTGCATAGTCGACATGGGTGGAATGCCACATGAACTATAAAATGTGCCTAAAATATTAAAATGTGAAGAGTCAAACTAATGGGGTTCATGTAAATAAATGAATAGATAATAGAAAAATCATTACCAATTGTAAATTAGTAAATCATACCAATCATTATATTGTCCCTGAATATGATGCCAATTTATAACGAGTCTATTTCACATGTCTCAATTTTAATAAAATGGGTGAACCCTTGGTTTCACCTTGAACCAGTAGGCGTGATAGATCACCTACAAGAAAACAAATCTTATCATGTTATAAGGATAAATCCCAAGAAAACATTTTTAAGAATTATATTGATTGATATAGAAATAAGTAATTAACAAGATATGTGATTGTTCATTATTAACTAATTTAACAACTACATACAAGAACAAATATTAATTTTAGTTCATTATAAGTAATTTGAGGGATTTTTTTTGTCGCTACCCCACCCCCTCTCTTGTCAGATCTGATAGAGTATGAGAATCTATTATTGAAGCATCAAGTAATTCAATATCGTTTGAACCAAGGGTCCCAATAGTGGATGAGTATCTCTCTTGTCATATGGTATGAACATTTGATATGTCCTATATTCATTGTTCTAAAGGTGACTTGTCTGTGGTAGCGTTAAGGCACCAACACAGAAAACTCTAGATTGTTAGTTTATCT
Source organism: Alisma plantago-aquatica (assembly GCA_963693085.1). NCBI lineage: Eukaryota > Viridiplantae > Streptophyta > Magnoliopsida > Alismatales > Alismataceae > Alisma > Alisma plantago-aquatica. Next base: position 1,335,194,854 of record OY856409.1, on the reverse strand, counting down.
CATATGTCTATGATATAAAATGATCCTATTAATATGAGAGAATGGTGGTCAATCATGAAACATAGAAATCACTAAGAATTTAATATTATAAGACAATTCATACAATCATTAAAGTATAAGTTATAAGAAGAAACATTTAGGTATCGGGGCTACTTCCTACACTCCATAAAAATTACTCACTACCCATCATAGTATAAAAGTAAAGGAAAGGGGAGTAAACATAATTGTCATGTTAGCATAGGAGACATACATAGTGGTGTTTGGTGTGAATTCTCAAGAAGTTATGACTCAATGGAAGCTATAAACCTTTCACGTAACAATAGCCATCCAAACATTTATTGGGGATCTCCAACAACAGTTGTGTCTTCTCTTGATGTGGACGAGTTTAAAACTATAGGGTATGATACTCTACTTCATCCTTTCTTTTCCACATACATGGTACCTGGTGGTCCCACTAATAGGCCTACTAGTGGTTCTACCCTTGACATAGCTATGTTTGTGGTGGGTAGGTAGTCAATCAACACTATTTGGTTGACAACTATGTAGATGTCTTTATTTTCTTTATGTGGTTTCTGGTCAAATAAGATGGGTGTCTATTCGGATGATTGGTCTTTGATGTGTCCTAATGATGTGATATTTGGCTGAATGGGTCAACAAACTGGTAAAGTAGCCTCCCTCTTGACTTGGAGTGATTTCCAATTAGTAGAGTGGCTAACTACTTGGTTGTCTGGCTTACCAATTATGCAACTCGTGTGGGTGTTATTGCTCTAAGTTGAATTTCTAATTTTCTAACTATCTAGTCTAGCTGAAAAACTAGTGTGTTATTGAAGAAAATTGGTTAAGTCCTTTCTTGGATTAATCATGTGACTAGTGTGGGTAGTTGACTAACTAGCAAAATTACTTGGACCATGCTATTTTCATGTTCCCAAGTAGCCGATGGGTTGGATTATCTAATCAATGGAATTGTTGGTTGGCTCATTCCTTCTCTTTAGGGACAAATTTTTGGTTGACTAGAAAGGTTGGCCAATCGAGTAGCCAGTTGTAGACACACAACTATAGATTTCATGATCCTTACTCTAGGTATTGAATTTTTGGATCAAGGATATGGAGTCGTTGCTCATTTTTGGACCTTTGGTGGATCATTGAATACCTCCCTAATATACCCATTTATTCCTACACAGAGAAAATAAAATCTAATTTAAAACTAATCAAATTGCACAACTTATGAAAAACCTAAATCAAGTAAAAATATAAGTAGTATGCAATATACAAGTGCTAAACTAAGCATAATATGTAATAGCATAAGATGGAATATACATTCCTACCCAAGCCTTTCCAAGGATTGATCTTCTGTTGGGATATTGTAATTGTGAATTCTCATACCATTTTTTCATAATAACTAAACAAAATAAAGTGCAAGTGTTGTGATTTTGTAGGGGCTCCCCAAGAGATACTTGATATGTGTCATTAACTGGAAGAAACATATTTAAGATATATTCTAAACTTATAACGAACTAATTAAGAAAATAGAACATCCCCAAAATAATTTCCTTAAATGCAAGAGTTAAAAACACTTGATCAATTTTTTTGTCAAGTCTTAATAAGGTGATCTATGACAAGAATTCACTTGTAGAGAATAAGGATTATGTGGACTAACACTATTAAAAATGGAACCACAATCAATTATCTAAGGACAAAATGGGAAAATACATAGTAAGTATGGGTCATGGATATGGATAGTTTGTTTATTGAGAATAAGTTAAAGACATGGACTATGAATCATACGAATTGCACATCAAACACTCACAACTTAACCCCCATAAATCATTACAAAGACACACTATAAGAATGTACTCCACCCAGTACCTCTTAGGTTTTAGTAAATTTGCCACCTTGAAGATCCTAAACTCCTAAGTTTCACCCAGTCACACTCCTTGCAAAATATCATTGGACCACAAAAATGATATATCTATGAAAATATCAATGTAATCATACTTACATTAAAATGAACTTAAAAAAGAGTTACTAAACCATTCACATGAAGATTAAATTATGTGTATTAGAAAGGGTACATGTTGGAGTGGATGCAGCTCTATGCCTAAGCTTAGGAACACTCACCATGAGATTCATCATTAGAGGTCCAAATGGACTATGGGTCATTGGGGGTTGTCATAAAATGACTGGATCTGACCCATTAGAAGGAGAACTGTTAGCCATTATGTGAGGACTTGAAGCTTCCATATCAAGGAATTACAATAGATGTAACGATATCTCTGACTCGTTGTTGTCTACCAGGCTCATTGCTAGTCCAAGAAACTGCAAGCCCAAATACAGAGACAACATCCAAAGAATCATTGAGCTATCAAAGAGAATGGATGACATAAAGTTTATCAAAGTCAATCGTAAAGATAACTACCTTACAGATAAAGCTTCTAAATGGTTCCTGAAGATCCCAGGAACCCACATATCTATTACAGAGTGCCCCCCAGAGTTGAGAGGAGTGTAACTTGAAGATATTAATGATATTGGGAGAGTGTAATATAGTAGGTTTCATTCAAAAAAAATGTGCTTATTATTCATCCCTTTTGGAGTTTCATATACTTAATGATAAGGAAGAGTACCTACTAGTGGATAACATACACTATGTATTTTGAAATGTAGTTCATATATTGTCAACTATTTATGCAAAGTAATATTAATAGATATAATGAGGGTGTCATAAACTATACTTATCATAATGTGATTGAGGAGTTCCAACCTATACTTCCTTCAAAATTACAAGAAAAGTGAGGATTACAAGCTTCTTACTTTTACTAAGAATATTGGACCCATAGATTAGGCTTCCTTAAACAAGGCTTTCAAAACTATGGCTTTCACTAGGAAGTGGGGTGTTTGAAATATTGGAAAACCCTAAAAAAGAAGGATCCCTAACTCAATATTTTATCAAAATAAGGTTTTTAAAACAATATCTTGACTTCAAAATTGGAATGTCTAAATCTATGTATGAAAAACATGGAGGACTCAAAATGATGTATTTCCTCTCCATAATACTTAGAAAACTTTCATGTACCTTAAAGATAAACTTAACATTCATTAATGTCTACATAGGATTATTCTTCATCATAATAATTCATATGTGGGAAATTGGTTTTCCTAATACCATAAAATTATACTTTTCATGTATAAGTTCCAAGAACAAGAGGCATACCATTCTAATCACGATGTTTATATTTATACAACTACTAGCATATTTGATATCAAATTTCATAAATTAGGGTCTAAAATGAAGAATATTCTCAATATATTAAAGATTTATTAAAAAAATACTATTTCAAATATAATTTCATGGTGTATCTAGTCGGTTCTATAGCCTACATACGTTTGACTTATCCTTATCCCCTCCCATAAGATTAACATGAACTTTACATTATAACTTGTGGAAGGTTTTGCATTATATCATTGTTTGATATTTTTTATTCTTGTTTATGGCTCTATGCTCATTTTTTCCAAATCATCATTAAGTTCTATTATGAAACCAAAGTATAATATTTCCCCATTTAATATAAATTGGATTCAAACCCTAATTAAAAGCATTTAGTCATGTTGTAGACTATTAGAGTTAAAATTTCTATGAATATTCTATAATCAATCTTCAAATATTAGTTCATTAATAAAATTATTATAGAATTAATATACCAAAATAATTGACCATAGCTAATCTGGATCAAATCTTATTTGAAAGAAGACATCAAGTATTTGTCTTTCCAATAAGGCCTATACTTTTCTCATACATAGTTATTATTTCTTTTTATTTTTTATAATTCCTAGACTCCAAGATATTATGGGACTTTACATGAAATTCCCACTTATTTTTGTTCTTTTAGTGAGTCAGAATCGAGGGGGGTTCTTATCATTAATTATAGAACTAAAACATACAAACTAGTTATAATATACCAAAAACCATAACGAAAAAGGGTGAAGTTTTATTCTTAAAGTGTGATGTATCAAGAAATGTCACATAATAAAATTAAAAAACAAATACTAACTATCATAAAAGATCAAAGTTCAAGATTATTTCTTACTCACATGGATGGAATAATAGATAGAAAACATGACCTAAACTAGGTAGAAGGGATTCATCATAGAGGGAAACCTAACCATGTATAGGTATCCTCAAATGGTCCTGGAGAAGTCTCCTATTGAAGCTTCTACTCTAGGTGATAAAGACTTGGGTTTCATTAGGAACAATAGTCACATATAGGAAATAACATCATGCGTATGTGTCAGAAAAAAATGTTATGTGGTTAATAATCAACTATTGTTGAGGACTGGTTTTAAAGGCCACTCTCCTAGTCCATTAACTACAAAATAGTACCACCCTCATGATGGTCCTTGTTGAGTTCATTAATGCATTCAATATGGTTGATATTTCCACCATATCTCAGGAGGTCCATCTTCATCTCCCAACTGTTACAAATGGGGTTGAATTTTGTTATAGCTCCTTATCTCCTCACCACATGGATAGAGTGAGCCTCTTCTTTTGATAGTTGGTTTCCAACAAAATGATCCATTCAGGCCACTAGTTTTTTCCATTGTCACTTCATCCTCTTATTCTACAATTGAAGGATGAATCTCACATCGACCTTCTTGATTATTATCTTGATGATGGTGCCCTCATTGGTGTACTATTAAAGTATCCAAGGTTCTATATATTATATAATCATGAGGCCCATAATTTGGTTTTCATATCATCTTATAACCCCCTTGTACCTAGGTGATGAATGTTTCTCACTTTGCAACACTGCACGCCTCTATGCTTTTAGTGGTCATGTTGTGCATTACCATACAAGACTTGGATATGAGTTTCGACATGATGTAGTTCATGTAACTCTTTTTTTATTGTCTCTTGAACTAGATTAAAGGTCCTAATGGAAGCTCTTGTGGCTTTTCCTTGGCACATGACCTGATGGTCTCCACTCTCAACGTCCTACTAGCATTTTGTTATTTTACTAGACATACGTCAAGCACACATGTGTTGACCTCACATGACTCTGTCTCATGAAATATATATTTCAAGAAAGTTTAAAGCAGGATAGGTAGTTGGTGACAGATTTCACAAAAGTTACATAACATTGAGAAACTTATATGTCAAATAACCACCACTTTTTTCTATTTGCTTTTGATACCTTTGGATTACTTGTTGAGGATGTAACCCTTTTTGTCTAGTGCCTTCAATACATAACCAACATGAATCTTATGCTACAGTCGTGCACATATTATAATTTTATTTCCTGATCGATAGGATTTTCCATCCAGAAAGAGTTGGCAACCTAATTTTTTCCCGTGATTTTGTGAAGGAATTTTTGTAAGTAAATTATATGCTACTATTTTAACAATAATATATCATAATGTATTGCATTTAGATAAAATAGTAAGACTTTGCCAATCTAAATGTAGGTCCAAGGCATCGAGCCTTGGGAGAGAGGCACCAACACCTCAAATCATTAAATAAATTGTAAACAAAGAAAGTAAGAGCACAAACACTAAAATACATGGGGTTAGGCACCAACACCTCAACCTAAAGTATGGATTGTTACTAGGAACCAACACTTATAATACTCGAATACAGTTAAATCATACTTGTATCTCAATCAATCATGCAACCAATAGAGAAATCATGCAACTAATAGAGAGAACATATAGTTTGTTCAAATTTAAATCCATTCTAACAAAATAACATGCTCAATTCATCCAACATGGCCAACCAAATTGGAAGGATTAACAATGGATGATATATAGTTTCATTCAAAATGGTGCCATGATTTTAGATAACAAAAAAGGAATAAAAAATAAGACTTTAGCCACATAATTAGGAATTAGGATCATGATACATTTAGATTTTCCCAATGAAAATAGGAAACAACATATCTAATAGTTGAATCTAATTTTACTCCAAGGGGACTATCTCTTAGAATCAATGTTTCAAAATACCTAATAAGATAATTCGGTAAGTTAGGTTTAACTTCCTAAATAACAATGAAATCCTAATACATACCTCCAAATCCAATTTATAAAGACCCTAGAACTTATCATGATAAATAATATATTTTTTTTTGTTCTAATTCATCTTTTTAATATTTATCTACTTGCCAACAATTAGTTATGACTTAATTACTATAGTAATAGTTTTAAAACCAAATGCAAGTTAAATAACCTCAGTAAATAGTCATTTTATTTTATGCCAATAACACATGACATGGTATTCCTATCACTTATATCACCTAAAACTAGCATGCCTTAATATTTACAATAGAGGAGTTACCAACATTTCATTATATATATATATATGCAAGGATAAAATAGGAAAAATACTTGAGGAATTATTCCTTATTGTGCTTTCTAGGAACAAATATACATGCAAGGTTCCTTGCAAAATAGCACCATGAATTTCTCCACAACTCCCTTGAAGTAAGGGTGGATTCAATAAGCCCAAGATTGAGGTCAAATGACCACCTATACCACAATAGTGATGAAGTTGAGATTATGAACGTTTAGATGAGTGAATCTTAGTTCAAACCAACAACACGTGATCATTTTTAGCAACACGATAGAGCTAATTGCAAATAAACTTGAGGAAAATGTGACCGAAAGGGTTTGATTTACTAACACATATATAGATATGCAAAAAAGGGAAAATGAGACAAAATAGAACCACACTTATATGGGAAAACTGAGGGTGGAAAATTCTTTGTAAAGATTTCTAAAAGAGGCTTCTATAGTTAGTAGTGTCTATGTAACTTTCAAATATTGTTGGTGAACTCGACTTGATAGAATAATAAGGTAAAGTTAATGAGGTAGGTGCAATAGAAATCAAGTTCAAACAAAAGATGTCTTTGGGGTTTTCTAGCCTTGCACATAGGTTAGGGGATATGTCCATATAGGTTATAGGGGGTGGTCATGGTGGGGTGCTCTTATGGATTAGAAAAGATGGAACTAGAGGAGCCAAGGTTCACTGGGGAAAAGATATTGTTGAAACCTAGATAAGTTATGGTCAACGATTTAATTTTGTATTGAAAAACAAAAGGGGAAAATATAGATAAATAGGTGGACTAGAGTGGAATAACTAGAATGTAAAAGTATGCCATCCGTATTTGATTCAAAAAGTAAACAAGATAGATGTATATGGTGACTTAATACTTGATAGATATTGACTCCATAGTTGAGGAAAAAGTCAATTAAGTGAAAAATAGAGAACCTTAGAAATATTGTGTGTCCACTAGGACTTTAGGTCTTAGTTTCCCAATAAATTTCTATCTAACCAGATTAGAGCAAAACTATGTATTTTGCCTCTCAAAATATTTTGCCAATCTACCATTATCTAATTTGATTAAAAATCATCATACATACTAACTAAGACATGAGGAATCCTAATTTCACCTTAGTTTATACTTTTGAGACCATTCATAAGTTACTTCTACTATTCATGGGTATAGAGCCTTTATTACTATGACTATCATTATATTAAGTGTTTACTGTTTTTTTGTACTATATTTATATAGTAGTTATTTACTCGTAGGAGAAGTATTGGGAATCAATTCTACTTAACAACCCATTCATTGGAAAAGTTGTTTGTCAACCTCCCACTTAACCCTAATTCTTCTAATTAAGGGAAAATCACCTAAGTATGAAAATTCGTTATATTCACTGCTCTCATTTGGTTCCTAATACATGTATTGACATCAGATTAAGGTTTAAGGAGGTTAAGATCAAAGGTATTTTACTAATGCATGTCTGAAAGTGATAATAAAGGTTATACCTAAGTTTGGTATGTCACAAAAATCCACCCCTCGTAAAGGATTTCGTCCCCAAAATATCAAGTGTAAAGCGAGATGTATCTCTACAACATATAATCTCTATGATCCTAGGTTTCCTCTTCAAGCCAATGATGTTTTTTTTTAAAGAAGCCAATGATGTTTCTATATAAATTTAACTCGTTCAATATCTTTAATTTTTAACTTCTTCACTACAAACTTGAAAAATCTATATTGGAAACTCTTTCATAGGACAAATGTTCATGAACTCCAAAGGTATAACTTATTGCACATATGTAGGGTACTTCAAAGACTTCTTGAAAACAACTACATTGAAAACTTTATGGTTCTCATTATAGTTATGAGGAATAGACAAATGATAAGAACATTACCTAACCCTTTTTGTTATCTTAAATAGAAACACATACCTAGGGTTGAGATTCCATTTCACCATGGATCTTGTAATAGATCAAACAAGATTCATACTTAGAAGCTCAATCAACTACCAAAAAGCTCACATTTTATATACTCTTGTTGGCATACACATTTTTTCAATCTTGTGCAACCTTCATTCTCTTCTTGAACATTTGGAGTTTAGCAATCATCTATTACACATCCTCACTCATCATAAATTCATTATCTCCCACATAATTTCAATGTAAAGGATAATAGTATGGCCAACCATGTAGATCCTCTAATGCTGACATACCAATACTCACCTAGTAGATAATGTTATAAGAAAAACTAAATCACTAAGAGATACTTGTGTCACAAATCAGCTATTACCTTAATCCCAATTGCACAACCCATCTAGGAAGTTTTAAGGGGATTAGAGAATCTGTCTCTAAGTGGCCCAAGAATCACACACAATCATATGCAGAAAAGGAACATCATTCCACTTCATTAAAAAATGTACCATATCATTTATACAACTGGGCTCATAGGCAACATGGAAAGGAAAATAAAAATATGAGAAAACTATAGGTAAATACTACATCCCATTGACATCATATTCCATGTGATGATCCAATGTGGTGTAGCATTCTTTATTTTAGGAGATAATGAATGATATAACATATGATCAAATACAAGTTGTTTAGTTTCTTGAATGGGCTAAAATCAATGATCCAATGTGGTGTAGCATTCTTTATTTTAGGAGATAATGAATGATATAACATATGATCAAATACAAGTTGTTTAGTTTCTTGAATGGTATAAAATCATTTAAAATGAAGATGCCATCAATGTGATGCATTTTTTGGTCCCCCAAAACTCCTTTTCCAATTTTTGATTTTTTTTGAAGGGAATTACAATGCAAAAAATAAGTAAAATAAATGTACACATGTATAATGTACAAACTATACATAGCCATGGCCAAGAAAAAGGATAAAGAATACATCATGATATCCAAACTCACAAGAAATGTAGGAGATAAATCTAGAATTGTTAGAGGAGGCAAATTTCACAAAGATAAATAGTCTACCAGTGAGGAGTAGAAATTTCAGAGCCATAGGAAGATAATTGAGAAGAAAGTTCAACCTGATTCAAGAAAAAAGATATCATCTTCCTCTTAAGGCATGCGAAGCAGTCCTGACAATAAGATAAAAAATGAACCAAACCATATTATAAATTTGTTCCCAAAGCAGCTTATAACCAAAAGGGGACATGAAAAAAAGTTCCGCAAAAAATGGTTCAGAACATATTAGAAAGAAGCCCTTAAATAATATCCATAATATTAAGTTCCTCTTTAATGCAAGCCCACAATCTTTTTGAATTACCATACTTATTCTCTTGGACTCTATAGTTTCTTTCCATTCAATAGTGATAATAAATGAGGTTACTAATAGAATTACCCTTTGTAGAGGTGTTCTTGATAAGTAATTCCCAGTTGGTAGGCATAGGATAAGAAAAATCCAACACATAAGACTCATTCCAGACATCCCTGATGCATTCATTGGAGAAGAGGATGTGATTGATATTTTTGTAGTCTTTCATGCAAAGAAAGTAGATAAAGGCAACCTAAAAACCTCTTCTTTTGGAATAATCAGAAGTAGGCAATGTGTTGTGTTTTGAATTCCAAAAAGTGCAACAATCCTCTTTTATGGATCTTGTAATTCCATATCCAAAGAGAATATTCAATATCACAACTTTATTTTTAGTAGTGTTCTAAATGTGATTGAAGTTAGTATTGCTCTTCTTATTGAAGGTCAGATGATCCTCCTTACAAAAGATAATGTTCAAGTTGTCAAGGAATTCAAATAGATGTTTGCGGTTTCTATTATCTTCATTAGGGATATTCTAGTGGCCATCAGAAATAAAATTACTTAAACTAGTCAAAAGAAAACCTTGACCTTATAATAGAATCTCTACCAACATTCTCAAATAAAAATTTGAATTGCACCAAAAATCCTACTAAATTTTTTAGAACATTTCTTTTGCCAATGTGGAAATCAACAAAAGGTAGTAGATCATTGCAAAATTTGAGAATGTTGTTAAATGACTGCGAGAGATTAGGTTATTCAGTAACCAACCAGAAAGTGGTTTTCCTTATGTATTTCTCAGAAATCCATTTCACCCATAGAGAGTTTTTTTATTCACAATGTCCAAGACATTGAAAGGAAAGCCTTAGAAAAATCCCTACCATTCTTAATACAAAAGCCTCCTTCCAACTTGGGTACATTGATCCTTTCTCATTTCACCAGATGAAGATTTCTCTTTGCTTTAGAAGCACCCCATAGAAAATCCCTACACTATTTATCTATTTGATCAAGGAAAGATCATCAACGTAATGCATTGGTATACTATAAGCAATTTAATTAGTGTAATATCAGAATGAATATCAAAACAGTATACCTGGTATGAATTATATTCAAAGCAAGTTACAAATGATTCAAAGAATTAGTTTATTCGACACAATTTAATTATGAGTTTTCCCATTATGTTAGTCTTGAAAAGTATATGTGGCTCCATTGCCCAATCAGATGTGGGGGGTCACCTGGCTCCATATCTCTATTCAAAGGAGGAGGTCACCATTTTATACAAGTTCCATTGCTCCAACATGAGAATGTCACTTGTATCCAATATCAACATCAAATATTAAGGCAGTCATGATGAGCAATATAATTTATGTTTTAGATTTTTGTGGCAAGTTATAATATAGAAATTCAAAATACTACCTAATAGGGAATGTGGTAGCTCAGACATATACAAAGTCAAGTACTTTTTCAAGATTATTGATGGAGCTTCCACTCACGTGGAATTGCATGCACCACTAAAAATCCTAAAGATAGTAAATCTTTAAGTTTAGCCTTTCTTATACTAGATCGAGAACTCCACCCACGTATGTTGGGATACGTGGAAGTCTTATCGTAGTATAGTTAAGGGTCGAATCCACAGGGCAACGGTCTTGTTGAGAGCAACAAGATGGAAAATGTTAAAATCTCACTTAACCTCTTAACAGTTGGTATCTAGATCGAAAAGTTGGATTGGTTGTTTTTAGACAAAATGCGAGTAAAATAAAGCAAGAAAGTAAATTTAAGGTTGTTAACAATGATAAGAAACCACTAGGATGTGATCGGCTTTCACCACCACTACTCATGGATCAAAACATACATTATAAAACAAAACCTACAATAAGAGTCTAAACAGCTAGTATCTTTGTAGATTTAGTTTCCTTTCGGAGAACTAACTACGAGAAGTGTGAGAATGTTGCAATGCCAGCCATCCCCGAATGAATGGTTGTCTACTTTACATCATTCCCTTCGCAAAGTGTGTTCCTCAACTTATCAAGGTTGTACTTTCATATGTCAACTGCTTCCATTTCATAGTATGAAAGTACAACAATGGAAGTGAGTTTACTCCACTTCTTAAAAAACACCTCTAGATACCGAAACAGATGCATGGTGGATACATGCATCAAGAACCAACATTCAATTGAGATTCGAATCTAATAGTACCAACATAGACAATTCATACTAAAAGATAAAAGATAACACAAGTTGGTGATCAAGCAACAAGCATTCATTGATTGATGTCGAACTGAGAAGAAAGTATATCTCTATTGCAAATTATGGATTACATTGCATGAAATGAAAACATGGGTAGCGGGGCTACTCCCCACACCCTAGTGAAAGAGACTACTCGCTCATAGCTAGGACAAAGAAGGAGGCGAGAAGAGAGAGAAAGAAAGTCATCCCCACAAAGGAGAGAGGAAAGTCAACCCCTTAGAAAGAGAGAGAATGATTATCTTCACACTTCACAGGTTGCTCGATGATGAGGTCTCCTCTTCCCACCTTCTTTAGTGAAGAGAGAGAAAGTAGCTTCAGGATGGAGTGTAAATCTCAGACTGACAGCCTTTGGGCGGAGGATGGAGGATGGAATAGCTCTGGAGTACTAGAGGCAGCCTCTGGGCGTCTGAAACTTGATACCCCTCGGAGGACCCCTTGGGTCTTATTTATAGGCTTTAAGTGAAGTCCAAACGGTTTGGTCAGTTTTGGGTCCTTTGAATTCTGAGACCGTTTGGACCCTGAGACCATTTGGACTCTGAGACCATTTGGACCCTGAGACCGTTTGGACCCTGAGACCGTTTGGACTCTGAGACCGTTTGGACTCTGAGACCGTTTGGACTCCGAGACCATTTGGACTTCGAGACCGTTTGGACTCTGAGACCGTTTGTCTTCGTGCAGTCTTGAGACCATGTGACTCCATGCGGTCTCGGGACCGGTTGGTTTCATGCGGTCTTGGGACCGTGTGACTCCATGCGGTCTCGGGACGGTTGGCGTCATGTGGTCTTGGGACCATGTGACTTCATGCGGTCTTGGGACCGTGTGAGGTTTTTGTGATTTTTTTAGTATCTTTTTCTATAAGTAAAAAGGAGAAAGGTTAATTTAGTAGTATATTTACAATAAGAGAGGAAAGTTAAGGATTCTGTCTAATTTATCTGAGAAAGAGTGTGGAAAATTGAGGAAAATTACTAAGATAACATCACAGAATTGGAGGTTATCAATTACATACAAGCATCATCAATACCACTAGTATGTTCAAGGAGAAAATATAAAGTGAATCTTATTATATTGTATCCAATGGTTAATGATAGAAATTAGATTTATCAATGGTTCATATAAGATCCTAGGTAAAGAAGATATGGATCAAAGGTCAATATATTGATATCAAACATCATTGTTTCACTAATTCAATTATAGGTTTCTTTATTCCTAGTTAGACCTTGAGAATGATCATCTATCAAATAAAAATATATCAAGATTTCAACATCTAATTAAGTATGAAGTATATTATGCGGATGAATGATCTACATAGGTTCTTTAGGAATGCAAGATAACCCTAAGTCTCAATATCAATGTTTAGGTCTTATCAAAATCTTGAGTCATAATTTATGTACTAGATCATCATGAGTCTAATAAGGCGAGATATTTTATACTAGATTCTGATTGATTCAGGGGAAGAAATGAGGGATTCATATTATTAGTCCATATAGTAATATTTTATACATAAATTGAAAAGAATAAATTATGCAATGATATAATAATAAGGATTCAACATTTGAATTTCATTAATATTATACTCAAGACTTGTGTTTCGAAATGATTCATAGTCTCTAACATGATTATGTCTTAGGTCAGTTGGTTTTGATTAACAAGAAAGATGGTATTTTAATTTGGAAAAACTAAGATGGATGTTGTTCTTAATAACAATGGTAACAAGAACATGATTAAGATCTTGGAACTATTTGTGTTGGACTGGACTCATTTTTCTAATGAAAATGGACTTCAATGTTGATATGTTTAGAGTTATGATGCATTATCTATGATAAAATATGATTTGGATGTTTCTTAAGAATTATTGGCAGGAGAGGGAAAATACCTTTTTGGTATAGAAAAGTCATGGCCGTCGATCTTTTTTTGGGCATACAAGATTGGGTCACCGCACTAACTTGTGTGTGTAAGGGAACATGCCACTTGAATCTAGATTGTTGGATGGCAACCAGATAATTGGTGATATTTGTCTTCATGCAGTTTTTAGCGTGAGAACAGATAAGATCCACATCATACAGGAGTCACTAGTGATGGAGGAAAGTAGAATGAGAAGGAAGGGAATCAGTTGAAGAGATTCTCTTTAAGCTTGCCTTGATCATGCAGAGTGGTTGAAGACCTAATATGGTGAAAGGAGGTGAGATGGTGAAATTCCAAAAGGAATGTTGCATCACTGCCACAAAATTGAGAAGCAATTGAAGAGGCAAATGGATGTTTTTGGGACAAGAACAAAGCACACAAAGTGGTAACTTTAGAAAAGAAAGGTGGCAACACTCTTTAGAGGGGATTTTATAGGGTAGAGGGAGGTTGTAGGGTTATATTAGGGTCATGTTAGAGTTTTAGACTTTGGAGAGAGACAATGGTGTGAGGCGATGTTGAAATAATTTAATAGAGCATGAAACCCAGTCAATCAGGGGTTCGTTGGGCTCAAAATTGTAAGAGAAAGGGATCTAGAGGGAAATAATGGCATGAGGAGTTCTAAGGTGGTGGCTGGGCTCTATTCAGTCTCATCGTCACCTCCTTCAATCATTGTGAGGTTGAATATGAAGCATTGGCCACTCGATCATGCCCCTGATCCATGAGAGCCCAATCCTAGGACTGACATTCACCCACTCTAGAGTGGGGTATCAATGACGTGGACAAGGTGTGGATGAAAAGTCGATTAAATGGTTCTTCTACAATTAATCTTTAATAAAGCCTAATAGTTTGTAGGAATGTCCATTTGAGCTTAGACCATAGGCTCAAGTTAATGTGTATAACACAAATAAAATGCCTAAGAGTTAAGAGATCAAGTTACATGATGAAATTAATTTCTTTGAGCAATATGATTTTTAAGCTAAGTTTTAATCTGACAATGTACATAATATTCAAATTAGACATTACTTTGTCACCATTAATCAATGAATCATGAAATAATGAAGTGAGATTGAGAGTAGGCATTATTAAAGGAAAATAGTAATTGAACAAGAATAGTGCACAAATCACCATCACATCATCCCCTCCTTATAAGGAATCTTTTATGTAAAATTCAAACTTCCTAAAAGAGATCGAGAAATCTTTCTTCCATGTCTAACTTTAGCTCCTAGGTGGAATCATCATTATCATGGTGCTTCCAGAACACCTTCACCATGTCAATATTTTTATTTCTTCACTCCTTGGTGCAACTATCAAGTATCTTGATAGGGACTTTCTAGTATACATGAGTGGCCTTCAATTTGATTGTCTCATGATTGAGGTCATATTGGGATCCCCTACATACCGCTTCAACTTTGACTCATGAAAAACATTATGCATCGTGTTATATTTGGTGGGTAGAGCCAATATGGATGCAAATTCCCCATTACGGTATCTAGGGATAAGTTTGACTTTGATCCTTAGAATATCTTAAACCACTATGATATTCAAAAACATGTGGTCACCCACCAAACTTGTATATTTGTCATGTGTGCATCCACATATGACTTGTGATGGTCATGTTCCCTCTTCAACCTTTTCTTGATCAAATTGGCATTTAAAAAAAAAGTTGTATCTCCCCTAGTTCTTCCCAGTAAAATGGAACTGTATTGTAGGTTAATTCTACCAGAAGGAGGTAATGGTCCCATGAACCTCCTTAATCAAGGACACACGATCTCAGTAAGTCTCTTAAAAATTGAATTTTTTTAAGACTATCCTTCAGTTTGTTGATGATACACTATACTAAAGTTTTTTTTAATCTCTAGTTCCTCCTAAACCTGTCGCCACAAGTAAAAAGTGAACTTTGCATCGCAAATTTGACACAATGGATAGAAGAGTACCATGCAATCTGACTATCTCACGAATATAAAGCTCTGGTAACTCTAGGAATTGGTTGATATCTTAATTGAAATGAAAACGGTTGATTTAGTCAAGCAATCAACTACAACCCAAATGGTGTCTCTCCCTTTCCTGATCATGGGTGAACACACCATAATATCCACATTGATGTTCTCCCACTTCTTCTTGGGGATAGGTAAGGGTTGTAGACGACCTACCAAACTTTGATGTTCAATCTTGATATGTTGATAGGTTAGAAACCTTGAGATAAAAGAAGAAATGACAAGTTTCATATCCCTCCACCAAAAGTGCCTCTGTAGATCCTTTTACATTTTAGTTAATCCATGATGAACTGTGTGTTTTGATTTGTGAGATTCTCTTAAGACTTTATCTATCATATCTGAATCTTTAGAGACCCATATACGCTATTTGTATTGGATTTCACCATCCATACCAAACAAAAGATGTGTTAAGGGCTTCTCTAGTAACTTAGTCATGTCCTCAAGACTCAACTATTTTTATAAACTAACAAATATTAGACTAGAGCCCTAGTTTGACACTAATGTTGCCCAATCTAAGAATGTCAACCATATGCCTTCAGGACCATGGTGAAATGGCCTCCATGTTCCTCCACTCAGTGGTGAAAATTGTACCACACTTTTCCTGATTCCTATTGAGTGCATCAACCACCACATTTTCCTTACCAAGGTGGTAGGTGATGCATCCACATGAAACCCAATAAATTGACTTGATTGGATTCCCTTTAGGCACACAATATGGTTACTTAATATTTATGAATATGGTTTGAACACGCTCCTAAATAAATTTGCAAGAACACGAGCTTGGGAGTAGTATAGAGAATGACATGTCGGGTTCAAACACTAGGGGGAGAGGGAATATTAGGGATTTATTTTCTATGGTTAGGTTCTTATTGCAGAGTCTAGGGTTGAAGGGTTTATAACATGGCTTTGGTTGTTAGATTAATGGTGAACAAACAATTAATGGAAGGCAAGAGCAAAACCTATTTTAACCCTAGACAATTTAGGTTCAATTAACAAATAAAGAAAGTTAAGCAACAAAAGAGGCAATCTAAGATAGGCAAGAAAGCAAGATATAACACTAGCACTACACTACCAAAGAAATCCTAATTATCAACCTACAGATGACAACTGGCTAAAATAGGTAAAAGAGACACTACACTAGCAATTAGCACTAGAGCAAGCAAAGGACTATATTGACAACTAACTAGAAAACGCAACATAAAGCAATGTAAAAGTAACACTAACTATACTAGAAAGGCCTAGACACCATGAACAAGCAAGAGACATATTAAGCAAGTAAAGACACTAATTGATTAAGCACTAGCCATGAAACAAGGAAATTAGGGTTTTTATCATTATGGGAAGTGTGGTCTGTTTAGGATAGTGCGACTCACCTAGATTGGGGGTGATAACATGCAAGTATTACTCATTTATTTACATCATCAAACCAAACAACAAGTTAGATGCTAGAGTATTGACTTGAACTACTAACCGGTCATGGATGAAATAGGGTGTGTATAGGAGAACTACTCCCTATCACCATGATCCAACCTTGAGAGACTCATTTGGATTATGGTTTAGGTGGAATTTAACTAGGATCCAGAAAGTATAGGTTTCTAGAATAAAAGTTCTTAGGGAAATAGGGGCCAAGGGTATTAGTGTAGGGTGGCAATGAGGGCATTGCACCTTACATCAGCTACCATCTAGCCTTCAGGTAGCTCCAAGAAAATTGCACCAAGTTCTTCAAAACTATCCACTTAGATCTTTCATCTAAGTGTAGGAGAGTGGATCGAAATTGAGAAGATGGGTATCTATATATGGATCCACTAGTTGGATCTATGAGCAAATCCAAAAATAGCCACATGTAAACCATTTCTCCTAAAACCTAAGATGATTTCAAGCATAAACCACAATGTAAGCCATAGGAAATGATATAAAAGTATAACATAATCATTAGAAAAGAAATTACAAAGTATACTCATCACTTTACCCCAACATGGTATCAAAGTCACATTTTAATCCCAAAAATCCCACCTACGGGCTTAGGTACTCATGACAACTAGAAAATACAAAAATGGAAAAGAAACATATAAAAGAATCCATGGAGCTTGGTGCAAAGGTTGAAAGATTCTTCCCTAGAGACTGCAAGCTTGATCACTTCCCTCCTCTAAGATGCAAGGATGTATAAATGGAATAGATAGTGATCAAAACCCTAGAAGCTAGGGTTTTTCTTTGGAAGATGATGAAATGAGATTGGAATGAGGTAGGTAGGTGATAAGGGGGTGAAATGAAAGCCCAATGGAGCTAGCCCTCAACCTCCATCCTCCTTCAAGGCTTATATAGGGGTCTACATAGTCTAGGGTTAAGTGGGAGCATAAAGAGAATTTAGTGTCAAAGATCAGTTAGGGTTGTTGGTCACCATGGCTAGTTCGGTCACATTGGCCATGATGGATTGAGTGTATGATGGTCATGATGAAGTTGAACGGGTGAGGAGAAATATGGTGAAGTTATAGTGGAATTTTAGAGTGTTTATGGCTTGGATAACACGATAGTGATGGGTAGGTGATATAGGGTACATGGTGAGAACCACATCCTTTCTAGATGGAGGGAGCACTTGGCCATTTTCTTCATTCTGATCATCTTAGGAGCCTCCCACCATGGTAATTTTGGATGGCATGACCTTGGTGGATCTTACGCCCCACAACTGTAATGTTGTCCATGGTTGTGGTGGATGACTTGATGTAGGTTCTTCAAGTATGGATTTGAAATGTGATGTGTAGCAATTGCATCACACACATTCAATGGTACCACAACTATCCTAGGCTCTTTACTTGCAATTTGATCATATTCACCATCTGTAGAGTTATTTGATTTAGCTTAGTTTTTTTCCACTAGGGGCAGGTTGGGGAATCTCTTGAGCTCACTTTGGGCTTCTCTAAGGGTATAGAAACCCATAGGTCATCCTCATTCACTCCTATCCATACAAATCATTGTCAAGGTACCTGGAAAACATGCAAAGAACCTCATAAGTGCATTTGACAATAATTCCATTACTAAGAGAAATAGTATGCATTCTAAAATATTTAGACATGATTAAATAGTAAAATAACACAAGATGAAGCCCTAAATTAGGGTTGCATCTATAGGAAATAGTGAAGTCGTAGTCTTTTAGGTACTCAAGGCATCTTCTTTGTCTGAGATTGAGATCCTTCTATGTCAGGATGTAATTCAAACTCTTGTGGTCGGTGAGGAGGTTTAAGGTTGCACCATATAGATAGTGTCACTATATCTTTAGTGCATAAATGATGGTGGCAAGCTTTAGGTCATGGATTGGGTAGTTGAACTCGTTTGGCTTCAAATGTCGAGAGGCATAAGCACCTTCCTTACTTTCCTGCATAAGGACACTACCTAGATCGGACCTTGATGCACATGTGAAGATGACAAACCCATCATTTCTTGAAGAAAGTATCATAATGGGTGTGGTAGTAATCTTTGTATTCAACCTAGAAACTAGACTCACACTCCTTTGATGAAATGAACAATTCTCTTTTCCTTATGATCTTGGTGAGAAGCAAGGAAGTTCTAGTGAAGTTGGGTATAAAACAATAGTAATAACTAGAAAGACGTAGAAAACATCAGACTTCAAAAAAAAATTAGGGTCTTTCCACTCAGGAACATCTGTAATTTTGTCAGGGTTGACATATTTTGTTCCACCGAAATTATGTGAGCCAAAACACAAACTTCAGAAATCCAGAATTCACTTTTAGACAATTTTGCATATATCTTTTTTTGCTTCAAGGATATCAAAAACTTTATGAAGATGGGTTCAATGTGACTTTATGTCATTCAAATAGATAATAATATCATTGACGTAGACCACTATAAACTCATCTAGGAAGGATTGGAAGACACAATTCATCAAGTTTATAAACATACAAGGGAATTGGTCAAACCAAAGGGTATGTATAGGAATTCCTACTACTCATACTGAGTGTGAAATGAGGTTTTAGGGATGTCTTTGTCTTTAACCTAGAGTTGGTGGTAGATAGAATAGAAACAAATACTCGAGAAGACTTGAGCAGAATGAAGTTGATAAAAAAAGGTCATCAATTATGGGCAGCAACTATTTGTTTTTTAAGGTATCCCAGTTTATCATATTATATTCAATGAACACACAAAGATATTCATTCTTCTTCTTGACAAAGAGAATGGGTGCTTCCCAATGGGATGTACTGAGGCAGATAGCACCCTTTTCTAGTAATTCATGCAACTACTTTTTCAATTCAATCAATTCTACAAGCCATTCGATAGCATGCCCAAGAAATAGGTGTGGTACCTGATGCTAACTCAGCTGAGAACTCAATATCATGACCAACTAATAGCCCATGAAGCTCCCAAAGAAAAACACTCATGCACTCATAAGCTATGTTGATATTTTCTAGGGAATTCATATTAGGCTTAACTACATAGATAGTTTCTAGGTATGCTTTACACCCTTTGGATATCATGGATTGTACTTTAATCCAGGAAATGATATTTTTTGGTCTCAATATTTTCTTCCAGGAATTACAGTAATAGGGAGATTGGCATATAATTTATAGCTTTCTTGGCACAAAACTCAATGATAGCATGGTTTTGGTATAACTAATTTTTTTTTCCATGTCTAGGAGTGTAAAACTTGACTCTAGCTGACGAAAATCATAAGATAAAGGGACTTTTTCAATAATATAGTAGGAGATTATAATTCTCCCACTTGGGGTAGTTATATTAAGCATGTACCCTAAGTCATGTGTCTCTAGATTAAGAATATAGTCTAGACTCTTTGACATGAAGGTCTTTGTTGATCCATAGTAAAATAGAGTGACAACTGAATGACCGTAGAGTTGCATCATACATATATTCATGTATATTTGATGTCAGACCCCTTTTTTATCCTAAAAGTGTGTTTCTTGCTGCTTTTGATATTTTAAACTAAGTTTCTATACAATGCATAGCTGAAAATAAGAGAAAGAAAGAAACATTGAAACTGTACAAGTTTACATAAGTGTATCTATATGCTTTCTAATCATTTTCCATATAAAAATAGGAACTCTTTCTCTTTCTTCAAAAATCCCAAGGTTTCTTTCATTCCAATTTCCATAAAGGGTCATCAAAGCATAATTGTTAGTACTCTTTGTCTTTAGGGAAAGGAGACCAGTAACACTACTAGGCTTGTAGATATACCTGTCATGAATAGCAGAATCCCAAAAAGTCTGGGAACAAGTTCATTAAAGAAACAATGGTCAATATTTTCAACGACAACCTTGCACATGTCACATCATGTACGAAAGCTAAATCCTCTACTGTGAATATGATTGTGAGTAAGGATCTTGCCTAACATAAACCTCCAAGCAAAAAAAATTACATTTGTTAGGGATAGTTGATTTCCAGATCCAATTGGCCCAAGGGACAACCGACTCTTAATTTCTCAGGATACTTCAACCATCTTTGGCCTTCTTGATGTAATAACCATTTAGAAGAAATTTAGGCATACCAACAAAATCCTTCTAAAAATGTAGCTTCACATACTCAACAACTCTAGAATAGTAATTGAATCTACTAGTTATTCACTGGGCATCATGAATGAGGTAGTCGATTTTGGAAAATTTACCTTTGCCACACTTTGTTGACCACTCTTATCTAACACGTCATCCAAAAGTAAACCTTCCCCTAACTAGGGATCTCTCCAGAGAAAAATAAAATCACCAGACTCCAAACTGGCATAAACATTGTAAATAATAACATCTCTCTGCATTAGAATATGTTTCCATAACCAAGAGGAGATAGAAGCACATTTCACTCTCCAAATTGAGTCAACATTGATATACCTTTCATGTATCCACCAAACCTAGAGAGAGTCCTCTTTTAGAGCAATACTCTCCCCTAGGGTTAGGGGTATAGTTGTTGGTTAAGAATACAAAACCGACAACTAACTCCTAAACTAAATAAAAAATAGACACTAATTTAGGGCCATAGTTGTCGGTTACATCTGAACAAATCAATGACTAACTACATATCCAAATAAAAAAAATTCCCTTAGGTTAGGGTTCTAGTCGTCAGTTTAGTAAGAAAAACTGACAATGAAGAAACAATTTGGGGGAAAAATATTTTCATAGGGACATGGTGTGAAAAACCTAGTCGTCAGTTTCTTCTAAAAAACGAACAATATAGACCCATCTCCAAAAAAAATTGTCTCACCAAGGGGACTTAGTCGTCGATTATTTGGTAGACTCGACAACTAATGGGGGGATAATTCTTTCTATGGGGACATGGGCGAACACTTTGTCATCAGTTATATACAAAACCAACGCCGGACTAAAAAATTTGGAGGCAAAATTTTTTCCTTGAAAAATTATAAATCTAAGATATTGATTTCTATGAAAAGAAACCAATGCTAAAGTAAAAGTGGTACTCGTGTCTTTTCTAAATTGGCAACATTTTATGTATGGTGAGGGTTGATATGAAGAACTGATGTTGTTGGTAGATTAGTTTTAGTTTTTCTAAGGAACTGACGTAAGTGAAAGTGACATTAAACGTCAGAATTGTACTAGTGGAATAGCCCTAATGCCCCATACATTCCTCCTCACAAGCTTGTAGAGAAGCTACATGTACTCTTTATGGATAGTCTGAAGTCGAAAAAGGAGAAATATAATTTAAGAAATTCTTGACATCTTTCAAAAGCTCCAGATTAACATTCCACTTGTGGAGGCAATAGAATATATCCATGCATATGGAAGATATTTGAAGGACATCATCAACAAGAAACGACGGATAAAAGATATGAATATTTTGCATGTCGATGAAGTGGTGAGTGCTATGATCTAGGAAAGACTGACAAGGAAGAGAAAGAACCCAGGATGCTTCTACATTCCTTATTCTATTAGAAGATTTTTTTTTTTCAATCAACACAATGAGACTCTGCGGCGAGCATAAATCTCATGCATTTCTCTACCTTTCTGAAGGTCAGATTGAAGAAACTGACAATCCATTTAGAGGATGGATCGATTGTGAGGCCATAGGGGGATATGCAAGGACGTTTTAGTCGAAGTCAATAAATTATTATCATGTTGATTTTGTGGTTATGGATATGCATGAAATGTGTGGATTCGAGATGTTGTTAGGAAGGTCATTCCAAACTACAACCAATGTGATTGTTGCTATGCATAGAGGCTACTTGGCACTCATGATGGATGATGATAGATTGGTGTTCAAACTTCCAGATGAGTCATCACAACCATGCTATGAAAACCCCAACTGAAGAAAATTACCTTGTTGAGCCTAGGATATTAAACAAGGACGCTTATGGGAGACAACCTAATTTAATTTTTGTTTAGGTCTGTTCATTAGTTAAATTTCATATTTGTCTTATTAAATTTTAAATTGATGTATTAAAGGTACCTTGATACTTTTGTTTAGTATGCATGCAGAGTAAATGTCAATAATACTGACATCATTGTCGGTACCACTGAACTCTAAAAATGTTCAACAAGAATTTCAAAAAAAATTGGTACCACCATCACACATGTCAGTGATATCGAATCCATGACAAGTCAAAATCTGCAAAAAGTTGATACCACCAACAACCCAGTCGGTAGCACCCACATTTTTTGAGAAAATCACTGAGATATAAGAAAAGATTATTGATATCACTGACACTCCTTTCGGTGGCACCAACTTATATAACTTGAAGAAGGACAAAAGGACATCATATCTCAGTACTACTGACACACATGTCGGTGATATCGACATAGAAGGACAAAGATGACTACATAGCTTGATCCACAGATGCCACGAGAACTTTTCACTCACTGCCACCACACATGGTATCCCTATTCCACCTGTTTGTTTGAATTTTGACTATGAGGACATAGTCAAGTTTAAGCTTGGGGGTGATAGAATGGCTTTATCTTGTTTGTTTTATATCTTGATTTAGTTTTTCTTTTATGAAATTGTAGGATCTACAATCTATAATCATGGTGCTTAGTTATCATGATTTCATCTATCATAAAAAATGAATGTTTTTGTGCCCTTGCAATAAAATTTAAAATTTAAAATGATCACAAATTTTTTAAGTTTATTTTGCAAAGTCTAAGGCTACACCAACTGAAGGAAGTGTTTGAGTTGGTTAGGTTGAGGACACTTAACATAATTTAAATCTTAACTTATCCAAGATTTGTGTATGATGATGAGGTTTGAGCCGAAACCAACCAAACAAGTAATGAGACCTTAAATTAGATTTTTAGTAAGAAATCCTAAGGTTTCCATGTACACATGTTGATAGGAGAGGGACATATCATAGTTAAGATATGCATTACCTCTTAATCATGTGATTCCATCCACCTTTCATGACATTTCATCCACCACCTTAAGATGATCAAGTAACCCAAATTGTTTCCTCTTGACTGCATTGCATAGTATAATAGGTAGCATGGTAGCTAGTCTCTTTGTAGTGCATTAGTTAAAAAAGGGAAAAAAATATATAGAGATGTGCTTGCCAATTAGTGGCATGTCAAATTTGATGTAGATTACATACTGTTTTTGCATCACTGTTTGCATATTTGGAAACATGTACCTGTGTAGCTTTCTCCTCAAATTTAAAGTGAAATGATACACATCCACATCTCTCCCAAATGAAAAAAAAACAATGATATATATGTTGAAGAAAGACAGAGCATACATCATAATAATGCTAAAATAAGAGGGTAGAGAAGCAAAAGAAATATAAAGAGGGAGAAAAGATTGCCTTAAAGTCAATCTGAAGTTTCTTCATGAAGAGGGTGAAAATAATTTACATGTATGCATTCTTTTACCTAAAACTCATCATGTGGATGATAGATCTAGTGCATTCATCATTCCACCATGATATTAGAAATTAGGATTCATGCATTTTCCATTATCTTCATTTTGTAGGTTCATCATATTTTGTTTGCACAAATGACTTGGATGTTACTTTTGATTCTTATTCATATTCACCTACTTCATTTCCAACTATTGCTCTTTATGCACATAAAGGATAGATTCCCTCATTCAATTATATATGGAGAACTTCTTCCAACATAGTTTGGTAGATAGACAAGAGCAATGTAGATAGGGAAGCACATGGTGCATCAAGTGTATGCACTATTTATTATGATGTTAGCTGCTCTATTGATAGTGTTTCATTGATTTAAGAGTGAACAACTTTAATGAGCATTTTTGTCACTTCAGAGTAATTTTTTGTTTAGTGGTTGTAAGGGCTGATTTGAGACTTGTCAGGTTGGGGTATTTGAGAAATATAGTTCATATTGCTTGTCCTCTTGCTAACTTATTTCAAATAGATCCAAAGGTAGTATTGCTCGAGGGCGAGCAACATTCAAGCTTAGAGGATTTTAATGCACTAAGTTGTACTCTCTTTTCATAGGCTATTATTTCATGTATTTGGTGCATAATTAATCATTTTGATGTTATTTATGCACGGTTTACCATTATCAACTTGTAAAATACTATTGCATCAATTAATAAGCATTTTTACCAAATATGTTAAATTATCAATTTTTTATTCATGCTTATGTTGGTTTTTCCTTTTTTTTCAAGAAATTCGAGTTCTTTCAACACAACTTAGTGCTACCGACATTTAAGTCGATGGTACCGACATTATGCAAATCCAATAGGGAATAACAACCATTTTAATGCTATCGAAACACTATTCGGTGCTACCGAGACAACACTCAATGCTACAAAAAAGAGGAGTCCATGCTATGGACTCACCGCCCAGAAAGCATTAGGAACCAGATCTTATGGATTCCGTGCTACTGACATGTGATTTGGTGGTACATACTTTTACATCCAGAGCATGTCAGAACTTTAAGAGCAACTCAGTGCCAATGACATACTGGTCAGTAGTACCGACACTTATCAAGGGTTTTGAGTCAGTCGACAACTTGGTGTCATCGACATCCATTC
Source organism: Alisma plantago-aquatica (assembly GCA_963693085.1). NCBI lineage: Eukaryota > Viridiplantae > Streptophyta > Magnoliopsida > Alismatales > Alismataceae > Alisma > Alisma plantago-aquatica. Next base: position 1,335,169,180 of record OY856409.1, on the reverse strand, counting down.
GATGGTACTAACTCTGTGCAATCAATGCAGATTAAAGATAATGACATGTCTAACAACTGTGACTTAATGATGACCCCAGTCCCACTTATAATCTATAGGAGTTCGGCCAAAATAAAATATCATGTTCTAGCTCGTTGCAACAGAGCACAAAGTCGAGAGAAGAGTATATAGAGTGGCAGATTGCAGCCAAAACATTATGGATAGAGGTTCTAAAGAGAGGATCATAAGGACCATTTCTCTGAAGGTTTTCATTAGTTCTACTAATGTTTATCTTATTTTCACTCTCTTCCTCTTTGTATTCGATGGTAGAAATCATGTGGGGCTAATTCCTTATTCCTTAGGATTTGGGACTAGCACAATATTACTTTGTATTTTAATTTCATGAATTAATAATATATATTTCCTTCAATTATGGACGTAAATATATGATTTCTTATTGAATTGTTTATGCTTGATCACTATAATCAATTATTAGACTACTAATTGTTTTGGGAGAGGGATTAGGGGTTGAAAAAGTCATAGATTTATATAGCCAATATTGTGCCTTGGGAGAGGGGCTACGGTTGTGAAGGGAATAACCTAGAGTTATCATTAATGCACCTAGATAATTCCTAAACCTCTACAAAAGTAGGATTTGTCTTAGTATAGATAGTGTATTATGTTGCGAGAGCGGGTAATACTTGCTACATGTTCTTAGTCTAGGATTCATGGTAAATGATTATTGATGAAATGGAGTTAAATAAAATACATACTATGGTGAACGTGTAATCCTAAAGAATCAATCAATTCCTAATTACATTCAGTTAATTTAGATTTTAATTCTTGTTGCTAGTCATAAAACAACCAACCAATCCATACTCTAGGCCTAGCTGATTAGATTATAGTTAGTAGTAGTCTCTGGAGAAAATTTCCCTTAATCGACATTCGGGTCTCAAAGGCATATACTAATCGATGCATACACTTGTATTTTGCTCATTGAACCACCGTAGAAGTAGGTGTTTGACTATTTTTGTAAGAATCTAAAAAAGGAAAAGATAATTATGTATCATCGGGTATCTATATTAAACTCCCATGTATAGTTCATCAAAAAACAAAAAAGATTTAGAAAACCACAACATCTAGCAAAAACAAAACATAGAGCATTCCAAACAAAAAACTTTTCTTCATAAAGTTGGATAATCACACCATGCAACTGTTGAAAACACCTACTTGAAGCCAGACACACATGAATTTGTCACCACCCCAGCACAATCTAGCAATGTATTCAAACATCCTCCACTTACAAAGTGTCCCCAAACCTCAAAAGTGCACCCCAACCCCAAGGATGGAGCCTATAAACATCATTTGTGTTGACGAAATTCATTGATTAATGATACATGATATGTCGTGAAAAAATTATTATCCTAGTGATCTTTCCATCCAAATTCTAAATCCAAGTTTAATTTGCTTTTTATTTAATAATTACTTAAGTTATCAAATCTGATCCAATCTTTTTCTTAGGCTTAACTGATCAGTAATACTTAATAGAAGTCTCTTATGGTTCAAATTCTTCATGGGTTCAATAACTCGGTGCTATGATAGCCCTATATTACTTGACCATACACTTGTATTTGCACATGTGGTTTTGCGCATCAGGGATCATGGAAATATAGCTCATTTGGTTTCAGAGAAGCGCTTAGTAGATTCATCGAGTCTAGACAATAAATGACGATAGTCATCAATGATCTTGATATAGAAAAGGTTGTAATCAACATGTTACCATGGAGAGAAGAAGCAAAGGTAAGGTCATTTGGGATTGGTTTTACAGGTTTGGCTTCATGTGATAGCATAGAGGGTTAAAGGTGAGAGAACTCAAAGTGGGTTCAATAGTCAAGATCCAAGTGCATTAGATGATAGTGGATGTGACATTTTTATGGGGCTTCATGTTATTTGGTAAATGATTGAGGGAATGATAATTTTAGCTATAGAATATTACACAATGCTGGACAAATGATAGAACATATCTTTTCATGACCTTTGCATCTTCCCTTTGTGTCATGCTGACACAAACCATAGATCAATAGGTTCTTAATTCTACTTTTACTCCCAAACATGGACCATATCATGAATAAGAAACTAAATCTATAACTGCAACCAATCATACCATTGCCACAAATTCAAACCCCTTATTATATTGTCTCCATGTCTAAGAGCTTTCTTGCTTTATCATATTTATAGATATTTTTTTAGGAACAACATAACAACTTTTGAAGGATCATAATACTAATGAACATGATTTAACATCTATCCAATTGTTATGCTTGTCATAAATTAAGTTTGTCAAATTGATCACTTATGCAAACACAACCTCTATAAAATCCACTTCTAAGTATATGTGTATTCTGCATGTGGTGTCATTCTCCTTGGATAAAGGACCCTCACTCTACTTAAAACATTTTGGTTGTTTCTGATATACAGTTTTTTATTGATATATGTGTATATATATATATATATATATATATATATATCGTGAAATTTATCTAGAATAAAAAGGATGATATATGTGTTTTATCAAGAAGGCAGGCAAGCAACAAGTTGTGGCACCACCCCTTTTGGATGACAAAGCCAATTATTTGAAAAACTACATCCATAGACCAGGGGGACATATCATTACTATTCATAATCTTTTGAATCCTTTTGTGAATTTCTAAATCATTTGGTGCTATAAAACTAAAAGTTTCAAACCTAAAAGGTGTAAAATATGTTGATTTTCAATACAGTATTTCTCACAATTGGTCACTTTGGCCTGAGGTAGCTTTGAGGAAAGTATGTCCAACGTTAAAAATTCCATCCCTGAAGCCCACCGGTGGTAGAACTCGAACACATCCCTACAACCCATCCAAAAATCAAGAGCAACTGGTCCAAATGTCAACCTCCCCACCCCTGGATGTGTCAAAAAGTTTAGATGCACTTTTTTCTTTACATCAACACTTACATAATAGAGAACATGCCTAACAAGACCATGGTTGTACTTGAAATCAAAGAGCTCTCTATAGTGAAATTACATGTTCTCCAAATGCATCCAAGCATGCCTTATGGACAATTGGACATACCTCAAGGAATCATAAGATGATATCTGAGGATAGTAAAATATTTCAAGGAAGGCATGTGTAAACTTAATCCATCAATAGGAATAATAATAAAAATATTGTACATGGTCAACTTGAAGACATCCAAACACTAATTTTTGTCTAATAGTCATGCCAAATTTAACTTCCATTTCCTTAATAATTTTACAAAAAAAGACACTCACCAAAGCATGTTGGACTTTACGAGAAAAGGTGTCCTTTTTGGCAACAAATGTTTAGGTCAAAAGTCGAGATCATGACATAAAGAGAATCCAAAACACTACCAAAATCATAATCCATACTATAAGATTTGCTTCTTTGCAGAATATGATCCTGAAACACCTCAGATTGGGACCTAGAGGCCAAAAAAGTGTACAAAGAAGCATCAAAAAGCTGAGTACAAACCTAACCCACTAAGTTGAATCGGTAAGGAATTCATCTGATATCGAAGGTCTTCAAAGAAAGAGCATCTACAAACCACAATGTCCTCAATAGACATTCATAAACCTTTATTGAAAAATGTAGTTTCCTCCTTCATATGTATAGGTTGGCATGTTCGTAAGATGAACAAAAGCTTAACAATACCATGCATGATCAGAGCAAGAGGAGCTCACTTTTTGGATACAATGATCACATTACTTTTTATAAGTTATTCACTATCCAAAAATATAACTGACTAATCCTAAAGTAAGGGCTCAGAAACTCAATGCCACTATTCTTGAACAACTTGGAATTGGGCCTTTTTTTCACACTATTACTATAGTAAAATATAAAAAAATGACAAACTTGGATTTGATTATCAACTGCTCCTATATGAAATAGGATCGATCCATAGCACATTGATCAAATTTTTACAATTTTTTCGATCTAAATTGAATTAGTTTTATATAAAGAAAATTCTATTCAACATATTCTTTGAGACTAGTAGAAGAAGATCCCAGCTCGGTATTTGTGAAAACCCATTACACTAAATAAGATTACTCAAAATATAAAACACAATCAATCACTAATTAATCACATACCCAAAAACATGGGTAAATTAAAACCGATTTCAATGTCAGCACTCACTCAGAAACATTTGCATAAGAGCCCAACATCTTTCTTATATCCATACTATGCCAAGAATTTGATACAAATTGTTCTATCATCTTAGCCACCACATATATACACAGGTGAACAATATTCGTATATGCCACACAAATAAGCATTAATATGCTAACAAAAGTCTGATTCGTTTGAAACACTATATACAAACTTTTTCTCACCTTGACTTGAGAGTACATGGACGACTCTAGGACAGACAAGACATCTAATCAACTTTCTCAAAGATTCATTACTATAGCTCCTCTTTGCTGCCACATGTTTGTTTTCATCACTTCTGATTACCTAAAAAGATATGGCGAACCACAAGGGTGAGATCCATAACCCATCAAGAGATATCACCTCCAACAATGCCTATTGATTACAACATTTTATATAGTAGATAACTAAGCAGTTGGAGTATTTAATAATCAATTAAACATATTGAATAGTTCAAGTATACCAAAAAGATTAAGCAAATCATCTTAGCAACAAGTATGATCATCAATGCATATATAGATAACAAACAAATCCATTTCTTTGGATATGTGTCTACTCAAATATCATCAAATTATATATAATAACAATCATTATCATTAATTTGACTATCATCATATCCCTTGATAATAGTACAAGCAATCTAGTAGCATAAGCAACCCTGACATCATGAATATGTCTAGTAACATAACATGGCTATCAATATTGGCATCTCAAATAAAGGGAACAAATCTATATCATAAGTAGAACTAACATCATAACACAATGAACTACATAGGCATGATTAGCAGTTTAAGCATTTCTAATTACATAGGCATGGCTAGCAATATTAAACATAGATAGCAACAACATTGTAACCATCAGTGTCAGTATCTTTGACAACATAAGTACGCTTACAACATGAGCATAACTACAACATAAGCATATCTATTATCTCTTATTATACTATACATGATCTCAGTGAAAAGAAAGCAAACAAGGGTTTTCATCCAATATGAAGCATTGTGTATAACCCTAAACAGATATGCTACACGGTTGTCTTACATCTTTTATTATACCCTGAGGAATTTGAGGATACCACTCAAAATCCAACTGACCACTGCTAAGTCAAAATCAGTGCCATACAAGATCTAGGAAGATCTGGACTCCTAAGATCTTCTCCACCCCCGGTCCGTACGGGTCTGCCCCAATGACACATAAGGTCAAGCTGCTAACAGCCTAGTCCGTCCTTAGTACAAGTCACGACACTAGTGAAAGGAGGTGGGTACACATACCCTACCATATGAGGTATAACCACATTTGTCCTCCAATCTTGTCACATATATAATCACTGAGACACGACCACAACCATTCTCAATCACATCAGATGTATGAGGCATGACCATAGCCATCTTCTAAAACCTACATTGTGGATGACAAGGATATATCCTCAACTTGCCACCCCCACATACTCAACAATATGTGCTCCGAGTTTCCCTTAGGAATACTCATTTCACCATCTGGCAAGTTCTAACACTCAGATGGATCTATGGCACAAGGCACTACATGATTAGAGTTTCAATTGATTAGTTATGCCAATTGGGTGAATTAAGGTTGCATCAAACAAGTGGACATACAAACCCTAATTCACTTCTAGCAAGCATATAAATATCACAACTTTTAAAAGATATAAAACATGTGAAACATAATTTCTCATCTCATCATCACATGGTACTATTAACTTTCCATTAATGAGACCACACTAGTCATCATACTATCACAAGATATAAATCCTTTTCACAATATCATAGGGCATCAACCCTTATCAACACAAGAGGATTACACCTCATTCATAGCTCAACCATGCCCAAAGGTCATTAAGACCATCATACTATCACATGATATAAATCATTTTTACAATATCATAGGGTATCAACCCTTATCAACACAAGAGGATTACACCTCATTCAGGGCTCAACCATGCCCAAAGGTCATTAAGACCATCATACTATTCCCTGTAAGATCATCATTATCTTTCCATGCCTTATAACAAGGCTCAACAACTTCACTTACATACAATACACTAGATCAACACAATATTTCATTAATGAGCTAGGAGATATTCATAAACAATCATAGCAGGGTTATATTAACATTATGAACATTCCTTTACTACATCAACATGCAAGGAATCTAGATATGATTAACCCTCATCATATTCATAATGCACATGTTTAGCATAAGAAAGTATCAACCATGTGGCTATGATAACCACCAATTAACACATTAATGTTATGATCATATTAAGTAGGTTATTTCACCATCATGCCATCATATAAGAAGGTTAAACATGAATACTCATATTTATCTATTTGCATTAGAGTTAGGCTCAACAAGATAAATTATATTAATGTTAGTAATCAACACTTATACCCAAACCCTAACTCACGGTATCCCCATTGAATCATGGATGCATAAGGTGAAGCATCACCATCACATTCCATACTATTCTCAAGTATGAACCCACACATAAATCAAGTTGTAATCATTGGGTTATAGCATACTAGGGTTTCAACAACAGTAACCGAGTATTCCATGACTATATTAGTCATTCAAGGACTATTCATACACAATTACCATCATTTAGTTATATTAAAGCTAGGTATAACAAGCTATACCTCATTCGGGTTACATATCAACACAATATGCTTATCATACCTTCTATTAATATGAGTGAATAGGTAATACTACCTTATTAAGGGTAACCCTCCATTTGTTCCATCATCATTCAACCAATATCACCATACCACAATGTCACCAAGAACCATTGGATGTTTAAAAGGTAACACCATTGGTTGTTTACATAAGTAAACACCTTGAATAAACCACCTATGAAGTCCTTGATTTGTTCTCTAGAAATAATAACTATCTAACTCTAGACATCCCTTGATTAACAACACAAAAAGTTCTATTGAGAGTAGGGTAAAACCCAGAATTGACTGTTCAGTTAAAACAAGCCATCCATTGTCAACAAGTAAGCTCCTTAAGTTGATCATATAAAGGAAACCATCTAAGTCACATTATTAGGAACAACATATTACATTATCCATCATTCCACTTTATTGGAGGAATAAACATTAGACATTGACCATTGGGTCAAGTCCATATGTTAAAACCATCAATTACAGTATAGGTTCGACCATTGCATCAAGTGACCCAAGAAACCATTGGTCTAAGGCTTAATTAATGCTACAACTATATGATCAACTCACCATAGGTTTTGGAGACCTGATCCACAATAATTAGTGACCACTAAGTCACCATAGGTTGTTAGATCAACACTATATTCATTAATCAACATCAAATATCAAACTAATATCACCATTGATTGATAGCATCATTAGGGTACTTAGTTGTTAATCACTAGGCTTCTAATTAGGCCAAAACATGACCTAAGGGGTGAACGTCAGTTGACACCCTTGTTTACCACCATCAATTGTCATGAAGACAACACCATATGATTTTTGGAATGGTACCATCATCGGGTCATGGGTTTATAGAAGAAATCGGCTTAAAATCCTAAAATTGACCATTGGTTGATAGGTGCTTAGCACCATAGGTTGTCAAACAAACCTGATCCAAGTCATATTATACCTTAGGAATAATGTAGACATGATCACAGGTTCATCTAGAACTGAAATCAGAATAGGGAACATTATAAAAATCAAAATCCAAGTCAAGCATAGCTTTTTAGTGCATGGATCATCATTTTCAAGCAAGAACATGAGCTAGCAAGCTTATGGTAAGCAATAAATGTGGGGCAAGTCATAAATCTTGCCTCTAATTAGAAGATAAACTCTCAAAATGAATAAAACACAACCAGGTAGTGTAGGAAATCTAAGCATAAGCTGTAAACTCGTTCATCTAGCACCTTTCTTCATCAAATGAGCAAACCCTAAGCATAAGGAGCAAGAAAGGTAGGGTGTTAGAGCTTTAGAGCAATTTTTACCATGGAACAACAAGGTTCCAACCTGTAGAAAGGTAGGAGGAAGGATAAAAAATAAATAAACGTAGGAAAGAAGGGGATTCTTACTCTTTTAGTTCAAGATCACTAGAAAGAAGCTTTTTAAACCCTAAAAGGAAGTCAATTGCAACCTTAGAACTTTTTCCCAAGAAGATCCCCTCTTTCTTCTTCCTTGGACAGGAAATTCACAACATCACAGAGGGATAACAAGGTTTGTAGAAGGAGGGAAGTTTTGGAAATCAAATGGCTCGTTTGGGTGCTTAGGGATAAGTATATGAAACTTTAAGATAAAGAAAAAGAAAAAGAAAAAGTTGAAGTTCTAGTATCTTCCCAAGTGTCCATGGCCTTAAACTATTAAGAATATACAAGCACACACACACACACACGAATCTCCCCCACCATCCATAGAGACATGATTATCCCTCGTTTCTTGAATTTCCAAGCAAAAATAATAATTTTATTAGTTGATATAGCTACTAAAGGTAGCTCATCCATGAAGGGGTGAACCCTAAAATACCCTTGAGGAAAACACCTTCAACCCAAGGTTTAAATAGGCACCCCATGGCTCAAAAATATCAAGAATGATGAGAGAATATCCAAGGAACATAATGCAAGTGATAAATTGCAAAGAAAACCTCTCAATTGGGTAAATTGTGGAAAAGTCCAAAATGTGCATAAAATTGCATAACTTGCTCAAACAGTGTCCAAATTGGACCAAATTTGAAAATTAAGTTTTTCTTATGATTTCAAAGCATATAACAAGGTTCTATTAGGGTTATAAGAATTAAATTATGACAATTAAGATTATTTAACTCATTAAGTTAGTTTAGGGGCCTTACATGATTGTTTAAAAAAAGGAGAGGAAGCATATTCCAAAAAGATGATATAGATCACCCTTTTCTTGTGTTTTAGATTTCCATTGAATAACTCTATGTGTTTTCATGTCCTTTGGAACACAAATCAGATTCATCACTACAAAAAGGATAATGGTAACCCCATCATTCATTCATTTATAAATTTCATAGTAATAGAAATACATGTCCTACCGACATAATTTGGAACTTTCTATCCTCTTGCATAGTAGGCAAAGATTAAACTTTTTTCTACCGGATGATAGCCTTGTTCTTAAGCTATTTGAATTCTTTATAATCTTTGTTCCCTATTGTTTGTTGGATTTATGAAGGTCATTGATGACTTTATATGCCATATTTCCTAGTTTTCCAAGTTGCCTTATGATTGTTATATTTAGTTTTAGTCTTGTAGGTCATTTTAAAGATTGTTTCCTAGTGTTCTTTGCTTTTGCGGGCAACGCGACATAAGGTCAATTAGAATGAGCAATGTTCTTATCTTCCCTAAGTAGGGGTTGTAATTCTTGTAGACATATTGACAATTCCATAGATTCTCCTAGGATCTTTAAGAACCATTTGGTTATCTTATCTGCTATGCAGTTAGCTTCTCTTCCTATTTTCTTGAATTTGATAGATTTGAATCTAGGTTGAGTATTGGTGATTCTTTGAACTAAGGATTGGTACTTTGCAGGGCAAGTGTTAGGATACTCAATGTAACATATGGACAATATTGAATCTGATTTCATCTCACAATGCAAGAAATTTTCCTCGACATCTTTCTCTGCTCCTCTTAAAATAGCTAATAGTTCCCCCTCTAGTGAGTCGTTCCCCAGATGTTTCCTAGTGTTCTTTGGTCGTAGTCTCTTTCAACAATCATCAAATTGTTTGAATTTCCCACACGCTTAGATTCATGATCCCACATAGACAGATATGTAGTCATTGATGTATCTTCGTATATATATTTCATTTATGAGTTTTTTTCCTATTCTCCTACTCCCTTTGCCTCCTTTATATGCTAGGTATACCCCTTGCAATGTATGTGAGTAAGAATATTATACTACTTTTAAGAATGTAAACATGGTGTCACATCATCTTTAGAAAAGTAGGGAAATAACTTTGGAGTTAATATGTGATAATGTTGCAAGAGAGGTAGGCTGGAATAATAACTCTTGTATAAAAATTTGTTTTGATTAATATTGTACCTAACACATTATCAAGGAATAACACATTATTAAGGAAGAAAAAAAACCAGTAAAAAGAGAAACATAACCGTTGACTACACTTGGCGCAATGTCATCACACATATTCATTTTGGTGTCATATAGGAACGACCACATCTTCCATAGCTTCCGATTTTGGTTTCGACACACTCCTAATTCTAAAAACTATTAAATGATGATATGCGGTGCATAGACACATGATTAAGCTCCCATTGCGATAATACATACAACTTTATTTGGAATAACAACTTATTTGTAATTTAAAAAAGGAAATGTAAAATTTCAGTGCTACTCTTTCTATGACTTTTCAAACATGGTAAGACAATGAATAATTTGTAATTTAAAAAAAAATAAAGTAAGAATTGCATTGAATCCTTCAAACAACCTTTCATAAAATTTTATTAGAACAAACAAGGACCAACTATAATTTAAAAAATTAAAAAAGAAGTTACATCTAAACTTTTCTATGCTCTCATATACTCACTCATTAGAATAAAAGACTAATTTACAACATCTTCCACAATCTTTTATATATATTGTACATTAGAACAAAAAAACTACTTCGTAACCTAATAAATAAAAGAGATACTATCCAGAAAACCTCTCTCGCACTTTCTTATATAGTATAAATCATAAAACACTAATTCTAAATGGTTTGTGAAAACTAAAAGGACTATCTAAAAATCTAGTTTCAAAAAGGAGACAAACATACTTAGTCATGAGCAGTGATGCACACATCCCTGTCCATACTTCAGAAGAAACCTCATTAACAGATAGCAAACGGTCTCCTTGGTCATATATATTGGTGCATATTTTTTGCACATTCTTATGTACTTTTCAATACAAATTTTTACATTTTTTTTGTCTTTTCTATTTGCTTTTGTCAACTTCATGTGCACAAATTCAAACCTCTATGAACTAACATTTAATTGCAATACATTAGCAACGGTTATATTTTATGGTGTAATTTGTTGTACATTCTTGTGTACTATTTTGGACATTTTGGCTACTTTTTCCATATTTTGTGTATATTTTTGTCAATTTTGTGCACGTTTAGTAGTTGTTAGCTAACAACTCAATTACAACACAAAACAATCTCTTAATTGTTACATTTTAGAAGTATTTTCCTTCATTAGTGTGTAGCTTTTGTACATTTAGTATATTTTTTTGTATGCCTTTTATCAATTTACAAATTCAACTGTTATGAACTAAGTTTCAATTATAATGAATCACCATCTCCAACGATTAAATTTCATAATACTTTTTATAATTTTTTTTCTCTGGATATTTTTGTTAGTTTTGTGTATGTTTTATTAATATTTTTACTTATTATACATTTTCGGTTGTAAATTAGTTTCTAGAATATTTTACATGATTATTTGGGAGCCGCTCATTTCTTTTTCTCTTCCTTATTTGTTGGAGGGGAGGTCTCCGCCGAATAGATAGCGGCAATCCAGAACAAATGGCCATCACCTCTCTCCTCCCGCGCCCGCCCGTTCTCTCTTCCCCCTGTTCATTTCTCAACTCAGAGCAGCGACCCTGCCCTCAGACTGTCGGTTCTCCTCTTCATCTTCCAAGAAGCTCCACCCTTTCAACTTCGAAGCGATTCTCCCAAAGATGTCGAGAGCCCATTCGCTCACCTACACCAGTAGCTTCCTCATCTTCCTCGGCGTCTTTTACCTCATCAGATGGAGCTTCCTCTTCCCCCTTGCAAGCTCTCATCTTCGACTGCGATGGAGTCATCCTGGAGTCTGAGCATCTTCATCGTCAGGCATACAACGACGCCTTCGCCCATTTCGACGTCCGGTGTCCACCCTCCTCGTCGACGCCCCTCAACTGGTCGTCCGAGTTTTATGACGAGCTGCAGAATCGCATTGGGGGCGGTAAACCCAAGATGAGATGGTATAGTATAGACTTCAGAAACAATCCCAACTCTGTTTCTGATTACTCTGAGGCCTGTGAACATGCTTCAGGTACTTTGGTGAGCACGGCTGGCCTTCTTCCTCCGTCTTTCAAACTGCTCCAGTCGATGATTCTGAGAGAGAACAATTGATCGATGTTATTCAGGCCAGTCTACCTTCATTAGTTTCGTTTCATTCTTTTCTTTGCGATGGTTGTGAAAGAAATCTATAAGATATTGCTGTCATTGATTCTGTTTGTTTTCTCTTGGTGAATTATATATTTCTCATCTCTTATTATTTCTTTGCTCATTCGAATTAAAGCAAAAGTGATCGTTGCACGCGTACTATACTTTGCAAGCCCAACCAAATCAGGCTTTGACTTAAGGTCTATGAATAATTTCTGCATAGATACCACGTTGACTACTTAATTGATTAGCCGTATAATGACTAGGAGGATTGCATTGCAGTTATATGTTTCCCCTCTACCCGCATTACCTCTCTTTTCTGATCTCTCACATTGGAAGTTGGTTTATCTTCTTTTTTCTGTTTTGATTGGGGAGTGCTTTTTTTTGTTTTGTTTGCAGGACTGGAAGACAACGAGGTATCAAGAAATTATAAAATCTGGAACTGTAAGTCAAATTGCAAGTTGTAAGTGGTACAGTAATTCTTACAGCTAATTCACAAACTCTCTTACTCTGATTTTCAGGTAGAACCAAGACCTGGGGTCCTCCGATTGATGGACGATGCAAAGTCTGCGGTAATGCACCTCACTTGTTTTGGTTTTATTGGCCATACAATTTGAACATATAGTATACTGGAATATGGAAAGGAATTCTAACAGTAATTCGATGCTTTGCCAGAGAAGCTGAAAATCCTCACAAAGATACAGAAGGATCTCACCTGATTGTTTATCAAGGACCAAAATTTAGCCACACATGCAAAGCCTTTGATACCAATCATTGTCACCAGTGTTGCCTCCAAATAAAAGGAACTTTCTACAAATCTCCATCATTTTCTACAAATCCTAACCTCGACATCAACTTATACAATTTTTGTTCCCATTCATATTCTAACTGCAGCCTTCAATGTTCTACATAGGCCATGTTTGGATTGCCTGATCCAGAGGGATTATGGTATATCCTGCATTTAACCAATACTTCTCCAGGAAAATAATGTAGTTCGGAAACCCAGCAATATCATGTGCTTATGTTTGGTTCTGATGGAGAGATCACCCAGAGTTCGAAGGCGTAAGCTACTATGGTACTATCACGTGGGATGGGTGAGAGGCGGGTACAGACCTTAGGCCTGCAGACATTTCCGTAATAATACATCGACAGCAGACATCTGGCGGCAGAGCCCAGCCAGGCGTGAGAGGGAGCTCGGCGCCTGGCAGTTTTGAAATGGAGATTGATATCCAACGTTTACGCTAGTCTAGTGATTGCAGATGCAGGATTCCATGATTTTTGCAGCTCCAAGAAACCAAACTTAATATTCTGGATGCTGGACACGAAAATGCAATCCAATACGACATAATACCACAAATCAAGCGTGCCCATAGATTTTCCTTTTGTTCTAGCTGCTATTTTCTGATGGTCTATCTTTGTTAGGCTACTACTACGTGCGACACTCTTAAACTACATGTTCTTATCTATGATATTATGCTTTCTTAATATATATCATGTTTAGAACTTATATTGATTGCTATAAACAAATGATTACTATATCTTATTTGCAACTTGGTGAAATAGTTAGTCGCCTAGATTCCTTCTAATTATATTCTAAAACGACCTATACTGCAGGTAATCATCTAGTGATTTCTCATCTAGAAACACTACGTTTGATCTTCTCTTTGGTATACAACAATATCCTCCTTAGTGTTAAACCCTCTCTACTTGAACATTACGAAAAGCAATCAATCAGCAAATATTGTGAAATCTCACTTTATTTTGCATTGTGCTTGCATAATACAAACTACTTTTTCAAGAAAAACAACAATTTGACTATTAATATATACTAAACTTCCCTGTTGATCACTGCCAAACTTTGCCAAGGGATCCCCTATCCATAATGCCTCCTTGGCCACCTTAGTCACTACAATAGAATACAATGCAACAGTGGCAATGGCACATCTCCATGCTAATGTGAACACAACTCATACTAGACTCACTTTGTCCAGATCTCTTGCATAGTCAGCACTAAATATCCAATAATAGATAATGTATAAATACCTAACAGTATGCTATGTGTTGTACCTCTTTGATGTTTGAATATCAACTTCATTGTTTGTCGGTGTTCCTTATCCAGTATAGCTATATACATGCTAATTGCACCCCGTTGCCTGATCCAAATATGTAATGGCATCCATTTAATACCTAACTGCATTTCTGTGAGGCATCCGAGAGATATCTGTGTCTTTACCATTCTGTAGACTATGTATAGCCAACAACCTAGAATCCCCGGACAAAGTTGCAGAAATGGGCTTTTCACTATGCTTGTCAAAACTCTCTAACATCTTATCAAACCTTTTGACACCCAAAGGCCTTCTAAAAAAATAATCACCATGTAGCTCTGTCTCAGGCATCCTGGTTATAAGACCCACATGCCACATCCTTACATGTTAACCTCTTAGCCGAGCTCCTAAAAGTCTTTGAACTGCTCCATACGATTCTACTCCTCTAACTCACATCTATGAAGCAATTCACGCATCAAGTTGCTTGAATTCAAGACCCAACAGGACTCAAATTGAAGTTTTTTTCACCTCACTGTTGTGCATCACTTCTGCGTACCCCTTTGCACCTAACTTTCTTGAACCATGGTCCTTCTCTAGATATTCTACTTATTTTTTTCGTAAACCCACTTGCAGCCAACAAACATTGCCTCTTTTAGAGCTCCATCAAGTCCCAAACTTGATACTTTCAACAACATTCCATCTCCTTTAGCATGGCCTCAACCACTTTTTTAGAAGTGTTGTAGACTTCATACTAATATTTTTTTTTGAGTTAGAAGAGACATTAGTCTCCCCCTCCCTCAAAGAGCATGCCAGAGCCCGGATGACTGCAAGGGTGGTAAATACTGTGCGCAACGGGAGGTTCAAACCCAGGTCCCCCGGGGAGGACCTACCATGCTCAACCATCTGCGCTACACAGGCCGGGTACTTCTTACTATTTGATTACCAATGCGTAAGACATTTTTCTGGATGCAACCTTTCCCTCTAGAATTGATGAAGGTGATCTATTCACAACATAGCAACTTGTATTCACTATTTCAATATTTTCTTCCTTGCAACATAATGTTCCTGATAACAAGAGATAAGAGCAAGGAGGTCTGGCGCGATGAGCTCTGGCGATACCCGGCGGCGCGATGAGGAGGTCATCGGAGGCACTGTGTCTAAGGATGGAGGGCCCCCTCTTCCCTCCTCTCTCGTTCGCTCATCTGGAGTGAGTCAAGATCTGAATGCTCAATCTGAAAACACGAAGTCATGGGCGGAACTGATGAAACCAAGACTCTATGATACTTCACTGGAGAAGGTGGATATAGAGTTGCGCAACCAGAAGCTCATCTACCCGAGAGAAGAAGCTGAGAAGAATGCGGACAGATGGAAGCGATGTGTTGCAGGTTACATAGTTGGATTCAATCCTCATCTCCCTACGCTGGAGAAGTATTTATCTCAGATCTGGATACTGAATGGATCGATTGAGATACTGAACCATGGTCGAGGTTTTTTTCTGATTAAATTCACGGATGAAGTGGATCTGGAGAATGTCTTAGACAATGGCATCTACTTCGTCAGGGGAAGGCCTATGGTTCTGATGAAATGGAAGCCCGGGGATCCTCTGAAAAGGTTCAGGTTGACTGACATGCCGGTATGGGTCAGGATTCATAATCTTCCCTTGGAGCTTTGGGATATGAAGATGTTTTCAAGAATCGGGTCTTATATTGGATTCCCCTTACGAGCAGACATATTGACTTTTAGTTTGAGGAATCTTGAATATGCTAGAATTCAAGTTCTGATATCGGCTGCGTCGACATTTCCTCTTGAACTAGAAGTTTCAAGCGATGATGGTGTCTCTCATACTGTTAACTTTGAATACGAATGGGTGCCACATGTCTGTTCGGTGTGCAATTTGTTTGGACATGCTGACTGTAGAGATTCTGCTAAAGGTTCAAATCACCAGGTTAAGAAAGTGTGGGTTAAGAAAGCTGCAGCTCCCGATTCCTCTGTTTCTATGGAAACACCTGCACCTAAGGTTGTTGATGAAAATCCTCAGAGCGAAATTCTGATTCGTAAAGTTCAAGATGATAAGATTAAATGTGACAATGCTACTGCTACTGTTTTGTCTGGAAAAGTGGCTGAAGTTAGAGATAATGATACTTCTTCTCATCGTGTTAAATTGAATCAGGAAGGACAGGATGGTCTGTTGAGGCAAGTCCAAGATGAAGAAGAGGAATTCCATGTACCTAATGATTCGTTTGAGGAAAGCAATCTGACTTCAATGGAAGGAGATAGTGATAGAATCCAGGAAGCTATGGACGGGGTTGTAGATCTCTCTACTCCTCCTCATAATGTTGCTGCCACCCAAGATGAGGAGGAGGAGGGATTTGAAGTCGTTAAAAAAGGGAACAGAAGAAGGAAATTGAAGGGTAAAACTAGAAATAATATAAAGGATCAGGAGATTGTCACTCAAGCTGCTCTTTCAAATAAATTTGCTAACCTGAAAGTAGTGACTGAAGAGAATAGGAGAAGGGAGTTCCAAACCAGTGAAGTACTGGTCTCAACTGTTTCTAATGGTTAGTCTCAATCTCAATATGCTGTCCTGGAATGTTAGGGGTCTTAACCTCAAGGTCTCAACAGTCCGGGAAAAAATAAGAGAGTTCAATCCTCATGTTATCCTTCTCAATGAAACTAAAGTTAGACAGAAGAAGATTTCTAAGCTGCTTAGTAAATATTTTTCTGATTTTAGTTGGATTTCTAATCACTCATCTCATGTGCTTGGTAGAGTTGTAGTTCTGTGGAGGGATGAGATTTGCAAGATTACTAAGATTCAGGAATCTGATCAGTTAATTCATATGGAGGTTTTTTGTGACAACAGGAGTTTCCTCTTGACGGCTGTCTATGGGCATAATCCAGATGGTGATAGGGAGAAATTGTGGACTGATATTGAGTCTATTTATTCGAGTGTGTCTTCTCCTTGGGTCATTTTAGGTGATTTTAATGCTGTTAGAAAGGATGAAGAAAAGCTGGGTAGAGATCCTCCTACTAAGAAATCTATGGATGATTTCAATAATTGCATTCTCAATTGTGGTCTCTTTGAATTGGGCCTGAATGGACCCTCCTTTTCTTGGGATAACCATCAATCGGGGGATTTTTTTGTCACTTCTCTTATTGACAGGATTCTCTATAATTTTGATTTCATGAGGGAGTTTTCTGAGTTCAAAGGTTTTCTTCATTCCAATATTATCAGTGATCATAAGATTCTCACTCTAGACATTGGTGAGAAAGGTAAAATTGTTTCCCCCTTTCGTTTCATTAATGCCTGGACTGAAAAAGATGGCTTCAGGGACATTGTTAGAAAAAGTTGGTCTGGGGATGATACTGGATTTCCTAGTTTCATTGTCTATAGTAAGTTTAAGAAGCTCAGATATGAGTTGTCTAAGTGGAATAGAAGCACAGTTGGAAATTTCACTGATTTTGCTAAGAGTATCAATTTGTTAGCTTGTGAAGCACAAAGCAATCTTGATAAAGACCCTTCTAATGTTATGCTGCAAATTGAAGCTGTTGCTAGAAGAAAAGAAGCTGTTATTGCTAATAAGCATGAAGAATCTTTGCTGAGACAGAAATCTAGAGTCAAGTGGCTTAAAGAGGGGAACTCCAACTCTAAGTTTTTTTATTCTTCGATTAAAGTAAGAAGAAATGTTAACCATATTCGTGCCCTTGATATTGGTGGGAGCATTAGCACTAACTGTTCTGAGATTAAACAGCAATATTCGGGGGTATTATACTTCCTTATTCAATAATGGTCACAGTATTGATGTCGATATTCTGAAGATGTTGGTCTTTCCCAAGTTGAATGATGTTCATAAGCTGGCTCTTGATAGATGCTTTTCTGTGAAGGAAGTTGTTGATGTTGTTAGGAATCTTAATTCTGAGAAATGCCCAGGACCTGATGGGTTTAATGGTCACTTCTTCAAGTTTTGTTGGAGTGTTATTTGCACGGATGTTGTTAGGGCTGTCCTTGGTTTCTTTAACTCTGGGAGAATGCTTAGAGAAGCTAATCGTACATTCATTACTCTTATTCCGAAAGTGAAGAATTCCAGTGAGCTCAAGAATTTCAGACCCATTGCTTTGTGCAATGTCTTCTATAAAGTTATCTCCAAACTTCTTGCTAACAGATTGCAACTGGTCTTGCCTTCTGTAGTGAGTAGTAATCAATGTGCTTTCGTGAAGGGTAGGTCTATCAAGGATGCTGTTCTTTTATCTAATGAATTGATACATGATTTTAACAAGAAGGAGTGTAGGCCTAAGATGTGTATCAAGTTAGACATATCTAAAGCCTATGACTCAGTTGCTTGGGAGGCCATTTTTCTTATTTTCGAGCTTATGAACTTTCCTCACTGTTGGGTTGTGTGGCTCAAGGAGATTTTTAACACTATTTCCTATGAGATCCTTATTAATGGGGAAGCTTCTGAATCTTTTCAACCGAGTAATGGGGTTCGACAGGGGGATCCCCTAGCTCCCTACATATTTGTTCTTGTTATGCAGGTTATTACTCTTCTTCTTGATAAAGAGGTTAAAGAGGGTAATTTGAAACCTTTGAAGGCTTCGTCCAATTTCTCTGTCTCTCATCTGATTTTTGCTGATGACTTGATGATATTCTCTGAGGCGGATGATCGGAGTGCTCATGCTATTAAAAGGGTGCTGGACCATCTATATGTTGCTACTGGTTTGAAGATTAACATTGATAAGAGTGTTGTTCTCTATAGTCAAAATGCTAATAGTAATCTGATGGGCAGTATTTTGGGCATTGCTGAAGGGTGTCTTCCGCAGAGATATCTTGGTATTCCTTTGGTTATTGGTAAGTTGACTAAGGCTCATTGTAGTTCCCTTCTTGACAGAATAAAGAGTCACCTTGATGGTTGGAAAGCAAGTCAGCTCTCTATGGCAGGTAGAGTTGAGCTTGTTCAATCTACTCTTACTGCTACGACTAATTATTGGGTTGCTAGTTTCCCAATCCCTTGTGCTGTTTGTGATGAAATTGAACAGATCTATCGGAATTTTATTTGGGGGAAGACTGCTAGTAGAAATCCTATTCATTTGGTCAAGTGGAGTGAGGTTGTTAAACCAAAGTTGGAAGGTGGTTTAGGGATTAAATGTATTAGAGACATTATTCAGTCGTATATTCTCTTGAATGGTTGGGACATTGCCAAGAAGAAAGACAGTATATGGATAAAATGGATACATGAGAAGTACTTAATGAAGCATTCGTTTTGGTCTCTTCCTATTAATGATAGTTTTTCGTGGCTGTTCAGAAGAATTCTTGGTGAAAGAGACTGCTTAAGAAGATATATTACTATTGTCATTGGTGATGGTAAAGATATTGGTATTTGGAAGGATCCCTGGTGTAAGGGGTCGTATTTCTTGACTGAAGTGTTGGGAAGACAGAGTATTATCCAGCTGGGATTCCCTTTTAATGCCAATCTCAGTCATCTTATAAGTAATGGTTCCTGGGCTGTGGAGAACTCTAGACTTCACAGTGGTCTGATTGAGGTTCTCCACTCCACTCCGAGTCCTACTGGTGAGAGTGATAACATCTTGTTTGTTGGAAAGACAGAGGTGAATTGTAAATACATTTGGAGATGTCTCCACCCTGAGATTGGGACGATTGCCTTTTTTCAGTGGCTTTGGAGCTTCAGCTGCCCTAGCAATTGGAGAATGATTGGCTGGAAAGTTGGTCATAGAAGACTTCCGACTTCTTGTTTTGTGAAACATATTGGGATCAGCCTTGTGTCAATGTGTTTTCTCTGTTGCAGGGAGGAAGAGGAGTTCGAGCATCTTTTGTTCAGTTGTTCTTACTCATCTGAGATTTGGAGGAGAGCCAGTGTGTTTCTGAACCTTCGGCTACCCAGGTCTTTAAATGATATCTATTTGTTTAAAGATAGAAAGGCCTATCTTCTTGGTCTTGGTATCTTCAGCTGGCTGTGGAGGGAGAGAAATGATCGGGTTCATGGTGGGATTCTCAAGGATGTTGATCTTCTTTGGAATCTCATTCTACAAGATCTGGACCTTTTGATGGACAGTCTATAGGAGTTTTTTTTCTGTATAGTTTCTCTTCCTTTTTCTGTCTTTTGTTTGTCTTGGGAGGTTCTGCTCCTTAAGACGTTTTCTCTTTCTTTTCTTTGTACATTCTCAAAACTATAAAAAGAAATAGAAGGAGCTGAGTTCACCAAAAAAAAAAAAAAACATAATGTTCCTTGTCCTTTCAAGCAGTGAGTGGATTGTTCATCATTTTATGTTGCCCTCTATTGTGGGATCTAAAGCACAGGGAAGTGTCTCACAAGATAGTTACAAATTCTGTAATTGGGATAAGTTTGGTTGAGCTGAAAACCTAGTATCTGGAAGTTATGCACAAAGTTAGATATAAATTGCAAAACTGCATTCAAATATGGTCAACTATTCAGTAAAAATCAAGAAAAAAAGAACAATATTCATGTTTAATGTATATATACTACACATACACACATATTAACATATATACATACCATACATGTCAAGGCGGCAAGGCGTTAAGGTGCTAGGGTTGGGCGCCTTGACACCTAGGTACGCCTTGGCGGCTTTATAAAAGTTAATCTTCTACTGTATTTTCCCCCTGTATACATACATATCTTTTATGATTTTTATAAGCATCTCCCTCTTATACACACATTTTACAATTATGACATAGGTATAAATATATATGGTTATTCCCCTCATACATATATTAATGATATGATAAGATAACCAATTACATGTATGATAGATTCTAATAAATTGATGTCAAAGAAAGAAAAGAATTATTCTAAACAATATAAGAGTCATGTCATCACATTATATGAGATTTAATGTTATAGCTCCAAGTCTCTAGCAAAGTAATGACTATTGTTCATAACATAGCCACGGGACATGAACTAGACTAAAGACGTTGTATGGGGTTCAACCTGGCTACATGATTGGTAGTTCCTCTATGAGGAATTGGCCATCCTCTCCCCTTCTACAATGAGGCTATGTTGTTGTGAATTCGAGACAAATTCTACTAAGAGAACACTATAGATATATGGAAGTCTCATTATTCAAGAAAACTTTAATAGCGAAGTACGTTTTACATCATGCAAGAGAACAAGCATCATTATGCCGCCATGTTAAATAAATGTATGCCTTCCATTAGATAATTTTTCTATGAAACAAAGTACGATGTAAAGTCAATGAAGGTTTTATGGTCTTTGTTGATAACGATATATGGGGAAAATACCATGCGTGTTTCTTATTGATAGAAGGGCAGACCCTCCCTTGTGCATAGGAGGAGATACAAGGAAGCATATATAGCCCTAATGGGCCAAAAAGCGATTGCGCCCCCACACACAAATAGGCTCAACTTAACTAAATGCATAGACTCTCTAACAGTTTCTAACACATTAAAACATTTTTAGTGAGGTGGCAATCTACTTTGATATATTTCATGCTCTCGATATCATAAATGTTAGACCTCTTAATTTATTACGTATATGGACTTGGGCCATTAGGGTTTGGGTCCACTTTTAAGTCCCCCGCTCCTATATATAGGAGTGAGGTTTTGTCTAATAGAATCAACTCAATTAGCCTCCACTTGATTCTCCACATGGTATCATAGTAGTGACCTGAACCTATCCCTAGACGAGAGAAAAATATTCTTTTTCACATGTGCGCGCCAACTGCCCTTTTTGGCTTGGCCGCCAGGCAGACATATGTCTAGTCTCCATGGTTGCTTCTTCAAATCATGCTGCCTCCTTAGCCTATCTGCCTTCCTTCTTCTAAGACAACAACCCCATTTCCGCTACCTCCTCAAACCTGTACGTCCTACACTCCCTAATCTGTATGGCCGTGTTTGGTTCAGGATCCCGTCCAGATCAAGCTCTGTCCTATTGCGCCATGTAGGCGTAGATCCCGACCAGCTCAGTCGGGATCCAATCTTGTATTGTTTGCCAAAATTTGGACTAACGAGGTCATTTTGGGATTTCGTTATCATGTGGTCCAGACCAACTCAAACACTGCTATTAGCAAGATTAGAAATCCCAATTCAGATTTAACTCTATCTTATATGTTGTTTTGTTTAATATGCAACACTGAAAATAAGACCAATCCAATCTGGGTGCCAATTAGGTTGCCAATCAAAATTAGACTAGATCAAAATCAGATTAGATATTCTGACTAACCCATCTTGACTACAGATACCCAATCCTGTACTAAACATGGACTATAAGAGCAAGGCTAGTTCGCACTAACCCATTTGCCACCCTTCTGAATCCGTCCTTTTTTGTTCTTGTCTTTTGTTTCCTCACCTGTTAACTTCCTAACCAATCCATTCTTTTTTTTCCGTTGCCAACCTTTCTTATTCCCATCGTTCTATCTTCATTTTTTCATCCACTAACATTTCTTTCAGCAAAAAAATGACAAAGCAATGACATCATTAAACTCACAACGACCAGAGGAGGACTAGCCCCTCCTTCGCTTCACCCCTACTTTGTGGCTGCACCAGTAGAGGGCTTGTCAGTGCTACCATCTACCCTAGAAGCACACCGTACTACCCATCCCCAAGTCCTCTACGTTTCCGCTAGGAAAAGGACATGCATCAAAAAGGCTCACTCTATGCACATCATCCATTGTATTGTCAAGGGGGTCAAATTAGCCATAAAAAATTTCTATTTCCAGCGGCCACGTGTTGAGTTATTTTTCTTTTAGAAAAAAAAAGATGCATCAAGTTTAAAAGAAAAGGGTCGACAAATTTATAAAAAAAATTAGTGCCACTGTAACTCCATCCCACCTACCTCACTACCTATAGTTGGTCGCTACACCGCGACCAGACCTGAAGTCTATTGCATCTTGTATCCCCGCCGCCCCTCCTCTCTGCATCCACCTCACTCGACGCACAACTGCTCTGGTGTAGCCTCTAGCATGCCCTGCTCGCACAACTGATGCAGTTTCTCCACACATGCGCAAATAAGGGAGATCAATGCTTTTGAGGGGATTTGTGCTTCCATCGACTTCCCACACTTCTTCAAGGATAATGCACAAACACATCCATCCATAGCCCTTTGACCGCCAATTACTAACGTTCCTGTGGTAGTAGTTGGTCGGTTTGATGTTTCCTGAGCCTGAGAATATCCTGAGGTTGACTTACGATCAGAACGGCTTCCTGCATAGTCAGAGTCTGAGAAGTCAGATAGATTACAGTGGCCATGCTTCTTATATAACGAGCCTTTTCCTGGAGAGCTTTTAAGATACCTCAGAATGTGACATATAGCATCCCAGTGACACTGCCGGGGTTTATCAAGGTACCTGCTGATGAATCCTACGACAATAGTGAGGTCAACTCTTGTGACCGTCAGATAAATAAGCTCTCCTACCAACCTTCTGAACTGGTGACGATCAACATAAGGAGGAGAGCATAATTTTCATCGTCCCAATCCATATTTGGGTCAAGGGGAGTGTTGGCTGGTTTTCCAGCAAGAGATCAAGTACATATTTCCGTTGAGAGAGACACAACCCTGCAGATGATCTGGAAACCTCAACGCCTAAGAAATATTTTTTAGCTTTTCGAGATCTGTAGTGACAAAATGTTTTTTTAAGTAGGTTTTAGCTGCCTGTATACCCAATCACTGTCCGATAAAATAATATCGTCAACATAAACAATAAGAATGACAAGTCCATCCACTGTTTTGCGGATAACGACTGAATGATCAGAGTAAGAGCGACGGAAGCCAAAAGTGACTAAGATCTAACTGAGCTTGTCGAACCAAGCACGTGGGCTCTGTTTGAGACCGTAGATGGCCTTTTTTAATTTACAGACTTTAAAGGCAGACTTCCCCTGAGCAACAAAACTGGGTGGTTGCTCCATGTATACTTCCTCCTGTAATCTCCATAGAGAAATGCATTTTTAACATCTAATTGAAAGAGAGACCAGTCTTTATTAACAACAACAGAAATCAAAATTTGAACAGAATTTAATCGTGCAACAATAGAGGTCTCAAAATAGTCAACACCATATGTTTGCGTGTAGCCTTTTGCAACAAGTCGAGCTTTCAGGCGTTCAATTGTCCCATCGGGTTGATACTTAATAATGAAGACCCAGCGATAACCAACAATAGGGCATGAAGGAGGGCGATCCACAAGTTCCCATGTCTTGCGATCACATAGCGCCTGCATTTCTTGATCCATTGCCTGTTTCCATCCAGGAATAACTAGAGCCTCTACAGTAGTCTTTGGAATAGTGATAGCAGAAAGCACAGAAGTAAATCATGCAAAACTGTTATGCAGATTGGCAGAAGAGCAGTAATGACTGATAGGATGTTTAGTGCAGGAGTGAACACCTTTGTGCAGGCTGATAGGAAGGTGCAAGTCAGAAGTTACCTCAGTGTTTGTTTGATCCTCCGCAGACGAAGGAATTGGTTGTGGAGGGGCCAGGGAAGGAGCGCTTGTCTTTGGCCAACATTTGTATACTTGCAAAGGGCGACCTTCAGGATGGTTAGAAGAAGGCAAGTCCTCAACAATATCTGGTAGAGGCGTGAGTGACAACATATCACTGGATAACGTTGCTCCATCATCAAAAAAATAGGGCATATGCTCAAAAAAGATCACATCCGCACTGACAAACCATTGTTTGAGTACCGGATCAAAGCAGCGGTAACCTTGCTGGGTTCTAGAATATCCCAAAAAATGCATTTAGTGGAGCGAGGATCAAGTTTCGTTATTCCTGGGCGTAAATTTTTAACAAAACAAGTACACCCAAAAATACGAGGAGGGACGGAGAACAAGGGTGCATTAGGAAACAGAATAGAGTAAGGGATACGATTTTGTAAAACAGAGGATGGCATACGGTTTATAAGATAGCATGCAATAGAAACCGCCTCAGGCCAAAAATGGTGAGGGACTTTATAATGAATAAGAAGAGTGCGAGCAACCTCTAATAAGTGGCGATTTTTCCGTTCAGCAACACCATTCTGTTGTGGAGTATAAGGGCAAGTGATTTGATGGATAGTGCCACGATCAGAACAAAAAGATGTGACAGACTTTTGCATAAATTCTAGGGCATTATTGGTGCGGAAAATTTTAATGAGTTGATTGAACTGAGTCTGTATTTCAGAAAAGAAGACATGGATATTGTCCAAAATAGTGCCACGATCTTTAAGCAAAAACAGCCAAGTAGTACGGGAATAATCATCAATAAAAGTCAGAAAATATTTAACACCAGAGTGATTCATAACAGAGCATGGACCCCAGATGCCCGCATGAACAATATTAAAAGGTGCCTTGGAATCAATTTCCTTTGTAGCGGGAAATACATACCACGTTTGTTTTCCCAAAACACAAGATGCACAAGAAAAAGTATTTTCAGATAATGCAGGAAATAAATGCTTCAATTTTGTAGCAGACGGATGACCTAGCTGGAAGTGCCACTGAAGTCCTGTGATTGATGTAGACAGAAGAGCAGATGCTGCAGGCGGTCTATCCAAATAGTATAGTCCATCTGGTCCTTCATGGCTCGAACCAATCCTCATCTTCGTGTGGAGATCCTTCAAAACACAACTAGAGGGATCAAATATAATAGAGCACTGAAGCTGCTTTACAATTTTACTAACACATAATAAATTAACAGGAAATTGTGGTATGTATAAAACAGATTGAAGATGCAGCTTTCGAGATAGAGGAACAATGCCAATGCAATGAACATGAGTCTTAGAGCCATTTGCAACAGTGACAAATGGAATGTTAGAGGTTTTAGTCATAGCAGAAAATAATTGGATGTCGCCAGCCATATGGACAGACGCACCAGAATCAATACACCATTTATTGTTACCAGCAGAAGGAGAGGTAAGCATGGCGGAGGAACCAGTAGCAGATGTCGAAGGTAGCTGAGTCATGTGCTCCTGGAAAAACTTCTCGACTTCTGAGCGAAGCCATTCAGTAGATGGTGGAGCAGACGGTTGATCGGATGCAGTATTAGTGGCGGTTTCTGTGGGGGCCTGGTTAGCCCATGCTGACTTACCGTGCTTGATCCAACACCTATCTTCATTGTGATTATCACGACCACACCAGTTGCAGAAGCGAGGGTCAGTAGCTTGACCTCGTCCAGGAGCAGTAGAGGAGCCACACCCACCAGTGGGAGGGAGACATCCGCAACGACCGCGACCTCGACCGCGACCGCGACCACATCCAGAGTCAGTAGAGCGAACAACTAGAGCAGGATGCCCAATAACATGATTGGAGGTCACCGACGGTAGTCTTTGAACTCGCTTAAGGACGTCTCGAAGAGTAGGCAGAGGGTCACTCGACAAAATCTGATCGACCACGCCGGAGAAGGAAGCAGGAAGGACAACAAAAAATTGGACTAGTTGTAGTTCATTGCGCTGCTTCTGGGCTTCTTTTATGTCGACTGTCAAAGGATGGTAGATTTCATACTCATTCTAGAGAGCAGAGCACTGGATGTAGAAGTCCTCGATCGAAGTATCAGAAGAAAACTCCTTCTTGGCCAGGTTTTTAAAAATTTTAACTCCTTCTTGGCCAGGTTTTTAAAAATTTCAAAAACACGTTTAGGATTTTGCTGATGGGAGTAGACATGGGAAGTTGGTCCCACATTGCCTTAGCATCATGAAGGCATAACATGGACTGACTGATCCGCGGCTCGGTGCTATTAAGAAGCCAGGACATAACACCAAGTTGTCTTTGGACCATTGTGCATAAGTTTGCTTGCTTTTTTCATCAGCAGTAGCAACAGGGGAAGTAGGAGGATCCGTAGTAAGATGTGAGTACCGGCCTTGGGCCTTGACATAGAGGACGAAGGACGTCGACCACATATGGTAATTAGAGCCATCGAGCTTGACGGTGGTAACACAGAGAGAGTGAGGAGGCTCAACCGAAGCCATGATGAGTAGAGGCAGGACAATAGTGAAGAGGCGGTGCAACAACAACATATAGTGGATAAAGAACCCGCTACGGGGTAGTAGCAGCAGCAGAATTCTGACGCATCAGATCAGAAGAGACTCGTGTCGGGCAGATGGATTGATAAAGGAACCTACGCCGTCATGAGGAAGATCCATATTCCATCATGAGGCGCGGGCAGAAAACCAACCAGAGAGATAGGAGACTCTCAACGTGTGATGGCTATGGCTGTCCGGAAGGTTGTATGTGCGGAAGTGAGCGGGAGGAAAAAAGAAAGGAGGAGGACATCAGGAGAAGAGGGCACGAGCAAGTGAGTGGTGGTGGGTGGAGGGAGAAGGAGGGGCGGCGGCTAGTGGAGGATGGAGGGGTGGCGGCGGGTTGAGGTGGTGGGGTGGGAGGTGGCGGCGGGTGGAGGGAGGAGGGGCAACGGCGGGTGGAGGTGGTGGGAGGCGGCGGCGGAAAGGGAGGGTAGGGGAGTTGCAGCGGGGGATTGGACCTGCTCTTGATACCATATAGAGAAATTGGGAATTGCTTATTGAGTAAATAAACCGGTGTACAATACAGTCTCTTATATAACAGAAGGGATTAGAGACTAAACTAGAGATGAGCAATATGGGACTAAAGTACTGAAGTAAAACATAAGTGAGGCACATGCTATGCACATAACACTCAACAAAACACAACATATATCTATAGTTAGTGTGGGGGGATATAGAGGTGAAAATAAAATTATTAATCCTTATATGTTGTCCAGTTCCCACATATTTATCTGTTCTTTGTTGACACCTGTTATAATGCATCTTTCCTATAGCGAATAGTCTCAAACATGTTGAGCCATCTGCTATAGCACAATATTCCTATAGTAGTGCTCTATTCCCAACTTCTTCTCGTGACAATGATGCCTTAAATTATTTCTACAAATATCTTCCACCACCTACTGCTTTGGATGCTTGCTAATGTTTTTGATATACTACGAATATGGCATTCATCAATTTTAGGGAAAGTCTACTCTCTATCACTGCTTTTGCCTGCATGTTATCTTCGTCAAAGGGAGAAGACGACTTACTACTTGCCAAATGCTATCTTCTTCAGGGATAGTGTTTGAGTGCTTCGATTATTGTATTGTAAAAATCAGGTGGAGATCAAATTTTGTATGGGCTGTTGTTATCTCTTGCTATATTGACAAGTTGGACATCTGTTTCACCCATGCTCCAGAGGGGGAGTGTTAGAATTAATAATTTATTATGTATATATTCCCAAGTGTACTTGGCCCGTTAGGGTTTCAGTCCACTTATAAGTGTCTGCCTCTCCTGTATATAGGAGTAGGGTTTTGTCTAGTAATAAACTCAATTAGCCGTCAACTGATTTTTCACAATAAACATGGGCATAACCGTTATGACAAACATCTGATTTTTCACAATTAGCCGTCATCTAGTATGCCCATTCGTATGTTAGAGCTTTATTATTTTTAACACCCCCTGTCAAGCTGGGGCATATATATTAAAAATACCCAACTTATCTACTAGAGTAGCAAAGGACTTCTTTTCTAGAAACTTTAGTGAACATATTAGCCACTGTTCAGATCTAGTGAACAAGTGCAAATAGTCTTTTTTTAACTTTTCATATAAAGTGACAGGCAACTTCAATATCCATTGTTCTCTCATGATAAAAATGATTATTAGCAAGAAAATCGTCATAGTACATGGCATAGGTGTCAAAGGAGAAAACCTAGCTCATAAAGATATTGCCATTTATCAGAAAAATGGATATAGAATAAACTTGTTGCTTCTTTTGACGTATATCAAACACAAAATACCAATCATGATTGTTATTAACAGAAATGCACAATTGCAATAAAGACAAATACACATCAAAATATTCACGGTATACTTTCATGTTAGTTTGAACTTCTGAAGCATAAATTTCTCTCGAGCCCTTAGCCAGATAATCTAATGCTCATAAGGCCACAACCTTGTACTCATGCTCAGAAAGACAAACAATGATAATATCTTTTACTCTTTTTTCTTCTTCTTTTAATTCACCTATGGGTCAACTAATAAACAGGTTGGGTTGGGCTCCACCTCATAAACAGGTGACTAGATCTCCCACCCAAACCCGCTAAGGTGTTGATCTATGGGTACTGTGGCTCACTGACCCAGTTTGACAAGACTAATTACACTCGGCATTTAAAAATGAATCTGGATTGTATGTGCTAAAAAGCTGGATGATGAAAACAATTATGAAAATGGTCTTCTGATTTAAACTATATAAAGTATAACACTTGTCAAAGAATATTCCTTAATATATAATCTCGTGGAAAATTCTTTTTTTCTTCTCACTTCTAACAGGAATTGAAGTCCTGATCTTCATGGTATGTTATCATCATTATGCCCTCATCATATCATTCTGTAAATAAGCAATCAACAAATAATATCTTGGAATGAAATTGTGATACATGACAAACCATCTTAGAGTGCTTTTAACCCTTCTTTATGCTACCCTGCTCACGATCTGGAAAAAAATTAACATTGAATAGTAAATATTTCATAAATCTGTAAGAAAAATCAGTATAGGTATAGAGATCTAGAAAAATTTGGGTAAGGACTCTTTTCCACAAGGGTGGGGGTCGGGTATATGTAGAAAAATGAAGAATGGGAGTGGCATAGGAGCAGGCCTACCATTATCAAATGTTATAACTTAATTAACAAACTTATACATAGTTACTATATGAACCCTCATCCAATACACCCACACCTAGGTAGCCGTGCCCGACACGTGTCCAACATGGACACTCATTGGACACACTTGGACATTAGGAGGATATGCCTCTGACGTGTCCACTTTGAAAAAAAAATCAATGCAGTGCCAAACACTAGCTTGGACACGCCATGGAAACATCCAAGACACGCCAACCCAACCCACTTAAGCCTAAGTGTATGAAAAAACCCCAAATCCTTCTCCATATCCCCGCCTCCTATCCTCCACTACTCCTTGCCCTACTAACATCAGGTGGTTAAGCTCCAACAGCTACAGTCATGCCGTCAACACCCTTCTTTAGCAACTGTAGTGGCCATCATTAATGGTATTATCTCCACCAACTGCTGCAGCATTCAAGGATTGGCACATCAACAATGAGAAAGAAAGCAGTTGGATTCACCACTTTCGCTTGCAGCTCCATGTAACTATTCCTCCTTTGCTCCTCCTCCTCTTCTTGCTTTTTATTGCCCCCCTCGCCTTTTTCCTACTCTAAAGCTGCAGTAGTTGCAAAAATGTTCCTTCACCTCCTTTTTTTTCTGCTCCTCTATGTCTGCTTCTCCCTCGTCTACTTTTTCCTTCTCCCCCTCTTGTTCCTCTTCTCATTCCTGCTCCTTTTTTTCCTATTTGAATGTGACAACAGTTGCAACACTACTCCCCATCGCCCCCTCTTATTTCATGTTGATCCTCCATGTGACCAAGTCTCCTACCTTCTCTTGCCACTCCCCCTACTCTTCTTCTTGCTCCTGCACGTAAAAGTAGTAGATTACTGTCATCCCTATGCCTACTCTTTTTCTTGCTTATCTGCATCTCCCACTCTCCTTTTCTCTTGCCCCTTCAATATTAAGTATCTCCCCAGTGCATTCCTCTTCCTTTTCTTACCTCCAGTGTTTCAAACATAGTAACAAGTTCGGGATTCGGCAACTTTTCGGCTGGCTGGAAAAAATCGGAATTCGGAAAAAATCGAGAAAAGTCGTGAAAAGATCGATAAATTTCGGTCAAAGTTCGGTCAACTATTCGGAAATAATCGAGAATAAGTCGGCAATATAAGTATATACATATATATATGTATGCATATATATATGTATGCATATATATGCATGTATGCATGTGTATATATATAGATAAATGTATGTATGTACATACGTATATGATGCATGTAACTGTTACGGCCACAAGACATACAATCTTAGTGAGTAAAAATGTAGGAAAAGAAGTAAAAAATAGTTGAGAAATAACATGAATTGTCCAGAGGAGTGGGGGCTTTGAGGTTTAGTGTGTATTAGGAATTTTGTGTACATGGTTTGGTGAAAAAAGAGCAAGCGACTTAAAAGAGAAAAATCGTGAAAAATCGTGAAAAGTCATGAAGAATTGTAAAAAATCGTATAAATCGAGAAAAAGCGGGATTAATCGTGAAAAGTCGTGAAAAATCGGCGATTGGCGTATTAATCGTGATGAATATTCGGGAGCCTATAACATCGTGAAAAATCGCCGATTTTTTGTAAAATTCGGAGACTTTTGTTACTATGGTTTCAAAAAGCGGTATGCGTTATGCGTTCGGAGAGGTCACCTTGTAGAGTATATGCAGTATGCGGGAGTATATGCGGAAGTATATGCGGTTTTGGATTTTTTTAATTAATTATTATATATATATGTATTAATCATGATTTACATATTTAATTTGTGCAATTGTGTATCTAAATAGTACAATTACAAGAATAATGGATGCAATTATGCAAATATGCAATCATCACAACTTAAATAAATACAAACATGCACTATAATCTAAATTTAAACAATGTAAATGTATAAAACAAGAAATCAGAATATCTCTAACTAAAAATCGGGGTATAATCGGCCTTGTATGCGGCCGTACAACCGATTATGCGGCTTGGACCGCTTTTTGGACCGATTTTTATTATGCGGATTTTTGGAGGACCGCACCTTGTATGCGGCCGCTTATGCGGGCGCATACATCGCTTTTTAAAACACTGCTTACCTCTCTCCAAGACACCTTCATTCTCCATGTCCTCCGCCACCACCAACAAGATATTTTCTCACCCCCTTCTTCCTCTTGACAATACATGTTGTTCACCATTACTTCCACAGTTCCACCAACAATAAGAAAACTACTGCCCCCAGAATTCTACTGCTGGTTAATTTTTACAAGTCTACATATTTTTACTGTAACAATTTATAATCAAACATCTTAATACTTGTTGTGATTTAATCCATATTGTGACTTGTGAATATAATTTAATATGTTGAATGCTGGATTTTATAGTGATTGCCCATGTAGATGATCTACTTAGATCATTTTGTGTGTTTATACATATACCATATTCTATGGCATAATATTCTCTCTCTCTATACACGCACACACATACAATTATATGGTTATATATAGTTGCCGTGTCAAATGTCGTGTCCGTGTCCGTGCTTCCTAGACCCACACACAGGAAAAAAGGAAAAAAGAAAGGTAACAATTTTAGCTCTCATCTTTCATCAAACTTGTTGTAAATACAGGCACAGAGTATAGCAACGGAAATAAATTTTTTATCTATCTGTATTCCCATAACAACAAGATCGCGTCAACTACCATGAAATAGGAAGGATAGTTTTAGCGAGTTATACCTGGTCCTAGAACAAGTCCAGCGACAAAAGTCGCTTCTTTACAACTGCTGACTAGTTGCTCTTGGACGGCGGCTGTGCAGCTCCTGGTCTTCACCACGAATAGCTGTCTGCGCAACCTCTACAACGACTCCGATGGTCTCGCCATAGACTGCAGGCTGACTTTGCTCTCCGAGCATCAACCAAAGGACTCCTGCCTCTAGAGTAGTCCACACGGACCAACTAGAACTCTTGTCGTTCACCAAGAACAGACAAGAAGGAGTTGTCCCTCCCGTTGGTGTACTAGTCACCAACCTGCTCTCCCACCAACAACGATCATCAATTGTTTCTCTCCCATAATTATCCCTCCATGTCGGGTATGACTTGCTTGGGCTCTCTCGGTTACCACAACCAGAGAGGACAACATTTGTCAGAGGAATTGATTCTCAGTTGTCTGTGTTGTGTCTTAGGAAGCCCCCAATACCCCTCCTTTTATAGGTGGAATTTGGGCCAGGGTTCCCAGTCTGTACGAGATTGCGCGGGAGCGGCAGGGACCGAAAGAACTTGAACTTTTACAACCTGCGAGACACCAAACGGTCGTCTGGCACACCAAGACGGTCGTCTGGCACACCAAGACGGTCGTCTGGTGTGCGAGGCGGTCGTCTCGCACTGCCAGACGATTGTCTGGCAGTTTCCCAATTGGATACAAATTTGACAATTTTAATTCCAATTAATATCACATATTAATTTCCTTGTACTCTCAAGTAAAGTACAATCGAAACTATTTGGGAAACATCCCGAACGTTCGTTCGGCCCAACCGAGTCGTCTCACACATGTGAGACTCCGGTCTCGTTTACCTAGACGGTCGTCTGGTAAACCTGAGTTGAGCCGATCGGTTCAACAACTTGAACCGGTTGTTTCCCTCCTCAATTTGGGCAGAACTAAGCCGATTCGATCCTTGATTAGCCTGACAACCCAAACGACCGTCTCAACGCTTGAGACGCCCATCTAGCTGTCTAAACGGCCGTCTCACCCAGTAAGATGGCCGTTTGGCAGTTCAGTCAGCCAATCTGTCGATCTTTTGAGTGAATTGAATACCTAAACACTTTAGTTATCAATCTAATTGTCATTTGAGATCAAACTCCTCTTCTAAATGAGTTCCTATGTGTGTGATCCTATATGTCCCATACCGCATTAGCAGTGAGTGTCCATAACTAGCTTATGACATCACAAGCAGAGAGTGGTGCCTAGTCGCACATCAGTACTACCCAAGTGAATGGAAAGTTGAAGAACAACTTCAACCTACAATCTATGTAAGGTGTTTCAGTGATTGTATAATTCTTGTCTCTGATATTCAGGATGAACTCGAGGCATGGAATCATCATCCTCTCGACGTTCAATCCATGATCCTTGAACCAAGAGCAGACTGTTTGAGATAATGTGACCTCAATGTCATATATTGATTCACATGTGCATGTGCATGTGTTTGTCCGTCTCGCTTATCAAGTGGCTGGGATATCATACTCCAGTAGGAGGGACAAATCCCATATCTATCACTGACAGTCTATCCCCATGTGTTAAAGTCACTCAATCATCACCGTTATAACAACCCATGTTTCAGGGCTGTGTTTGATGACATCAAAGTGTACCTAATGACATATGACGATTGAGTGATTTTAGATCTAAGAATCGCAATCACCACCTTCACTATGAGAGATGACTATGACCACCAATTATGGTTTCCAGAAACCCTATTATCTAATGGAAGTTATATGATCTACAATATTGATAAACAAGCTAGACATCAATTAATGCTTTATTTCTTGTCAAATTCTTTCTTCATGATGGATATGTACAAAGGATAAATTACACTTTCTTATCTAAACAGGGTATCAAACTTGCTGTCTGCTCTGCAGCAACTAAAAGCTCTGTCACAGCAACATTTGTGAAACCCTATTATCTAATGGAAGTTATATGATCTTCAATATTGATAAACAAGCTAGACAACAAATAATACTTTATTTCTTGTCAAATTCTTTCTTCATGATAGATATGTACAAAGGATAAATAACTCTTTCTTATCTAAACAGGGTATCAAACTTGCTGTCTGCTCTGCAGCAACTAAAAGCTCTGTTATCTTCTGCCTTGAGAATCTGATTGGACTTGTAAGAATCTTTCTGGGTTTAGTGATATATTAAAATGTATAATCAGTTAATGCTGCTTTTCTTTGGCTTGCTGAACAGGATAGATTCAAGGGCCTTGATTGCTTTCTAGCAGGTATTCCAACGATGCCTAAGTTTTCATCAATTTACTTCATGACATTTTTTCAAATTTGGGGAATCTATTCATCCCCTCCCTTGGGAAGAATCTAACTCAAGACCTACACTTTAGAAAACACACGTAGAAACTCAGATGTCACTGCTTAGCTGATTCATGATGCTTAAGATTTCTTTTAGTGTTACTTTTTCAATAAATTGCTCTGATATCCGTTTCACAAAACATTTAGTGGTGTATTGCTGATCATTTCCTTAGTGTCCATTTCACGATTTAAGTTGCTCTTTGAGGAGGTGATTATAAATATAAATCCTCTGATACGTGGTTAAACTAAAATCTTACTAGATAGTTGTAAATATAACTCCTCTGATATGTCATTAATTGAAAAATTATCACCAGTTTCAGTGCAAACATATTAGACTTTTGTTCGGTGACCACCTTCACACTAGCTGCCGTACTCCACATCCCTTCAACTCAAATGGAGTCCCTAAGCATTCTAGTCCTTAACTACTACCTCTAAAAACATGCAAGATGTGACAAAAACCTTTACAGTAAACAATCTTTACCATATGCGTGGAGACTTGTGTAGAGCTCTTATCACACATGATATTTCGTTGAGATAAATCTATGTTATAGGGTATGAGAGGGAGAAGAGAGATATGTCCCCTCCGGTAATTTGCTTCCAAACCTGACTTCATCATAATTATCAACTGCATGGATGGTTCCATGAGATTGGTCTTGTTATAGGGAGATGTATAATAAAACTATACAATTGAGCATCCACCCAATTTTAATTCAAAATTTCCTTAAAAAAAGAAAATAACTTGGCTTTTAGTTAAAAATATAAAACTGTGCTCTATGCTTGGGCACATAGCTAACAGTTTTAGAGACTCTGAACATATAATCATGTGCCAGACTAACTTATCAATCCAAAGGAGGATTGGTATTAGGTTGACAATCAATGGTTGTCTTTTTTTCCTCATTTTCTTTCATGTACAATGTTTTAAAAAGCGCGAACCGGGAATCGTTCGGACGGGACCTTGTAGCCGATTAATCGGGCGATTTTTTTAAAATGATTATTCACATTTTATAGACATATATTATATACACATACTTAATTTAATATTTGTGACTATTTTACATAACGAAACCTATTTATTCCTTTAAAAGAAATACGATGTAACAAAATTAAAGAGCTAATAGATTCAACAGCTAAACATAAATAAATGTATGTATCAGTAAACAATTTCAGGCATGGACAAAATATAAATTGAATTTAGTTGGTTACCTGTGGATGGAGCATGAGCAACATCATACGAGTAGACAACCAGTTGGACAAGGGAAGTAATGTGGCCACATGAAAATACATGAAACAAGAAACAATTAGTACAATATTGATGTAATATTCACAATTTTTCACCTGATGATGTTGCTGAAATCTAAAAGCCAACTTGAACATCCAAAAGATAGAAAATCCAAAACACTAGTACAAAAATAATTGAAAGATATGACATCCAAACCGCGAAATCAAAACATAAATGATAAAACATCCAAAACAACACAATCAGCAATTAGTTTGGCCGATCCAACAAAAAGCGGGCCTAACCGACCGCTTAAAATTAATCGCTAACCGGTCCAAAATCGGGCTAACTGGCCCAAAATCGGGCGCTTAATTAAAAAAGCCTTAACCGGCGATTATCAGCAAAATAAATCGGTCAGCCCCGCACCACGGTTAACCGGCCGATTTTTAAAACACTGTTCATGAATGCATCTCTGCCTAAAAAAGTATTGCATCGATGCTCGAGTTGATTAATAAATGTGTAGAGGTTTTTATACATCTTTGCTCAGATGTTCCTTAAGATACGCAGGGCTTCCACACTTGGGATGAGATAGATGAAGAATTTAGCTCCATTTCATTAGTGTCCACATGCAGTGTAAAATGATTAAAGTTCTCACATTACTTTGAATGGAGGGCAGCAAAGAAGCTAGTCCAAGGCAGAATGCTTAGAGTGGGACCACAGAATGAAATCTATAAAACTAGGGAGTCCTTGGAGATTGTAGATGCCGTTGTTAGAAGAAAAGTTAATGTAGCTTGCACAAAAAAATCAAAGTGAACAAGTGGAAGACGTAGAGAGATTGGACATGCTAGGTACAAAGCCTTGTATATGAGTAACGGTAAAAAATGAAATGATATCAAAACTCTTAGAACATTGGAGGTTGTAGGCTGATGTAATCATGATCACACATGGGTGATAAGAGCATTACGATTAAGCTTGTCAGCCAAGGCATTGTAGGACAATGCTACAAAATATTACACATATTTGATATATTTTTTATTTGTATAGAGATTTTTAGAATATATTTCTTCAAGAACAATGTTACTGTTAAATTAAGAATGATAATACCACTGTCTCCCCTTCTATTTGGGCTCCTCCCATTCATTGCAATCTCTATTCCATCATACCAATTGAAACTGGTACTATCATTCTAAAACAATACCAACAAATCGGCCATTTGGTTTGCCTCCTTTTTCGGTCACCAGAGGATTACGACCAGGAAGAGAGCAATCAGTTCATCTGATACCACCAACAAGGGAAGACTGAGAAGGAAGTGGTAAAAAGTGAAAGACTATTTTCGTGGCTTTGATAATATCTCTTTTCAGGAGATTCCCTTGTTCAAATAGGATGGAGAACCTAGACAGTTCCATTATATCATCTTCATAGGGTTATTGACCGGAAGACAACATGTAATGCATATGTGACTTCATGTCACCCACTAATAGAAAAGATCCACTACTAATACCTACTTTACAATACCTAGAATACAAAACTACACATAATTTTTGATGGATCAGGTTAGTAGGTTCACAGGGTAACACCCCCACCCCCCAGCCCACTACTAGAGTGGGTTAGTTGGAAACGGGTCGGGTTCCACTCACTACCGACCCAATCACATATGTGATGGATGTGGGTAATCACAGTGCAGAATGGGGGCTCACTTATTATATGGAAATTACATTAATAGAATATCAAATAGCATGACCAGTCAGTTGCATGTAAAAAAAACTGCATTTGTAAAATAAAAAAAAGCCTACAGTTTGGGAATTTTTTCATGTAAAACCTAAGTATAATGTCTAAATGTCTGATTAATGTGTGTTTACATGACAAAGACAAACGATAGTATCCCATTCTAACTCTGGGAGGTGATCTAGACCCATGGTTGTGTATTTGTAGCAAATGGAAGGCTGGATCATGCTAATGAGACAATAATATGTTAATTGCCCAATGCTTCTTGATCTATTCAATTCAGGAGTTGCGAATACATATCAGTTGCACTATATGTTTCAGGGTAAAGCTGTGTCCTATACAATATTAAATGATAGATAAGATTTATAGTTACTATGACTGATAGAGACTCATATTGGTAACTCAAGAGGAACCTGACACATTACAGCTCCTTCACAACAGTTGTTGGAAGATATGACTGAATGATAATCACGTAGAAGCTCTGTAGCAGGTTTAAAAAATAACTCAGAAGACTATGGAGACATGACCA
Source organism: Alisma plantago-aquatica (assembly GCA_963693085.1). Taxonomy (NCBI): domain Eukaryota; kingdom Viridiplantae; phylum Streptophyta; class Magnoliopsida; order Alismatales; family Alismataceae; genus Alisma; species Alisma plantago-aquatica. Next base: position 1,335,130,664 of record OY856409.1, on the reverse strand, counting down.
TTTTTCTTAAGCTAGAGCAACAGTACGTAGACAACTTTGATAATATAAGTACTCTCTCCTAATGTTACTGCAGGTGATGATTTCTTATTGTGATTGGTTGCAGGTGATGATGTGAAGGAGAAGAAACCTGATCCATCAATATATTTGACAGCTTCTGAGGTATACAAAAGTTTATATATGAAGCAAACAAAGTTGGCTTATATTCCCTGCTAACTGCTCATTTTGTAGAGGTTGAGCGTGCAAGGTTCAAAATGTTTGGTTGTGGAGGACAGCGTCATTGGACTGCAGGTAAGTCTTTTTTCATGTTTCCTTGAGGCAATTTCCAGTAACTCCCTGGTTGACAGCAGAGGGGGTGGAGAATATATCAAAAACCACATGGGGTGGGACCAGGGTGCGAGCACCTCATCCCCAGAACAGACTCACAAAAAGTCTACCTGCTATTAATAGGCTGCTATTATTTCATGGGGCTAATCTTGTGTAATATATAGATAGCTCATGTTCCAATTTACTAAAAGGGTCAGTCTGCATGCGGTGGGATGCAGACCCGTGTTACTGTCATTTATGAGCTGATCATTTCTTCTGTCAGGCTGCAACTCAAGCTGGAATGCCATGCATTATAACATATACCTCTTCTACAGCCAATCAGGTAAAATCCCAAACTTACAATTTTGCGGACATAAAGCAAAATTACATTGTCAGTGCACCATGAACAGGATTTCAAGGAGGCCATCAGAACTTATCCTGATCTAAGCGATGTGAAGTATGTTCTTCTGAATCTCCAACGGTTTGAATTACTTATCTTCGATTATCCGATATAATATTGTTTTTCGATCCTTGCAGGCTACAAGATCTTGAATCACTGATACAAACTCTCGTGACATCTTAATTGACCTACATGGAATAATCCATTAATTGTTGATCTGGTGAAGTGAAATGGCATTCTGCTTTCGCAAATTCTATTTCTTGGAAAAATATTTTTTGGAAATTTGTCTATTTGGATGCTTATCAATGTTGTATCCTCATTCAATACACAATAATACTGTAATCGGGGTTCAACTGTGTTTGATGTATAAGGCCACACGTATGTAACCGTTTTTCTTTCTTCAAGCTAAAAAACAATTAGTTTTGCTTGATTGTTCTTTATTTCCAGAAAGAATTCACGGTATCAATCTCTTAGAAAGATTTTCATTTGGGTTTCATGACGGGCCTTAACACGATCTTCATTTCCATCCATCCCGCGGAGATCATCGATAACAATATAAGGAGTTTGCTTGGGCCTAATATGAGACTACTACGTAAAGATAAAAAAAGGGAAATGATATGTGAATTATTGTAGATAAAACGCAAAGGGCAATGTTGTGTGGATCACGGCGATGGAGTTACATGATTACAACTGTTAGGCTTAACGTTTGAGGGGGAATTGTTGGTCAGCCTTGTGCAATGCCATCAATTTGGCTAATTTAAGAGACGAAAAAGAAGCACTGACTAAACATGGATATGCCGGCGAAAGAGATCGTGTTAGTGGAAAATTCACACGAATATGGGTCTGCCTCGTGCAATGCCCACGATTTGGCTAAATGCAGAGACGAAAATGAAGAGACGACAACAAAAAGCCAACAATTTGGCCAACTGAAGAGACAAAAGAGAAATGCCAGAGTGACCATGGATGCGCTGCTGAAAGGAATATTGTTAGTGGAAAATAAGAGATGATTCTTATGGCCGTGTTTGATGTATTGGTAATTATATCGCGTGCATACAAGATATATTCAGATATTGCGGTAGAAAGGATAAGTGAGGCTATGTTGGCCTATGGCAAGATCTTGGAAAGCACTTCTGAAAAAAAAAATCACGTCGGATTACCTTTTGAGAGTGGTCAAAGTTTCAACGAAATAGATTACTCACAGAAAGAGTAAGTTAAAGAATGTACAGAGGTTGTAATCTTATCCTTTTGTTACATAGTGAATCATGGGGAGGGGAATGATGGTGAAACAAAAAATATTATTTGGTTACCATGGTGATAGGGAATCATGGTGAATCCATAGTGAAATTTGATCTATTTTTGTCACCATAGAAAAGCATGATGAATCTTGGTGAAGAAGGTTTCTTTCAAGACTTCAATACTTATTTAGATACATAAAAATATTCTAATAAATATAGTTCTTACTTGTGTAGGGTATTTTTTATAAAGAATTTTCCCCTCACAGTCTCTTTAACCACATAACAATTTTTTTTTAAAATTATTCCCATCCCTATCACTATCACTATCACCATATACATGTTACCAAACAACACATTTTAGCATTTTCTCCATCACCATCACTGTCCCCTTCCCCATCACTATCAATTTTTTCATCACGTACCAAACACAGCCTAAGAGAAGCCCGGTTCCAAATAGGTTGGTATTTTGGATGTAAATATTCTAATACATTATCATGCGTTAATGAATCATAAGTTAGTCCAGAATATGAGAATCGAGTGGTTGAATCATGTATGAGAGGATAGATTTATATTCAAAGAGAGATTTACAATGAAGGCCGTAAGAGGCTGCTTACGAAATCATGTGAAATGACATGAGTACTTATATAAAAAATACCAAGGAAGTTTCACAAAATCAAAGGGTAATGAGACTCCTAAAAGGAGAAATGGTGGTGATAAATACTTTTGCCTAAATATTAAGATAATGCAACCTTTGAGACTTGAAGATAGAACATTTTGATACAAGTATTAAAAATATGGATACTTGTAAAAGGTAGAGGATGCATATAGCTTGGTTCATAAAAGAGAAAATGAAGAGAGAGAGTTGCGCAGTGACACATATTCAAAGTCAATGCAGTGACATACTTCAAAGCCATGCATCCATGTATGATAGTATAGTAGCTTATTCATTAACATAGCGAACACTCAAATATTGTTGTCCCTACACAAGCATAAGATAAAATGTCTTGTACTCGTATGGACTACAAGACACATGTACAAAGAAAAGATAAGTGGGGTCAAAGAGGACACCTAGACACTGCTCCTTAGATAGCTAGGCTTGAATACTTGGCAATCAAAAGTCTTTAAGTGGACGATTCCTCTATCCATGAACATCCCAAAGGATGGAATCAAGTATGGACCAAAAGAGGAAATTAAGTCAACAATGTCTAGTAGTAAGTCCAATTATCAAGTAATTAAAATATGCAACTTCAATTCAAGATATATGCAACAAGTAGGTAAGTTCTGTATGGTGGGCTATTAGATAGAAAGAGGATTTTCTAGTTACCAAATATTTATGAAACATGATAGGCAAGTAATTCAACTATATCTTAATTTTAAGATGGCAACCGGTAAGGTTCCCAAAATATTCAATGCCAAATCAAGATTTCAACTAGGCTGTTGTAAGACCCATGACCTACGTTTTGGGATAACCTTGTTTGCTTTGCTTGATAAGATACTTAAACCTTAATATAATCCTTTGAGATTCTTTTTTAACATGTGACAAGATTATGTTTTCGGTTTGGTCATGCTTGGATGATGTTTGATCTATGTATCCTTATTTTGGACCAAGTTGCAATTTACCCAAGTTGAGGGGTTATCTTGAAATTTGTCACATGTAGAGTGTGTTTCTTGTGCCTTAGCATCATTAGAGAGAAGTTTATGTGGAATGGCACATTGCTTGAACCATGGTCGATGATGTGGCATCCTTTGACGATGCTAGGGTTTCTGGGGTTTCCCTTGTTGTTGAACTTTAGCCTTGTGTTGGTTGTGGAGTGTTGTGACCACAACACCTCACTTGGTGAGTGTTGCAGCCACAATACTTGTTCTAGATGTGTTTTGTTTCGACCTTGGTGATCCATAGGTGGTTTGGTCTAGATGGTTTGTCTTCTTGTGATGTGTTTCGACCATGATGTGTTTGGTGATCTTTTATAGCGGTCACAACATGATTCCTTGATGTGTTTCGACCCCAACTAGGGTGGTAGTGACCCATGATGCCGATACCCTACCTTGGTTGTATCACAATATGTTGCATGCATATGTTTAGTGGTTGCATGTCCGTTTTCTTGGTAGATAGATGTCCCTTTGGTGCCCTCATGTGTTAACACCTCCTACCCACCTTACCTCCCTCCTTCCTTGAGTATATAACCTCTCTCTTCTTCATGCAAGAATCCTTTTCATCCCTCCTCCCTTCCTTTCTCTCTTGTGCTCGTCCTTGGAGCTTTGTGGAGCAAAGAAGGTTTGGTCATGGAGCTTGGTAGCAGATCAACCTTGCATGTGGTGTTCTTGAGCTTGATCCTCCTCCTTGTAGGCGATCTTCTTCCTTGGTAATTAACTTGATCTTCTCCTTTCTTGGCCGTAGACTATGGTTCTACCATGGTGGTCATCTTCAGAGAAACTTCCCATCACAAGGGGTTAGAGACTATGTTTTGACATGGTGGTGCCCAAGTGAGAGGAAGCTTTCTTCTCTTTCTCCTTTCACCTTTTGGTTTGGCCTAGGGTTTTTCCACCCTATTTTTGAGATATCCTTTGACTGTGGTGTTCTTCTTTTGAGAGGTGGTCTTGTGGCTTAGTGTTGATCCAAGTTGGAGTTTCTTCTTCTCTCTTGGAGCTTGTGATCTTTGGATCTTGATCTCTGCATAAAGCGGGTTATATGACTTTCGCCTCTTCTATTATAACACTATAATATTGCTTGCATTGTTGTTTATACCTCTAAACTGTAATGTTAACATTCTAGATGATGTTGTCATGATCTAGGGTTTAAATCTTGATGATAATCCTATGTGATTTGCCTCTTTTCCTAAAACCTAATCTTGGTACGTGATTTTGAGAAGATTATGAGACAGATGGTTTCTCTTATCTTTGATCAAAGAATCCCACCGACATTCTTGTGGAGCGAGTACCTTGATGTAGCATGGAGTTTTGGTTCTATTTTTCATGTGTTGAACGTGAGTTTTACCCCTCCTGACAAGGTTCTTTCATGTCTAAGGCATATGTTTTAGAGTTTTGGTGATCATCTTGCATGGAGTTTTCTCTCCTTAGTAGTGCTTTGTGTCCTTAACGTTTACCACCTGTTTTGATCATGTTTTATCCATGTTTTGAGAATGGATATGTGCCTTTGTGGTAGCTTGACCTTGGTGGTCGCTACACCTTTGTTTTTGTTTCGGTCGACACACTTTGACCTTGGGTAATGGTCGTGATGCTTGGTTTTGTTTTAGTTGAATCATGTGTCCTTTGCATCTTGGGTCGTTACACTTGTGTTATGATGGTTGTACATCCGTTTTGGGTTGGATGGTCGAGACTTCCCCTTTTTTCAGTCGTGACATAAGCTTTGGATGTTTTGGCTACATGGTGAAGTGTAGCAGGTTGCTTCACATGAGACATCTTTGTTGAGGTCAAAACCCTAGCCATAATAGGGTGTGGTTGTGACACCTAAGGGCCAGTACATATTCTTTATTTGATGTTATGTTTTAGTCGAGATACTTGTTTTCATAGTTGGTCAAGACCCATGTATCAGTGATGGGTCGAGACACATGTTTGGCTAGGTGGATCGTAACACATGGTCACTACATTCCCTCATCTAAAGTGGTCAATATACTTAGTTGAAGTTGGATCCCTACACTATGTGTTAATCATAATCAAATTCTTAACCCTAATACACTCCAACATGTGGGAAGTGATGAAACTAGGGTTTGGTGATTGAAGGATACAATGAAACCCCAATCGACTATGTATGTGAAACCCTAACCCTAATCCTAGAGGATGATATGCTTGTTGAACTTGCCTTGATGTATGGCATGTAATTATACTTTCTTTCTCTCTCCTAATTGTATGGATCTAACCTTGAAGGTTGAATAAATGTCATAGCTTGTGAATGCTATGGTGGTAATCAAGTGACAGGTTGATGGGTATGAGCCTTGTTAAGGCATGATGAGATGATAATGATGTGATGGGTCTTATGACCTAGCATAGGCTTAATGCCTAGTGTGAAGTGTTATCCTCCAATGATGTGATAAAGGATTTCTATCCCAGGATAGTGTAATTATGATGATGGCCTTATGACACAATGGTATCATGTGATGATGAGACAAGTTTATACTTCAAACATTTTATTTCTTCTAGAGTTGTATTATGCCTTTATCTTTGTAGAGTTGGTTTAGGGCTTATACGTTGTAACTTGTTTGATGCTAAAAGATACCCAATTGTCTTAATTAATCAAGTGAAACCATAACCATGTAGTTTCCTTGTGACATAGATCCATCAGTACTAGTTGGATGGTGAAGCGATCAATTCTTGTGGAAAACTCGGAGCACATATTGTTGAATATGCAAGGTGCAAGTTGAGGTATCTCCTTGTATCCTTATTAGACTGGGATGCCTGAGGTCGTACCTTGGTAGGATAACGGTCAAGACCGTATCTCATATGATGTGGTTCACTATATGTGATATGTTTTTTGGGATGACTACGGTCATACCCTGGCAGGAGAAGGACTGCGCTCGTATCCATGTCCACTAGCACCATGACCTATATATCAAGGCAGGCTAGGATGTTTTGGAAATTGGACTTGATATGTCATTGTGGTAGACTCAGACTGACTGAGGGTATGGAGAGATCATGGATTCTGACTCTTCCATTGATCTTGTGTGGCATTGATTTTGACTTGGCAGTGGTCGGTTGGAGCATGAGTGGTATACCTCATCTCCTTTGGGCATAATAAAACACGCAATACAATTGTATAGTATATTTGCTTAGGGTTAAATAGGTCACACATTGGATGACCCTTTTCCTAATCTTTGCACTGATTTCTGGAATTATAATGTGGTAAGAGAAATCAACTATTATACATGTTCTTCATATTCCTTCTTAAAATATCAATTGGTCTACTGCTCAACAGTAATTGCCTTATTTGTCTAGCCTACATTATCAGTTTCATACATATCGTTTAGTTGAATCTGATCAACCTGATAATAATGTTATTTATATGCTTTAATCTACCTATTCTTATAATAGATGTTGGCAGAGAGTTATATCTCTCATTGGGATGTTTGGTCTCAACCCGTGAGTTTCCAAATCTTTTAGGTGGTCATGCATGAAGAGGTAGAGATCATATTATTGAGGCTGAGCAACAAGAGGAGCAGTAGTTGTGTGAAGGTTGGACATGCTACTAGTGTTTTGTAGTAGAGTCCTATGCACCGTTCTTGTACTCTCAGGTCCTTAGAAAGGTTTTTTAGATGTTGTATATTGAGATGATATTTTGGATGTATGCCTTTTTTATACATATATGGCACATATATGTATATGAACAAGTTATCTCTTGTAACAAGTTGTGGCCAGTGAGCTACTAGACGATGTTATGTAACAATCCTTGGTGTGAGATATGTAATACAAGTGGCTTTGTGGACCTAGATGCAATATGTATCCACTTGAGGTGGATGTGTGATATTTGTTTTAATTTACCCCATTATATGGTAATTTGGCTGTTAGTGATAATTTCACGCTTCATTTTGAGTAATCTCGCTTCGTGGCGTTGGGAGTGCCACAACTTGGTTGGTATCAAAGGTCTAGGTTTGCTGAGTCTACAGGACATAGGACTAGGATTTATGTCTATTCTAGTATCCTCCAGTTATCTTATGGTAACTTCTGCTTATGCAGAAGAAGAAAAAGAGAAGAAAAGATGGCTAGAGAACACGAAGAACATGATACTGAGAGCAGTGTTGCTACACCAGGTGGTGGTGCCAGGAGATAGGAGAGGGTTGATGTTATGCATGAGATGTACTAGTTTGACCCGGTTGTGGTGGCCAATCCTGCTTTTTAGTCCATGTTTGGACAATTCATGGCTACGATGATGCATATGGAGGACATAATGCCCCCAAACCAAGTGAAAGTGGCAGTCACCAATGTAGAATCTTTGAGTTCTTCAAAGACCTTTGAAAGGTTGAGGTGAGTAGTGGTGGTGGAGTTTGTAGGTATGGCAGACCCGAAAGATGCATATCTATGGTTGACTGAGCGAGGTAAGGCCTTCAAGATCCTTAATATCCCCAAAGAGGATAAGGTCAAGCATGTTGTGTATATGTTAAAGGGGAGTGCCGACCACCGGTAGGACATAGAGGAGGAGAAAAGGTCAGGTGTTGTGATCAGTTGGGAAGAGTTCTGACGAGAGTTTATGAGTCAGTACTTTCTAGAGACCTATCTTGACAAGAAGATCAACCAGTTTGGGAAGATCTAGCAAGGATCTATGTCAATGAATGAGTACGAAGCTAAGTTTATGGAGATTCTAAGTTTTTTTCCTCATATGACAACAATAGACAAGGATAGGATCAAACATTTCAAGAAAGGTTTGAGTACTGAGTTGACGACTCCAGTGTAATCTCTAGAGAACATAGAGAAGTTCACCACATTTTTGGAGTCGGTCAGGAGAGTAGAGCAATCGGTGGTGGAGAAGCGTGAGACAAAGGCCAAGAAGAGGCCTGCTCTGTATCAAGGACAGTCATCAGGAGGCTTTAAGAAGCCTAGGTTCTCAACACCACCTTCATGCACAGGTCGGCAAGTCAGTCACATTGGTCACCCAGCAGAGGCAAAGGGCATAGCTTTCTGCATGTAGGAGCTCAAAGTGCAACATCAATATCGATGACTGGGCCGACAAGGCCACAATATGACTCCATGACTTGCTATATGTGTGGACAGGTGGGAGATATCAAATGGAATTGCCCCGTGTGAGATGAGAAAGTTACCCAGCAACTAAGACAGATCCAGTAAGGGTCACATCAACAAAAATAGTTCAGTGGCAGTAGTAGAGGACGTGGACAGGAATTGCAGGCTAGTTCTTCTAGCCAAGTCAACAGAGGAAGGGGATGACAGTAGGCAACGACTCGATTCTACACAGCCAGCCAGAGGGAGTGGTCAACCCACAAGTTGTGACATGTCAGATGGAGTTATTTCATTCTAATTTGTCTTCTTCTTGCTTTATATCTATTTTAGTTGACTCGGGTACTACATACTCTTATATCACTAGAGAAGTGATTGCTAGTTGTTCCTTGCATGTTAATCATATACGAGATAGTCTTTGCTTCAAAACCCCCTTGGTTGGTTCCACAAAGTTGCGGGAGGTGTGTCCTTCCCGTGTCCTTTCTTTTTCAAGATGCATCATTCAAGTGGATCTCATACCACTTGGGATGCATGGATTCAATGTGAACCTTGTAAAGAATACCTTGGAGAAGTATCAGGTGGTATTGGATTGTAGTTCTAATACGACAAAATTTTTCAATAGTGATGATTTGTGTACCTTCCAAGGAGATAGGAAGATTCTCCCCATGTGTTTGGTATCACAATGGTGGCAGAACAATTGATGAGACAGGTATGTGATGCATCCTTGGCACATGTTGTGGATACCAAGGCTAGGAGTCTGAGTATCTAGGAGGTTCCAGTTGTCTGTGAGTTCGAGGATGTGTTTTTGGATGAGTTCTCAGGTGTTCCTCCAGTCAGAGAGATTGATTTCAAGATCAATATAGTCCCAGATATACATCGGATAGCTCAGACACCTTACCAGATGGTGATAGCTGAGATGTTACACTTATAGAAATGGTTGCAAGAGCTACTTGAGAAAGGTTTCACCAGGCCAAGTACATCACTATGAGGTGCTCCAGTGCTATTTGTCAGGAAGGAAGATAGATCCATGAGGCTATGCATTGACTACAGGCAGTTGAACAAAGTGACAATCAAGAACAAGTATCCCTTACTACATATTGATGATCTGTTTGACTAGTTGTGAGGTGCCATCATGTTTTCCAAGATAGACCCTAGATCCGGATATCACAAATTACAGATCAAGGCAGATGGCTTATCAAAGTTAGCTTTTAGGATGAGGTACGATCACTATGAGTTAGTGGTTATGCCATTTGGGATTACCAATGCAATAACAATGTTCATGGACTTGACGAATAGGGTGTTCAGACCTTATCTTGATTAGTTTGTGATGGTGTTCATAGACAACATCTTAATCTACTCCACAGAGAACCAACAACATGAACAACATTTGCATTAAGCATTGACCTTGTTGAGACAACATCAGTTGTATGCCAAGTTCAAAAAATGCAAGTTTTAGCTGAAGGAGGTGTCCTTTCTTGGACACATGATATCTGTAGAGGGTGTCCATGTGGAACCCAAGAAGGTTGAATATAGATAGAGTGGGAGAAACGAAAGACACCAATAGAAGTCCGTAGTTTCCTTGGTTTGGTAGGATACTGCATGAGGTTCATCAAGAACTTCAGCACCGTGTCGTTACCCCTAATGAAGTTAACACAGATAGGTGTGCCATTCGTGTGGATGACAAGTGTCGACGTGTGTTCCAGCTCTTGAACGAGAAGCTAACTAGTGCACCAGTGCTAGTGCTATCAGAATAGGGAAAAGGCTATATTGTCTTTTGCAATGCTTTGAAGAATGGTCTGGGATGTGTGTTGATGCAAGACAAGAATGTGTTCTCTATTACATCGTGAAAGTTGAAGAAGCATGAGAAAAAATACCCTACCCATGATCTGGAGTTAGCTATAGTTGTTCATGCCATGAAGATCTAGAGACATTATCTGTATGGTGAAAAGTGTCAGATCTTCACAGACCACATGAACCTGCAATATATATTCTCAAAGTAAGATTTGAATATGAGGTAGCGTCACTGGATGGAGTTAATCAAGGACTATTATTGCACTATAGATTACCTTCCAGGGAAGGCAAATGTTGTGGCATACACTCTGAGCAGGAAATATTCATTATCATTATCTGCTGATAAGGCACAATTATGTTCCTTGGTGTGCCACAAGAGGGACATGTTAGTGTCTCTGTGTGAGATGAATGTGAAGTTGGAAGTCTCCTTGTTGGCAAGATTGTTGGCCCAGTTACAAGTGAAACCTACGTTGTGGCAGTAGATCAAAGATGCTCAGTAGGATGATATTGCGATACAACATATCCGATCAGAGTTTGGCAGTGAGAAGCATGATGTCTTCCATGAGTCCAAGGATGGTATAATGTGTTATCATGGCAGAACAATGGTACCTAACACTGATAATCTAAGGAAGTTGGTTTTGGAGGAGTCTCACTCCTCGATGTACGTTGTGCATTCGGGAAGCACCAAGATGTATCACAATCTAAAAGATTTGTATTGGTGGCCTAGTTTGAAGCATGATGTGGCTGAGTTTTTTTGCCAAGTGTTCTATGTATCAGCAGGCTAAAGTAGAGCATTAGAAGTCAGTGGGAACTCTACAACTGTTACCTATACCATAGTGGAAGAAGGATCGTGTCACGATGGACTTTGTGGTTGGTCTGCCTAGGACAACCAAAGATCATGACTCCATATGGGTGATTGGTGATCATTTGATAACAAAAACACTTTTTTTTCTAGTAAAGACCATGTATATAGTAGATAAGCTTTCCTAGGTTTATTTTGATGAGATAGTGCATTTGCACGATATCCCAACTACCATTGTATGTGACAGAGGTCCTCAGTCCACCAGTTGTTTTTGGGAATGTCTGCACACAACAATGGGTATGTAGTTGAAGTTCAATACATCATTTCACCCACAGACAAATGGACAATCAGAGAGGATGATCCAAATTCTAGAAGACCTATTGAGAGCATGTGTTTTATAATTTTTAGACAGGTCGGATGTGCATCTCAGTCTGATTGAGTTTGCCTATAATAACATTTATCAGAGGAGCATTGAAATGGCACCGTATGAGGTGTTGTATGGGAGCATTGTAGATCCTTGTTATGTTGGTACGAGGTTGGTGAGTATCATCTTTTGGGTCATGAGCTTGTGCAGAATATGAAAAAGAAGATGAAAGTGATACAACATCAGCTGAAGGCAGCACAAGACAGGCAGAGGTCATATGTAGACAACCTTCATAGACCGTTGGAGTTCCAAGTGGGAGATAGGGTGTATCTCAAGATCTCTCCTTGGAAGGGTGTTTTGAGGTTTTGAAAGCAGGGTAAGTTGGCTCCTAGATATATGTGACCTTACCTTGTGGTGGTACATGTTGGGAAGGTGGCCTACAAGTTGGAGTTACCACCAGAGCTCCACATGTTACGTCTACTATTCCATGTGTCTATGTTGAGGAAGTGTCATCCATATACTAAGTTAGTGCTTCAACTAGTGGAGGTTGAGTTGGAAGAAGATATGTCGTATGTGGAATGTCTTGTGTTGATCCTAGATAAAATGATCAATAAGTTGAAGAAGAAGGATATAGTGTTGGCTAAGGCTTTGTGGCATCATCATGGCATAGAGGAAGCCACGTGGGATCTTGAGGAGGAGATGCATAGGAAGTACCCGTCTCTTTTTGCATAGGTTTTAGGGGCAAAATCCTTGTTAGGGGTTTATGGTTGTAAGACCCATGACCTGGATTTTGGAATTACCTTATTTGCTTTGCTTGATAAGATACTTAAACCTTAATCTAATCCTTTGGGATGCTTTGTTAACATGTGACATGCTTATGTTTTTGGTTTGGTCATGTTTGGATGATGTTTGAGCTATGTATCCTTATTTTGGACCAAGTTTCAATTTACCCAAGTTGAGGGGTTATCTTGCAATTTGTCACATGTAGAGTGTGTTTCTTGTGCCTTAGAATCATGAGAGAGAAGGTGATGTGGAAGGGTACCTTTCTTGGACCATGTTTGATGATGCGACATCCTGTGGCAATGCTAGGGTTTCCCTTGTTGTTGAGCTTCGACCTTGTGTTGGTTGTGGAGTGTTGTGACCAAAACACTTTTCTAGATGTGTTTTCTTTCGGCCTTGGTGATCTAGAGGTGGTTTGTACGAGATGGTTTGTTTTCTTGTGATGTGTTTCAACCATGATGTGTTTGGTGATCTTTTATAGTGGTTGCTACATGGTTCCTTGATGTATTGACCTCAACTGGGGTGGTGGTGACCCATGAGGTCGATACCCTACCTTGGTTGTATCACCATATGTTGCATGCATATGTTTAGTGGCTAGATGGACACTTTCTTGGTGGGAAAGTGTCCCTTTGGTATCCTCATATGTTGACACCTCATACCCACCTTACCTCCTTCCTTCCTTGAGTATATTGTGTCCCTACTAATGGTGTTACACACTACTCAATTACAATTTGAATAGATACAACTCCATGAGCAAACAACACATGGGTGGATTAACTTTCAAAATTTATAAAGGACCTAAACTTAACACACCTATGTATACTAAAACACTACACTTTCAAGTGCACGGGGTTGTGTCATAGTATAGGAGGGTGGCAAGTATAGGGTCGATCTACAAGGAGAAAGGGGGCACTAGAGATAGGTCACTTTTTGGGCTAGGTTCCTACATCAGAGTCTAGGGTTGAAAGGTTTGATGGTTGTTTTGTTTGATTACACTAAGGGTTGAACAATCAATTAAAGGGAAGCAAACAAAATCAAAACCTAAGTTAACCCTAGACAGTTAATTCTATTGAGCAAAAAAAGACAATGCAAGCAAAGAAGAGCAGGCTATGCTAAGGCAAGTAAAAAGATGTCTACACTACACTAAGCTAACAAATAGGGAAAAACAACAATTAAAGACCTAGACTAGCAAGAGCAAAGCAAGAACAAGACAAGAAGCTAACTAAGCAAGTAAAGAACTAACTAAGTGAACACTAGCTAAGTAAGAAGGTAATTAGGCTTTTAAAGCAAGAAAGGGGAATGTGGGTTGTTTGGGGGATGCACTTATTGATTAGGTTGGGGGTGACATGTAAACATTATGATTTAGTTTAGATTACCAAACCAAACAACAAGCTAAAGTCTAATGAATTACCCTAGACTACTAACTGACCATAGATAGGATAGGTCATGTATAAGGGAACTAGTCCCTAACACCTCCTACTACCCTTATGAGGCTTAAATGGGTTAGGATCTAGGTGCAATTCAATTAGAGTCCAAACAAGCCTAGGTTTCTAGGTTAGAGGATCTTAGGGTGATTAGGGGTTGAGGGTAGTAATGGGAGTGGAAATGAGGTTTTAGGCTTCACATCACTTACATTCTATCCTTGAGAAAGCCCTTAGCTAATCACACTAAATTCATCTAAACTAGCTACTTAGATCTCTCAACTAGGGTTAGGAGAATCGATTAGAATGTAGGAGGATGGGTAGCTAGCTAGAGATCCATGAATTGGACCTAGGAGCATATCCCAAAATTCACACATATAAGCAATTTCAGTATATTCCTAGGTGATTTCAAGCACAAACCAACAAGAAATCCATGGAGAATGAGATAAAAATAGAACATAATCATTAGCAAACAAAATTACAATGTTTACATATCATTTTCCCCCAACATGGTATCAAAGTAACAATTTTGACCCCAAACAACCCACCTAAGGGGCCTAGCTACTAATGGAAATGCAAAATACAAAAAGAAAGGGGAAAGAGGTAGATAAAGCCATGGAGCTCAGTGTAGATGGAGCAATCCCCCTCTTTAGCTGTTTCAAGATGTCCTCCTCCTTCCTCTAAGGTGCAAGGGGCATGGAATGATGGTGGAATAGGGTCAGACCACTAGGAAACTAGGGTTTTGGTGATGGAAATGGTGAAATCGAGTGGAACAGAGGTGGAATGGGTGGAATGCAAAAATGGGGTGATAGAAGGTAGCTAGGGGTGGCCAACCTCATGCTCCAGCCACTACCTACATATATATAGGTGTGGGGGAAGCAATAGGTCAAGTAGGGGTAAGGTGGGGAATGCAGTGGAAAAATAGCTAGGTTTTTGTGAGTAGCACGACCATGGTGGGTTACCACGGATGTGGTGGGTGTAGGGGAACATGGTCCTGGTATATGGGTACATGTGAGGTGAAAATGGCTAAAGATCACAGGGAATTGGTCAAATTTGTACATGGAATGCCATGGCCTTGGTCCTCACCATGACCACGGTGAGACAAGGGTGGAACGACTGTGGTGGCTTAGAGTTGGCTACCCCATTCTGAGTGGAATGCCCATGTTGGTCTGTATGCCACAAGGCCGTGCCACACAACACGACCATGATGGGTCATGGTAGCACAACCATGCTATGCAACACAACCATGTTGGGTCATGGTAGCATGGTCATGCTATGCAACATTGCCATGTTGGGTCATGGTAGCACGACCATACTATGCATCACGACCATGTTGGTCCTACATCAACACTTTGTGCTTGTACTTGGTTCATTCTTGGAAATCTTTGCTTCAACTGATCTTTATCCAATAGGGGTAGGTCTAGGGAGTCTTGGACTTCACTTTGGGCCTCTCCAAGGGTAGAGAAACCCTAGGATCATTCCTTCTCTCTCTCTTCCATCTAAGTGTGGTCCAAATACCTGAAAAAAATGCAAATAATGTCCATAAGTGCATTTTACACAAAAAAACATATTAGGGGAAATAACACGTAACCTAACAGGTATATATGTGATTGAAATGCAATATGACACAAGATGGATCCCTAAAATAGGTTGCATCACCGTCCGAAACTTAAAACATACTTGTCCTCAAGTATGCTCCAACTCAATCTCTCTATAATTTTCCACAATCAAGAAATGACAAATGCATTGCAATAGATGAATATTGACTAAATGGATTCAAAGGTTACTAGGTACATGCATTCCACCTCTCTC
This sequence comes from Alisma plantago-aquatica, assembly GCA_963693085.1. Taxonomy (NCBI): domain Eukaryota; kingdom Viridiplantae; phylum Streptophyta; class Magnoliopsida; order Alismatales; family Alismataceae; genus Alisma; species Alisma plantago-aquatica. The sequence continues at coordinate 1,335,115,075 of OY856409.1, read as the reverse complement.
ATCTTCTCTTTTACAAACCAATCATGATTAGAGCACTGAGCCTGCCAACTTCAAATACAGAGCACAGAAAACACAATCAATCCATATGGCTGTCATACCACTCCGGGTAAACCGTTTCATGGTAGCAAAGGTAAAAAAGGACTAATTTTTGTATTTTACATTCATGCATTCAATCTCATATGTCCATACATACTAAGTAACCCACGTAGCTATGAAAAAAGGCAAAATGAGCTAGGTTTTATATTTCCTATCTACATGGGCATGCAAAAGAAAGAAAGGGCTGCGATAAGAGTTTGGAGTGCTTTTATACACTCATCGTTTTAAAAAAAAAAATTGATGATTCATTCATTTTGTTGCTTGGGTTCGAAATCATGACCTCTTGGTCTTACATCATCACTTTTACCACTAGGATGCCACTTCATTGTCATCTTTTCTTTATTTATGCTCTTAAATAGGAGCATATTTTATTTTATTTTTGTAATTTTTTCTTTTTATTTTTCTTTGCCCTTGATGTGGATAGGGAACATGATGATGAGAGTGAAGTACAGGGTATGGATATGGCCACCCCAAACTTTTGGAGGTGGCCAAAGCTGAATGTGTGCACTATGGCATCCTTTCATGAGGTAGAGAGGTAAGAAGATGGTAGAAGAAAAGTGAGTTGAAGAGGGGTTACTAATATGGACTTCAACATGAGATCTCCTGCATGAAAGTTACTCCAATAATTTCATCAAGCAATGAAACACCACATGAATGAGAAATTTTAAAACCACATTGATATCATGAGATTTTACAAAACTCTAAGAATTTGTGGCTTGGTTCAATCATAATTCAACCGAACAGTTCACAAGCATAAGAGAGGTGATGCACATGTAAAAAGTCAATATTGAGGCCATTTAGAAATAAACCATAATAAATCACTTGCATTTGTCAAAGGTCATCATTTTTAATTCAAAAAGTAGATACTGGGTCAAAACACACTTTTTAGGCAAGAAGTTTTAAACTTGGCCAAAATTGGCCAAAATGCACCAAATTGCCTTCAATCACATCTAACCTTTCATTATGGAAAATAAAGTAGGAAACAAGTAAATCCTGATTAAACATGCAAAAATGACAAAAATCTACATGATATGCAATGCACGACAAAAAGAGCATTTTTTTGAAAATTAACAAAAAATTTCAAGAAAGTAAACTACATGACTTGAAATTATGCAAAGCAAGCACCCAAAGTATGGATACACAAGTATGAGAGATGGTTAAACTATTTGATCATCTTGAGAAAAAATTTAGAATAAGGAACATAGAGAAAAGTGGGGTAGAGAAAGGGATTACCACCCTACCACTCAAACATTTAAACCATGATGTCCTCAACATGAAATACAAGTCTAGGATGACATGGGGTCACGATAGAAAAACACCAAGAGGGGAGAGAGAGATCTCAAGGTTTCCAATGAGCAGGGGATATCCACCATGTCCATGTTGGCCACTACAGATGTTTTGTATTGCCTCCACCATGACCATGCTGTGTGGCACGACCATGCTGATCTCCTTCCTATAGATTTTCTACTAACTTGCAATTTTCTCTTTAATTTGATCTTCCCCTTGGTGATTAATCCATGCATCATCCTCCTTCCAATGTACCTGCCCTAACATGATTCGCAAATAGCAAAAACCATCAAGTATAAAGTGTGTATGTGTTTTCTTTGAAAAATGTAAAAACAACCAAAAAGTATCAAAATTGTGAGGTTGGGTAAAAAATTCCCCAAACCAAGGTGGGTTGCCTCCCATAAGCGCTGAGTTTCCTGCCTTCAATTAGGCTTCTTGGAGGTTCATTTAATATCTCAACCATTCAGCATCCTCATGTGTCCATTTTAGCAATAAATGCATCTCTCATTTGAACTCAACCTATGTTCCTCATCCCTTTGATCACCAAAGATATCCTCAAGCCTCTCATCCAGATCTCCTTCTCTCAAATGACCAGTCAGACTCTTGAAGTGACCATGTCCAATATCCTCATCTCAAACTCACTGAGTTGAGGACTTGTATATGTTGATCTTTATCTTCATGTCCATGAAAGAGACTATCATTGTGCCACTGCACACATATTTCGGCATCATATGTAGATAAGAATGACCTTCCCAAGATAATGGCAATCCTCCTATCCTCTGGCTCCATGTTAAGAACAATTAAAACATCTGGGAACACTACTCCTCTTCCTTTATCAATCATCACCAAAACATCATCCACTGTGCCTCTAGACACTTTGTTGGAACAGTCCACCAATTAGAGAATGCAATGTGCTAGTTTCAACTTGCCTAAGCCCAACTCAACATAGACACTATATGTCTTCAAATTCACACTAGATCCCAAATCAAGTAATTATTTGTCTATGTGATGTCCCTTAATGTATCTAGATATGAGTGGGGCTCTTGGGTCTTTCTTCTTCATGGAAAGTGAGTGTTGGAGGATTGATCTCACTTGTTCGGTCCACTTGACTCTCTTTGGTATTCTTCCCATTGATGAAATCTTCACATTGCATAAGTTCTTGAGAAACTTGGCATATGATGGGATTTTCTTGATAGCATCCAACAATAGAATGTTGACCTTCACTTGGTGAAACACCTCAAGATGTCAACATTGTGCTTTTGCCTTCTCCTTACTTTAGGTGGCTCATCTAATGCTTCAACAAATGGTGGCTCACTTGCTTTGGCCTTGCTTGTATCAACATGAGGTGGAACACTAGGGATGGTGGGACCTACAAATAGAGTGTGAGGTGGAGCACATGGTATCACAAACTCCACAGGAGGTATTACAAAATCATTTTCGACAATCTTAATCGCACTATCACCACATGGCTGCCTTTGCTTTGCTTTATCAACCTTTCTTTGACTTATGGGCTACTCAAGAGATTTGCCACTCCTTAGAATTGTCACAACACTTCCTTGATCATGGTAGAGAGGGGGAGCTAGTTGTGGATGTGGAGGAGGTGGAGGTGCTACTTGGTATTGAAATTGAGGTGGAGGGGCGAATTGAGGTTGGAAGGTGAATTGGTTGGAAAGTTGTGGTGATGAAGGGGGAGGAGGAGTGTAAGGCTTGGGATTTCCTTGGAAGTGGTATATGGGCTGCACTTGCATGGGATATGGACTATATAAAACTTGAGTGGATTGCGTGGGTCCACTTGCTTCATTAAAACTCGTTATGGGCTTTGAAGATAACTTTTTTTCTTGAAGAGCAAGTATGGAAGATAGCTGCTCTATTCTTTCCTCAAGTCTTGTCACATTCATTTGTATGTCATCAAAGCTCATCACCTAGAGAGAACCTCTTCCTCAAACCTTGAGTATTATCTTGGACTTTGTGGTTTCGTGTAGCTATAGGAGAGAGGTGTCTTCTTTTCTTCACTATAGAACTCAATAGAATTAACCGAGTGGCACAGAACATTTGTTACTTTGTTCTTCATGAAGCTCACCATGTCACTAAGAATCTTCATGACTTGCGGGTTTGAGTCATTATGAGTCAGAGATGTCACATCAAAGGGGCGATCACCGTCATTCATCATGCTAGAAGCTCAGATTCTTGAACCTTCTTCTAGCTGCTCATATAATGGCCATATCTCCTCAGGTGTCCTAGCCATGAAAAATCCTCCACAAGAAAAATCTACTAAAACTTGACTCTTTGGAGATAAACTCAAGTAAAAGGACTGAACTAGCTTCCACAAAGGGATCTCATAGTGCGGGCACTCTCTCAACATCTTCTTAAATCTCTCCCAAGCATTATGAAACTGCTCACTGCCCATTTTATTGAAACTCACTATGGCACGCTGCATTTGTGTCAACCTTGCAATGGAGTAGAATTGGCTTAGGAAGGCATTCTTCATCTCTTCCCAGTTCATGATGTCCATCCTTGAATCATACCAATATTTGGCTTTTTCTTTGAGGGAGAAAGAGAACAAAGTCAACCGGATTGTGTCATCACTAAACTTTGATGCCCTGAAGGTGGAGCACACTTCAAGAAATGCGTCTAAGTGCTTGTAGGGGTTCTCACTCTCTGAGTCGTAGAAGGCTGGTAGGAGCCCAAGAAGACATGGAGGGATGGAGAATTTCTCCCCTAGAATTTGATCAACTCTGCTAGCAGTTGGCGATTTGTAGCTATTAGGAATTGAGTAATCTTGAAGTGGATTGTGAGGTGCATTTTGGCCTTCCATCTTATCTTCCCCGAGTGGCTTGTCACATTCACAAGACACAACCAAACAAAAGAAAGCAATTTAGCAAACCAATATGCACAAAGAATACAAATAATAACAAAATAATAGTAATGATGAGGGAAGTAGGAAAGGATCAAAGCAAAACAAAGTAGCTAGGCCGAGCGCCTTTCTCCCCAGAAACGAGTCCAGAAAGCTTGGTGTGTTTCTCAAACGCAGACAAGTAAATTGGCAAAAGACGGTGCCAAAGGGGAGAGTCAATACTAGAACTACTAGGTAGCTATGACACTTTCTATCCCCGACAACGATGCCAGAAAGCTTGGTGCGTCCCTGCTAATGGTGTTGCACACTACTCAATTGGAATTTGAATAGATGAAACTTTTTGAGCAAATAACACACAGGTGGATTAACTTTCAAAATTTATAAAGGACCTAAACTTAACACACCTACATCTACTAAAATACTACACCCGCAAACGCATGGGCCGTGTCATAGTGTAGGAGGGCGACAAGTATAGGGTCGATCCACAGGGAGAAAAGGGGGCACTAGATATAGGTTCCTACTGAGGAGTGTAGGGTTGAAGGGTTTGATGATTTTTTTTGTTTGATTACTCTAAGGTTTGAACACGCAAGAAATTAAAGGGGAGTACACAAGATCAAAACCTAAGTTAACCCTAGATAGTTAATTCTACCAAGAAAGAAAAGACAATGCAAGCAAAGAAAGGAGCAAGTTGTGCTAAGGTAGGCAAGAAGATGTCTACACTACACTAAGCTAGAAAAAAGGGAAAAATATCAATTCAAGACCTAAACTAGCAAGGGCAAAGCAAGAATAAGACAAGAAGCTAACTAAGCAAGTAAAGAACTAACTAAGCTAACACTATCTAAGCAATAAGGCAATTAGGGTTTTAAAGTAATAAAGGGGAATGTGGGCTATTTGGGGGATGCACTTATCAATTAGGTTGGGGGTGACACGTGAACATTATGATTTTGTTTAGATTACCAAGCCATACAACAAGCTAGAGTCTAACGAATTACCCTAGACTATGAACTGTCCATAGATAGGATAGGTTGTGTATAGGGGACTAGTCCCTACCACCTCCTACTACCCTTACGATGGTCAATTGGGTTACGATCTATGTGCAGTTCAATTAGAGTCCAAACAAACCTAGGATTCTAGGTTAGAGGTTCTTAGGGTGATTAGGGACTGAGGGTAGTAATGGGAGTGGAAATGAGGTTTTAGGCCTCACATCACTCACATTCTAGCCTTAAGAAATCCCTTATCTAATCACACTAAATTCATATAAACTAGATACTTCGATCTCTCAACTAGGGTTAGGAGAATTGGTTAGAATGTAGGAGGATGGGTAGTTAGCTAGGAATCCATGAATTGAACGTGGAGAAAATCCCAAAATTCACACATATAAGTAATTTCCCTATATTCATAGGTGATTTCAAGCACAAACCAACAAGCAATCCATGGAGAATGAGATAGATATAGAACATAATCATTACAAACAAAGTTACAATATTTACATATAATTTCCCCCAAAATGGTATCAAAGTAACATTTTTGACCCCAAACAACCCACCTAAGGGGCCTAACTACTCATGGAAATGAAAAATACAAAAAGAAAGGGGAAAGAGGTAGAAGAAGCCATAGAGATTGGTGTATATGTAGGAATCCTCATCTTTAGCTGCTACAAGATGTCTTCCTTCCTCCAAGGTGCAAGGGTCATGGAATGATGGTGGAATAGGGTCAAAACACTAGGAAACTAGGGCTTTGGTGGTAGAAATGGTGAAATGGAGTGGAATGGAGGTGGAAATGGATTAGAATGGGTGGAATGCAAAATTGGGGTGATAAAAGGTAATTAGGGGTGGCCAAACTCGTGCTCCAGCTTCCACCTAGGTATTTATAGGTGTGGGGGGAGCAATAGGTCAAGTAGGGGAAAAGTGGGGAATGCAGTGAAAAGTAGGTAGGTTTTTGTGAGTAGCATGACCGTGGTGGGTTACCACAGTCATGGTGGGTGTAGGGGAACATGGCCATGGTGTATGGGCATGGGTGAGGTGAAAAATGGCTAAAGATCATAGGGAATTGGTCAAATTTGTACATGGAATGCCATGGTCGTGGTGGTTACCACGACCATGGTGAGACAAGGGTGGCACGAATGTGGCGGCTTGGAGTTGAAAGATCACAGGTAATTGGTCAAATTTGTACATGGAATGCCATGTCCGTGGTGGTCACCGCGACCATGGTGAGACAAGGGTGGCACAACCATGGTGGCTTGGAGTTGGCTACCTGTTCTAAGTGGAATGCCCATGCTAGTTTGTATACCACATGGTTGTGCCACACAACATGGACATGTTGGGTCATGGTAGCACGACCATACTATGTAGCACAACCGTGTTGGGTCATGGTAGCACAACCATGCTATGCAACATGGCCATGTTGGTCTCAAAATCAGCACTTTGAGCTTATACTTGGTTCATTGTTGGACATCTTTGCTTCAATTGATCTTTAGCCACTAGGGGTAGGTTGAGGGAGTCTTGGACTTCACTTTAGGCCTCCCCAAGGGTAGATAAACCCTAGGATCACTCCTTCTCTCTCTTCCATCCAAGCGTGGTCCAAATACCTGAAAAACATGCAAATAATGTCCATAAGTGCATTTTACACAAAGATGCATATTAGGAGAAATAACATGTATAGATGTGATTGAAATGCAATATGACACAAGATGGATCCCTAAAAGAGGGCTGCATCAGTATATAACCTCTCTCTTCTTCATGCAAGCATCCTTTTCATCCCTCCTCCCTTCCTTTCTCTCTTGTGCTTGTCCTTGGAGTTTTGTGGAGCAAAGAAGGTATGATCTTGGAGCTTGGTGGCCAATTAACCTTGCATGTGGTGTTCTTGAGCTTGATCATCCTCCTTGTAGGTGATATTTGGTGATATTCTTCCTTAGTAAGTAGTTTGAACCCTTGATCACATTTTCTTTTGCACCCTATCTTCTTCTCCTTTCTTGGCCATAGACTATGGTTCTACCATGATGGTCATCTAAAGAGAAACTTTCCATCACAAGGGGTCAAAGACTATGCTTTGACATGGTGGTACCCAAGAGAGAGGAAACTTTCCTCTTTCTCCTTTTTCATTTTAATTTGGCCTAGGGTTTTTCCACCCTCTTTCTTGAGCTATCCTTTGACTGTGGCGTTCTTTTCTTTTGAGGTGATCTTGTGCCTGAAGTGTTGATCCAAGTTGGAGTTTCTTCTTATCTCTTGTAGCTTGTGATCTTTGGAGCTTGATCTCTGCATACGCAGGTTATATAACTTTTCCGTCTTCTATTATAGCACTATAATCTTTCTTGCATGTTAGTGTTTCTATCTGCAAAATTTGATCTTAACATGGTAGATGATGTTGTCAAATCTTGATGATAGTCCTTTGTGATTTTCCTCTTTTCCTAAAACTCTAATCTTGGTACCCAATTTTGAGAAGATTATGAGATAGATGGTTTAATTTGTCTTTGATCAAGGAATTCCATCAACATGCTTGTGGTACAAGTACCTTGATGTAGCATGGAGTTTTTATTCTCTTTTGCATGTGTTGAACATGAGTTTTACCCCTCTTAATAAGGTTCTTTCATGGTGATTTTTAAGGCATATATTTTAAAGTTTTGGTGATAATATTGCATGGAGTTTTCTGTCCTTAGTAGTGCTTTGTGTCCTTGACGTTTACTACCTATTTTGATCATGGTTTATCCCTATTTTGAGGATGGGTATGTGCCTTTGTTGTAGCTTGACCTTGGTGGTCACTACACTTTTGTTTTTGTTTCGGTCGACACACTTTGACCTTGGGTAATGGTTGTGATGCTTGGTTTTGTTTTGGTCAAAATACATGTCCTTTGTATCTTGGGTCGTTACACTCTTGATGTTATGATGGTTGTATGCCCATTTTGGGTTGGATGGTCGAGACTTCCCTTTTTGTTTCCGTCATGACAAAAGCTTTGGATGTTTTGGCTACATGGTGAAGTGTAGCGGGTAACTACACATGAGACATCTTTTCTGAGGTCAAAACCCTAACCCCAATAGGGTGTGTTCGTGACACCTAAGGGTCAGTACATATGCTTTATTATATGTTATGTTTCGATCGAGACACTTGTTTTCATAGTTTCTTGGTCAAGACCCATGTATACACATGTTTAGCTAGGTGGATCGTAACACATGGTCACTACAAGTGGACCATGGTCACTACATTCCCTCACCTAAAATGGTCACTATACTTAGTTGAGTTGGATCCCTACGCTATGTGTTAATCATACTCAAATTCTTAACCCTAATAAACTCCAACATGTGGGAAGTGAAGAAACTAGGGTTTGGTGATTGAATGATATAATGAAACCCTAATCGACAATGTAGGTGAATTCCTAACCCTAATCCTAGGGGATGATATGCTTGTTGAACTTGCCTTGATGTATGTCATGTAATTATACTTTCTCTCTCCTACTTGTGTGGATCTAACCTTGTAGGTTGATTAAATGTCATAGCTTGTGAATGTTGTGGTGGTAATCAAGTGATAGGTTGATGGTTATGAGCCTTGTTAAGGCATGATGAGATGATAATGATGTGATGGGTCTTATGACTTGGCACAGGCTTAATGCCTAGTGTGAAGTGTTATCCTCCAGTGATGTGATAAGGAATTGATATCCCAAGACAATGTGGTTATGATGATGGCCTTGTGAGACAATGTTATCATGTGATGATGATACAAGTTATACTTCAAACGTTTTATATCTTCTAGAGTTGTATTATGCCTTTATCTTTGTAGAGTTTGTTTAGGGCTTGTACGTTGTAACTTGATTGATGCTAAAAGATATCCAATTGGCTTAATTAATCAAGTGAAACCCCAGCCATATATTTTTCATGTGCCATAGATCCATCTTCAGTGTCAGTACTAGTTGGACGGTGAAACGAGCAATTTCTACAAGATACTTGGACTGCATATTATTGAATACGCGGGGTGCAGTTTAGGTATCTCCTTGTATCCTTATTACACTGGGATGGCTGAGGTCATACCCTGGTAGGAAAATGGTCGAGATTGTATCCCAGACGATGTGGTTCACAATATCTGATATGTTGACCGGTCTGACTACGGTCATACCCTGGCAGGAGAACGATTGCGGTCGTATCCCAATTCACTAGCGCCATGACCTATATACCAAGGTGGCTAGGCTGTTTTGTATATTGGACTTGATATGTCACTGTGGCACACTCAGATTGACTTCCATTGATCTTGTATGGTACTTATTTTGACTTATCAGTGGTCAGTTGCAGCATGAGTGGTATACCTCATCTCCTCAGGGCATAATAAAACATGTTATACAACCGTGTAGTATACTTTCTTAGGGTTGAATGATTCTCACATTGGATGGCCCTTTTCCTTATCTTTGTATTGATTTCTTGAATTATAATGTGGTAAGAGAAATCAACTATAATACATGTTCTTCTATTCCTTCTAAAAATATTATTGTTCTACTTCTCAGTGGTAATTGCCTAATTTGTCTAACCTGCATTATCAGTTTCCTACCTATCATTTAGCCGAATCTTGTAAACTTGATAATAATGTTGTTTATCTTCTTTAATCTACCTTTGCTTATAATAGATGTTGGCGGAGAGTTATATCTCTCGTTGGGATGTATGGTTTCACCCCATGGGTTTCCACATCTTTTAGGTGGTTGTGCACGCAGAGGTAGAGATCGTGTTGTTGAGGCTGAGTAGCAAGAGGAGCCGTAGTTGTGTAAAGGTCGGACATGCCGTTAGTGTAGAGTCCTATGTGTCATCCCTGTACTCTCAAATCCTTGGGGAGGTTTTGTAAATGTTGTATATCGAGATGATGTTTTGGTTGTATGCAGGGGCGGAACTAGAAACTGAGAGCAGGGGGGCTGGATTATATTTACCAACTATTAGTTGAAAGAGGAGGGGCCGAGTATACAAAAAATGCAACTACCGGGGCTTGAACCCAGGTCTACATTCTATGAAAGCGCTGCTTCTACCAATCCGCCTAGATATTTTACTTGAAAATTAATCACAGACAGTGTATATGTATATAACTAAAATGACAAACACACATATATATACATTAATAATATTATTTTGGTTTGTGGGAGGGGGGCTAAAGCCCCGGCAGCCCCCTGGCTACACCCCTGGTTGTATGCCTTTGTTGTACGGATATGACACAAATGTGTATGGGAACATGTTACCTCTTGTAATAGGTTGTTGCTAGTGAGCCAGTAGACTATGTTATGCAATAATCCTTGGTGTGAGATATGTAATACATGTGGGTTTTCTGACCTAGATGCAATATGTTTCCACTTGAGGTGGATGTGTGATATTGTTTTTAATTTACCCTATTTTATGGTAATCTCGTTGTTAGTGATAATTCCATGCTTTGTTTTGAGTACTCTCTCTTTGTAGAGTTGGGGCTTCATAGCTGTGAGCACTTGCACATCATATTTGTGATGTCAAGTGTCATGTTTTATCACATTCTAGGAGAAAATGACACCATCACCTACTATGTGATAACTAATTGAGGGACCACTAGTCCATAATCCATTGTGTAGGGTTAGGGATGTGACCAACCAAAACAAGTAGCCAAAGCTCTATGTCATAATCAATTCAATGTAAATGCAAATATCCACATTATCTAACATTCAACAAGTACAATGGTGACCTTTAAAAGGAAAGCTAGAGTTTTAGCAAAAAGTTAGGATTCAACACTTCCAATCGTTCTATGCATGCTTGTCAATACAAAAAATATAGAAGATTTAAGTACCTTTAATCCAAAGCATGATTTCAAGGTGTTTCACAATCAAGGCCAAAATAACTTCAAACTTCAAGATCTACCAAGAAAAGAACTAAGTCAATGTCGGATTATTGGCTTGGGAAACACTTAGTAAATGTCATTAAGTAAAAAGTTACCATCTTTGTCCTAAGTTTGTATTTTAGATCAGAATATTATCCCCTAGTCGTGATTTGGTTCAACTTAGGTTATTAGATTCATGAAAATACACATATGATACCCCATAAAACCATCATCATATAATTCATTCTCTACCTCTCACTCATACACACAGAGACACACATCCATACACACACATGTAAAAGCGTGCACACACACACTCTTACACACACCACATACACAAATACACGTGTGCACACACACAAAACACCCCCACCCCCACATATATATATATATATATCAATTTATACAATTGATTATTTCATTTCCTCTCATTTTTACTACTCAAAACATTATTTTAATCCTTATTCCATTTTATTGTATTTTTTCTCAAGATATGGGTGTATATAAAGAAAGAGTTAAACTAGGTCAGATGCATTAGAATACAATTTAAATCAATGATCTAAACCAAATATGAAATTGTCTCTAATTTCTAATAATTTATTATATTTTTAAACAATTATCAAAATCATATACATCGTTCCCTATGTTTTCATGAAAATATTTGATCAACCTATGTGACTATAGCGTATTTAGACTATAGTTACTTCACTAATTATATTTTGACATTATTTCGTACCTTTTTATTTAAAGTTATTTATTTAATAAAATTATTGATTCTTAATTAAAAACAAAGATAATAATAAGTAGAAGAAGAGGTTACCTTAAAGGCTATAGGGTGCTTATCGGGAGAGGTATTACTGGAGATCCAGTAGCTTGAGGCTGACAGCTGGATGGCTGTTGAAAATCTCAATCTACCATGAGGTTGGGTTTCTAGGTAGATGTGATATTTGTGGGGAGATGGAGGTAGAACTCCTTGCTAGACTCCTTCCAGAAAAAGTAGGGAACAACATAAATCTTAATGTGGGTTTGTGGGATAAGTGTTAGTATGTATGCCCAGAGAGCCAATCATATGATGATTGGAATGTGATATTAGATATGTGATTTGATAATCACAAAAGGTAATTCCATCTATTATGTTTGTCTCAGTCATGAGATGATGACACAAATGTAAGTAGATGTCTAAAGAATGATATTACTTAATGACGTATATTTTCAAGTACATGACTTGAACGATGAGATCATACAAATGTTAAGAGTATACATATACGTTCTCGTTATATCCCTAGTCAGATATTACTATGGAAGCAAAATAGATGACAGTAATACATAAGACTAGAGTGTGTGTTGACTGATGACATAATATCATTAGTCATGATATATGATATCAAGTCAAGCACACAGATGCATGTTATAGAATAGTGTATTAGACAAACCCACCATGATAGTGATACATGGAGACCATAGAATGGTAGTCAGAATCATCTCTCATTGTGATAGTGTGATTGTGGTTCTTAGACCTTAAGTCACTACATTCATCACATGTCATTCATGTACTCTGACATCATCAAACGTAATCCTGAAATAAGGGTTGTCATAAAGGTGATGATTGGGTGCACTGTGACACATGGGGATTGACTGTGAGTGATGTAGATGGGATTTGTCTCTCCTACATGAGTTTGATATCCAGGGCCTCTTGATAAGCAAGACTGAGAAATGTATGACCATAATTGTGTGATTCAATATATGATATGTGAACTCACATTCATCTCAGACAGTCTTCTCTAGTTCAAGGAACATGGATTGAACATTGAGAGGATGACGATTCCATGCCTCGAGTTCAATTCGGATATTAGAGACAAAGGAAGTATACAATCACTGTAACACTAATCACATACTATAGGTTGAAGTTGTTCTCCAAATTTTTAAATTACTTGGGTAGCAATGATGTGTGACTAGGCACCACTCTTTGCTTATGATGTCATAAGTCTGTTATGGACATTCACTGCCAATGTAACTCTGGACCTATAGTGTCACACACGTAGGATACACTTGGATTAAAGGAGTTTATTCATGAATGATGTTTAGATTGATTACTAAAAGTGTTTAGGTATTAAATTAAACAACTGAGGTTCAAAATTGACTGACTAAACTTTGAACTGACCGATTCGAGTGTTGAGATGATCAGTTAGAGTGTCAGGTCAATTAGAATCAATATTGGTTGAACTTTTCCAGAACTGGACAAGTGAAACGACCATGCCACTTGTGTAATGACCATATCACATTGTGAAACAACCATCTCACTATGTGAGATGATCGGTTTGTTTCCCAGTTCACCCAGGGTTCAGTTGCCAATTCAATTGGAATAAGGATTGATGTTGATGCCATGTTTAACATTGATTGGGCATTGAATACCAATTTGATTCAGAATAAGAAACTTGTGAAACAACCGTTTCACTCACCAAATGACCGTTTCTCTATGCGAGACGACCGTTTCTCTATGCGAGACGACCATTGCACTCACCAAATGACCATTTGGGAGTGTGAAATGACTGTTTCATGTTGTACAATTTCTAGAACATTCATGATTCCAGACCCTTCTACTCCCACACTGATCGGGAACCATGACCCTAGAATCTACTATAAATAGAGGGGTACTGGGGGCTTTCCAAGACACACAATTGAGAATTAGTTGATCTGACAATCGTTTCACTCACCAAACGACCGTTTGGGAGTGCGAAATGACTGTTTCATGCTACACAAGTTCTAGAACATTCATGATTCCAGACCCTTCTACTCTCATGCCAATAGGGAACCCTAACCCTATCCTCTACTATAAATAGAGGGGTATTGGGGGCTTCCCAATACACACAATTGAGAATTCATTGCTCTAACAATTGTTTTCCTCTCTAGTTGTGGTAACCAATAGAGATCCCAAGCAAGTCCTACCCATCAAAGGGAGGGTTAGCGAGGGATAGAACATTTGAGGATCAGTTGTGGGAGAGCATGTCGGTGAGTAGTACATCGATAGAAGAGGACAACTCCTTCCCATTGGCTCTGGTAGCACAACGTTGAGGTCCTAGTGATATGCATAGACTACTCTAGAGGCAGGAGGCCATTGTCTGCCGCTAGGAGGACAACATCAACCAACAGTCTATGTCGAGAGGAGATGCTATTGACAATGACGTTCAAGTTTGTTGTCCGTGGAGGAGCCGCAAACGAGTCCCAATGCAACTAGAAGATAGTTGTGCATCTACAACGATGAGGAGTTTGTCACTGGACTTGCTCTAGGACTAGGTATATCCTCACAATGATCCTTTCCATTATAGAATTTTTGACGCGATACATTGGTTTATCGGGAATATGGCAACAAAATTTCTATTTCCGCTGCCTGTTCTGTCACCCTATTTCCCAACAGTGGTATCAGAGCCACATCAATCTACTATGTTGAGGATAATCGATATGATTAGATTTTGGTTTTATCATTTAATTATTGTGTGTGATGCAAATAATTTCTTATCCAATCAAATACCACGATAATCCCAAACTAATATATATATATATATATATATATATATATATATATATATGAAATTTACACGTGTTGTCCTAAAAGTGAGTTTTGATGGTGGATGCATAGCATGGTTATGTCCAATAACCCCTATTATTTGTGCATAGTTGTGTGGTTGGTTAATCCTATTTTATCTCGATATGCGTACTGAGCCTCTGTCTTATCTTCCCAATGTAAATTTATTTCTTTCCTACACTTGCTCCCCTCGAATGTAATTTAAGGTTTCTCTATAATCATGTGATAGTAGTATAGTTTACTTTCCTATTATAACAAAGAAGATATGAATTATTACGATGCCAACTGACTGTCTCAGAGATGAGATGACCGAATGGAGGACTGAGGAGGACCAGAAGGACGAGCTCAACCAATGAGTTGGTGGATCCAAACGATTGGCTAGAGGATCCATCAGATGGTGGATAGAAGAACCAAACAACCCGTGAGACGACCAAATGACCGGCCAGGAGGAGAGCCGATTGGTTCAAAGGTTGAACCGAACAACTCAGATTGACAAGAAAGGATCTTCATCAATAATAGGTTTCTGCATGTGATCTAGACCTAGGCTGTGGTAATTTCTTGTGGCTCTAAGGAATTACATTAGGCTGACCGTAACCAACACTTTTTTCTTATTGCATGTTTTTGTTGTGGGATATAGCATGTATATGAAACGTACTATATATGTGGTGATTGGATAAAGTATATGTATTTATAAATACAAACTCCCTCAAATGAAATATTAAGTCTTAGATGCTTTC
Organism: Alisma plantago-aquatica; assembly: GCA_963693085.1. Lineage (NCBI taxonomy): Eukaryota > Viridiplantae > Streptophyta > Magnoliopsida > Alismatales > Alismataceae > Alisma > Alisma plantago-aquatica. The sequence goes on along the minus strand of OY856409.1, from coordinate 1,335,099,714 downwards.
TAAAAGTAGCACACATGAAAAGCTTGATCGACCAAGCATAGGTTACACCCAAGATTGGTGCGCCATCTCTCTCATGGAAGTGTGATGATAATAATGTAGGTTCCGCCCAAGCGGGGTGCATTATATCGTGTCGGCTTTTGGATTAGGCTTAGTTGTTGATTCTTAGAGCATCTAGGCCCAGAGGCATGCAGATGATTATGGCAAGGAGTTGCACATATCATCTATCTGGAGTTGCATATGATGTAATTGGTAAAAGTTTCCTGTCTTGATAATTAACTATAGATTACGGCGTTGGTCGTGCCATAGTTGAATTATCTTGGATATTGACCCACTAGAATATTGTACGCTGCAATACTCTGAATTAATATGTGAGGGCTATAATTTTAAACCAAATAGTGGGAGTGATAGTTAATTAAAACCTAATTAATATCATTAACTTATCAAATCCAACAAAGAATCTTGTTTTGAAAAGTTGCAATATGTTTTTTTAGAATCAAATATCAAACACAAACACGTTCATATTGTGATAAGTCCTTTAGAAGGACAAAATGGGATAAATTTCCACATCTAGTTTAGGACTTTGAGAAGTGTTCTCAATCATGAGCGAAAGCTCTATGTCCTTAAAAGACCAGAGCCAGAGGAACCCACTCCAAATGCGCCTAAAGGCTAAATGGATGCTTATTGGAAGCATTCCAATCATGCCATAGACATTGGGTACCTTAAGCCTTGTTATATGAACTATGAGTTGCATGAACAACAAGAAAGCATGGACATTTTTGAGATGCTAACACGTATTAAGAATCATGTAAAGAAAGAAAGGTATTATGTTTTCAAAGTACTATTTGAGTGCAAACTGACAAAAGAGATCCAATAGAGCCCCATGTTCTGAATATGATTGGGCATGTGGAGTGACTAGGATTTCTCTTAGGTTAAGAGTTGACCATGGATATAATTCTATAAAATGTTACATGAATCATATGGTTAGTTTATCAAATACTTGGCATGTTGATGCCAAAGCAAGGAAGAAGAAGGACAAATACATGATGGTGATAAGCAGAAGTGAGTCCTAGGGAAAAGGAAAGGCCAAGAAAAGTTTTGAAGCTAAGCTGAAGTCCAAGTCTTCTGCACTCAATTTATGGAGAAGGGTAAGTAGAAAAGGAATGTGTCCTTTTCACTTAATGGATTAAAGAAAGAAAGTGCCACCATTGTCACCTATCTGGACGTTGGAGAGAAATATCCTCTTTATAGAGGATCTCAGGAACAAGATGGAGATAGAGATATCTACTTTAGGACCTGAGAAGAAGTAAGCCAGGACTGTATGGAGCAAGGGTTGCTGCCTCTATAGTTGGAAGCTGTCATTCATGGGCCGCACATAATAGAATTAATGAATTGTGATTATGTACCCGCCATTGATGAAAACATCATAAATCTTATTTGAAAAGAACATTATGTTTCGTTTTAAAAGATATGATCTTGTATGGCAATGCCCTATGTTTCACAAACTATATGTGATATTTCTAAAGACAAATATGTGTATGACACACATATTAAATGACTTTATGACTCAAACATTGAATACCTATAGCATTTTCATCTAGAGCACATAAATGAGAAATGAATTTCTAGAATCCATATGATGGTTATCAAAACTCTTTTGGTTATTGAACAAATAGAGACATGCATATCTTATTTGTTGTGCAATATGACAAAAGCATCTTCACTAGATGTAGTGGGAGAGTGACTATTCTATTAGGGCTCATATAGACAGATGTATATTGACCTTTTAGAATAAATGCTAAAGGTAGTTACCCAGTACCTCATTATATTTACTAATGTTATCCGTAGATATTGAAATTTGTATTTAATGAAATACAAGTATGCATCTCTTGAAGTGTTCAAGGAGATTGTGAATGAAGTACATAACTAACTTGATAAAAATATTAAGATACTTCTATATGATCAATGATGAAATATTTTAAACCAAGAGTTTGAGAACCTTATGAGAAGATTGCGGTGAACTCCACGTGAAACAAAATGATAGTGTATCATGAAAGTATATCAGATAGAAGATCACACCTTGTTAATTCATGGTGCAATTATCAATTAAAATCTAGCTGATCTTCCAATTTCTTTTGGGCACATTCTTAACACAGAATAATGTACTGTCTAAAATTGGTTTAAAAGACACCATATGAGATATGGCATGGGAGGTGTCTTGATGTGTATTTTATAGTGATTAGGGATGAATACCTATATATGAGAAAAATTTCTTAAAAGTTTTCGTCCACAAATCTCATAAATGTTATTTTGTTGAATACTACTCTTATCCCAATCTGACAACAAAGTGTTTGTTGATATGGATGGTTGTATTCCTAATGAGGAACTTAGTTCCAAAGGAATCACTGGGAGTAAAAGTAGAACTTGAAATGTTCAAGACAAACAAGAAAAAATTGAACCTAAAGAGGTACATGGGGAACAATGATAATCACAATGTGTTGTGGAATCTCAAGTTCCTTATGTAACACACATAACTCATAGTTCTAGTAAAACATGCCTTGAGTTTGAAGGATGATGATATCTTATAACTAAAAAAGGTGGTAAGTTGATCGTAGATGACGAGTCAACAACCTACCTAGAAACTGTTGAAGGACCAAAACTTGAGAAATGGCTTGAGGCCATGAGATCCAGGATGGACTCCATGTAAACTAATAAGGTATGACCTTGGTGGATCCACCTGAAGGGTAAAACCCATAGGGTGCATTTGGATTTTTGAGAAGACCAACATGGAATGGTAGATTGGTTGTGATGAGCTTCAAACAAGTTTAAGGTTTTGAACATGATGAAGTCTTTCACCAATTCTCATGGTTAAATCCATCATGATCATGCTTACAATTGTAGCTTAGTATGATTGTGAGATTTGGCATATGGATGTGAAAATCACATTCCATAACTAGAATAATTGTATAGGATATGCACATGACACAACCTAATGGTTTTATAAATCCAATAATGTAAATAAAGTCTATAATCTACAATGGTCAGTCTATGGATTGAAGCAAGCATCTCAGAGCTGGAAACTTCTATTTGACAAAATAGTCAAAGAGTTTGACTTGAGCCAAAACAAATTTGAAATCTGTGAACAAAAGATTTAGTGGGAGCATATTTATATTCCACATGATGATGGGGAATAATGTCCTTAATCCTACATATGTTAAAACCTGGCAAGGAAAGTACCTTTTATATGAAGCGTTTAGGCAAGACATCCTATGTGATAGGAATTGAGGTCTATAGAGATAGATATGGAAAGTTTCTTGACCTGAGTAAGAGAACATACACTGGCAAGTTGCTAAAGGGTTCAACATACATGACTCAATGAGAGAAAACTTGTCCATGTTCCATGGAGTTAGTCTCTCAGGAGCCTAGTGTCCTAGTTCTTATGAAGAATGGGAACACATAGAATAGATGCCATATGCATTCACAATTGAATCTATCTTGAATGTAATGTTATGTACTTATCTCGTTATCTCATATGTATCCAGTTATCTTGTATGCATTGGACATAATGAGAGGATATCAAGTCATCTCATATGTATTGGACATGACAAGAAGACATATATATACCTAACAAGCAATCTTATATGTATTAGACATGACAAGAGGGTATATGTCAGATGTGAGTGAGAGTCTCTAGATTACCATAAAGAACATCCTTATGTGCTTGAGAAGCACGAAAAGGATCAATTCCTTGGTTATGGTAATAAGGAAGAGTTGGGTATAAAGGGTTACACTGATGCAAGCTTCTAAGCTAAAAAATAAATGATCACAATCGAAGAATTGTGTTTGACCTTAAAATGAGAACTGTAAGTTGTAAAACGTTCCAAACTAATGACACTTGTTTATATCTACAGAAGAAGCCAAGTATCTATGTATTATGAGAACAACGAAGGATATTGTATGGATCAAAAAGTTCATATGGGTGAACTTGTGGGAGGCTCCAACCATTGATGACACAATAGAAATACTATAACAACGATGGAGCTATTGGATAGGAATGGAATCTCAAATAGCATACCACAACACTTCCATCTCATATGAGATATTGTACAGTGAAAAGATGTGAAAATTATAGGAAATACCGATCTAAAGCAAACATTACTTACCCGCTATAACAACTCTAGTGCAGCAAAAACGTGATGGACATGTTAAGATGACTTGGAATATGATTTATGGGTGATTGGCTCTAAGTGCAAGTGGGAGTCTGTTGGTATGTATGCCTAGAGAGACAATCATATGATGATTGGAATGTGGTATTAGAAACCTGATTTGATAATGACAAAAGGTAATTTCATCTATTATGTTTGTCTCAGTCATGAGATCATGACACAAATGTAAGTAGATGTATAAAGAATGATAACTCAATGACGTATGTTTTCAAGTACATGACTTGAACGATGAGTTCATATAGATGTTAAGAGTATACATATACATTCTTGTTATGTCCCTAGTCAGATATTACTATGCAAGTAAAATAGATGACAATAATATATAACACTAGAGTGTGTGTTGACTGATGATAGAATCTCATTAGTCATGATATATGATATAAATTCAAGAAAACAAATACATGTTATAGAACAATGTATCGAATAGACCCACCATGAGAGTGATACATGGAGACCATGGAATGGTAATCAGAATCATATCTCATTATGATAGTAGTGATTGTAATTCTTAGACCTAAAGTCACTACATTTATCACATGTCATTCATGTACTTTGACATCATCAAATGCAAACCTGAAATAAGGGTTGTCATAAAGGTGATGATTGGGTGCTTTGTGACATATGGGGATTGAGTGTGAGTGATGTAGATGGGATTTGTCCCTCCTATAGGATTTTGATGTCTAGGACCTCTTGATAAGAAAGATTGAGAAATGTATGACCATACTCGTATGATTCAATATATGATATGTGAACTCACAAGCATCTCAGATAGTCAGCTCTAGTTCAAGGAACATGGATTGAACGTTGAGAGGATGACAATTCCATGCATCGAGTTCAATTTAGATATCAAAGACAAATGAACTCATGCACCTCGTTATGCTAAATGAGATTACTCAAAACAAAAAACACGATCAACTACTAATTAATCCCATAGTCAAAATTTTAGAATAATTAAAACCAAAATTCACATCAGTAACAAGTTCTAAAATATTTACATAAAGGTCCATCTTTTCCATTCTCATATATTACAACATGAATTTACATCTATGCTCAATGGCCTCAGCCATATCCTGTGTACAAAAGAAGCATTTACATGTTCATGACATATATACATATGATGGCATACTGTCGAAATCTCATGTCGATACAAATATTTCATCTAGAAGACACCTCCCATACCTAGACCTGAGGGTACATGGACGACACTAGGACTCTACTACTAATATCTACAGATCACCAACCTTCTAAATTTATTTATCACCAGGTTGGTTCTCTTCCACAACATGACCTCGACCATGCTGTCTGCAACCACCTAAAAAGATGCGGTGACCCACGGGTGAGGCCAAGTCCCATTGAGAGATATAACTCTTTCCAATAGATATTGTTTACAACAGATTGATCGACAATAAATAAATTGAGCAGACATGGTATTAAATAAGAAATTTAAATAGATTAAACAATTAAAGCATACTAAGCAATTAAGCAAACAAGCTTTAGCAACAAGTAGGATTATTCATTTTTCATAAATCTACTTCATGTACGAGCTGTGTAGTATAAAAATAAAACATGGGTTATTTAACTAATGTGAGATGTATCAAACCCTAGCAGATATATACTACATGGTTTGGATTACATCTTTTATTATGCCCTGGGGAGTTTGAGTTGTACCAATAAAAGCCCAACTGACCACTACAAAGTGATATTCAATTTTATATAAGATCTAGGAGTGATGATATCCTAAGATCTCTTCTCTACCCGATCAGTACGGGCCCAAAAAGGCAGTGACACATCAGTCAAGATACCACTACAATGACATATAGTCAAACTGATAACAACTAGTCCGCCCTTGGTACAGGTCACGACACTAGAGAACAGGCTCACGCATGGCCATTCTATAAGAGGCATCTTGTAGTTATACTGTTGCCTTTCACACATCACAATATCACAATATTTGAGGCATGATCGCAGCCATCCTCAATTGCTCGATATTAGGTTACCAAGCTGTCCCCGCATACTCAACATGTTATGTATGCACTCCGAGTTTCCCTTAGGAATACTCAATTCACCACCAGCAAGTTATGACACTAAAATAGTTCTATGACATAAGGCACTGCATGATTAGGATTTCACTTGATTAGTTATTCCCATTGGGTGAATCAAGGATGCATCAAACAAATGGACATTCAAACCCTAATTCATTTCTATCAAGTGTATAAGCATCACAACTTCATACGATATAAAATGTTTGAGGTATAAATCTTAATCACATCACCATATGCTATAACTTATTACATTGTAAAAAACCACATATATCATCATATCATTTCAAGATATCCATTCCTTATCACAAGTCCCAGGGTTTCGGCCCTTATTGGAACATGAAAAGGATTTCACCTCAATCAGGGCTCAAATATTCCCAAAGGTCATTAAGACCATCTTATTAATCCCTACAAGATCATAATTATCATTCTAGGCCTTAAACAAGGCTCAAAAGATCATTCGTACATATGTATCTCATAGGTCAAACATGGTAATGCACTATGGTATTCACTTAGCACTACATTGAGGTTTCAACACAAAGAGAATGTAATACATAGGTCAAACATGGTAATGCACTATGGTATTCATTTAGCACTACAGTGAGGTTTCAACACAAAGAGAATGTAATACATTGTCACATTAATCATTCTAGAGGTCTAATTATAACCAATCATCTTCATTTAGTCATATTAGAGTTGGTGTAGGAAACCATGTTTCATTAAAGGTACACATCCACTTGTTATGGTGATTTATCCATAAATTTATATGAGGGAAAAGGTAAGACTACAAGTTCAATGGTGTTGTACCATCAAATTCTCATTATTAGAAACCATTTAAAAGACTACGGGTTTTACTCTAATCTATTGATTGTTGAAGCATACAATCTCATTCGTTGGATCGAGTTCATTATTCAAAAACATCAATTAGGGTATAGGTCCAACCATTAGATTCTGTCCTAACATAGGGTATCGATTTTAATATCCACCATGGATATCAACCTACCACCTTAACGATTCTAACACCAGCATGGTGTATCAGTTTTCCAACATCAAGGTGTGTCGACCTAATGTCAACATAGGTTATATCAGTTTAACACTCCCATGATGTATCAATTTAAAACCAACAAAAGTATGTCAGCCTATCATCACCAAGGGTGTATTAATTCTATCATCAACAATGTATATCAACCATTAACCATCACAGTTTATAATTATGGTTGGGGCATCGACCACATACCATCATGGGTTGTCTATATGGCTAAGACGTCGGCCTGACATCAACGTGGTGTCTCAGTCTATCCACAATATGGGGTGTCGATTTTGACTTATCATAGGATATCAGTTTTAGCATCCACCATGATATCAGTCTATTACCAACAAGGTATAACATGTCTAACACCATCCTAGGGTGTCGACCTAACATCATTGTAGTGTTTTGACCAAACGTCAACTTAGGATAATGGCCTAACAGTCATGTAGGGTGTGTCGATCACTGCTCTCACTAATGTATCACTAGGGTATCGACTACAAGCCATTATGGGTTACAACCATCGCTAGGATGTCAGCCTAACGCCAAAATAGGATGTCAACTCTACATCAACATGTGTATCGGACACCAGCCATCACACGTTACAATTATGACTAGGAAATAAGCCATCATGGGTTACCCCTAATGATTAGGGTATCGTCGTATCGGTCATAATCCGTTATGGGTTACAACCATGGTATAGTTAGGGTGTTGGGCACAACATTACATGGCTAAGTTCATCGCCAACATGATGAAGGTCGAGATATGGAAAGGAAAGATCTGGAACAATAAGAAACTCTATCATTACCATGGTGAGAACTTCACAAGATAGGTACATAATCTTGCTTCTATATGCAAGGATTTTTGTTTTTAAGCAAGAACATAAGAAAACAAGCTTAGAGTAAGATATATAAGCTAATAAGGTTATAAAACTCACCTCTAATCATAAGAAAAAACTTATAGCAGCAAGGATATCAAGAAAAGAAGGAAAGGAAGCACAAGTTTTAGATCTGAACTCAGCCAAATAGGCACCCTTCTGCACAAGGAAGCAAAACCCTAGAAGAAGAAGCAAGAAGGATATATTCTTGAGTTCTAGAGAAACTTCTATCATGGAACAGAAAGGTTCCATACTGGAGAAAGGTAAGAAGAATAAGAAAAGAAAAGGAAACAGAGGAAAGAAGGAACTACTTACTCATTTAGGTCAAGTTCACCAAGAAGAAGCTTTAGAACCTTAAAAGAAAGCAAATCAGAACCCTCGATGCTTCTTCCAAGAAGATCACCTTCTTCTTCTACCTTGGATAGATTCTTTGCAGCAGAACAGAAAGAGAATGTGGTTATTAGAAAAAATGAAGTATTAGAGAGCAAAAGCTTCGTTTAGGGCATAAGGATAAGTATATAAAGTTGGAGGATAAGGTCGAGAAGAAGCTTGAGGTGTATAAGCAACTCTCCATTTGTCCATGGCTTAAAGTCTACATGAATGAGAAACCAGAAGGTCCACCAGCTGTTGGGGACTGATGGGCCATAGGCTGATGCCCAAGCAAGTGGATCCATCAGCTGATAGCCTTGAAGGTGGCTCATCCATGTGGGCGGAGGGGGTAAATCCTAATTCAACCTAGAATGGAATCTCCTCCAATTCAAGGTACAATTGAGCATCCCATGGCTCAACAAGCTCAATAATGATGAGATGAGAAAACATATAAGGAACATAATTGATGAAAAAATTTGCAAAGAAAACCCCTCAATTGTGTAAATTGCAGAAAAGTCCAAAATGTACATAAAAATTGCATAACTTGCTCAAACAGTGTCCAAATTAGATCAAATTTGAAACTTAAGCTTGCCTTATGATTCCAAAGCATATCAAAAGGTCAGATTAAGATTATAAGAATTCAATTATGGTAAGTAAGCTTGTTCAACATTTTAAGTAAATTCAGGGGCCTTACAGGAACTATACGATCACTGTAACACTAATCTTGGATCATGGGTTGAAGTTGTTCTCCAACTTTACAAATTACTTGGGTACCCAATGATGTGTGACTAGGCACTGCTCTTTGCTTATGATGTCATAAGCTTGTTATGGACGTTCATTGCCAATGTAATTCTAGACCTATAGGGTCACACACATATGATACACTTGGATTAAAGGAGTTTATTCATGAGTGATTTTTATATTGATTACTAAAAGTGTTTAGGTATTCAATTAAACAACTAAGGTCCAAAATTGACTGACTGTGTGGGATCCCTAACTTTTCTTAAAGTGTTGAACATGTTTCATTACCATAATTTAGTGCTTTAAACTTAATATAACCTTGTTAGATATTTTGGCATCATGTGACAAGCTTAAGTTTCAAATTTGTTCCAGTTTGGACACTATTTGTGCAAGTTATGCAATTTTATACACATTTTGGACTTCTATGCACTTTACCCAAATTTGAGATTTTACTTGCAATTTAACACATTCATTATAATCCTTAGATTTTTCCTTATCATTATAGAGCTTTTTGGGCCATGGAGAGCATAGTGGAACCTTGTTTTGGAGGTGTTCTCTTCAAGGGTATTTTAGGGTTAACCTCTTTATGGATGAGCCACCTTTAGGAGCTATCAATCAATGGCTTATTTGATTGGCTTGGAAATTCAACAAATGGTTGATAATTAGGTCTCCATGAACAGTGGGGTATTTGCTTGTGTTTCTACTTGTATATCCTTAATAGTTTAAGGCCATGGACACGTAGAGAGCTACTAAGACACCTCAAGTTTTTCTTTTTCTTTATCCTAAAGTTTTATATACATATCCTTAATCACCCAAACGAAACCTTTGGTCCTCTATCTATTCTTCTCTCTCCATAGCTCATCTTTCCCCTACTGGTTGGTGGAGGAGCTACCCCAGGAATAAGATGGTGTTGATTTACTTGGTGGAAGCACCTAGGTTTTTTTTGCTTCCTTTAGGGTTTCTAAAGCTTCCTTTTTGGTGATCTTGACCTAAACTAGTAAATATATCCTTATATTTTTCATTTCTTTTTCTATTCCTCTTCCTCATACCTTATTCCTATATGGAACCTTGCTGTTCCATGGTAAAGTTTGTTCTAAAGCTCAAGGAACTTATCTTTCTTGCTTCTTCTATCTAGGGTTTGCTCCTTTTGTGGAGAAAGGTGATACTTGGCCAAATTCAGACCTAAAGCTAGTGTTTCTCTGTAGAGGCGATTTTTATAGCCCTCTTCACTTTTATTGCTTACTACAAGCTTGATCACTCGTGTTCTTGCTCGAAAATGAAGATCTTTGCATATAAAAGCTATTCTTGCATAGGATTTCGAATTTAATGGTGTTCCTTGATTAGTTTCCAGTTCTATAAGAACATGTAATCATGTGCACTACCTTCTTGAGGTAGAGGAAGACTTTATCCTTGCTTACATACCAACCAATGGTGCTAAGTACCTATCAAACGATGCATGACCTTATATTAGAACCGATGGAGATGCCTTTGTTGAAACTAATGGTGACGACCAATGGTGACATCTGATAATGTTAACCATGAGTCACACCTTAGTTCAGTTCTAGACTCTTTTGGAAGCTCAATGATTGATGGTTTAGTGCCCTAAAGATGATATGATTCAATGGCGTTTTTAGTTGAACATCCAATGGTGCTCATTGATGGTAGTATTGACTTCATCAATGGATGGTGGTTTAGGTTACCACATGGTATCATTATTTGCTTCAGTTAAGCCTTAAACCTATGATTTCTTTGGTTATATGACCCAAGGGTTAAACCCACATATTAACTGATAGTTTTGAAATGTTAAACCTGATCCAATAGTTTTGAATGGATGCTTCAACATCTAATGAATTAGAATGAATCCCATAGAATTATATGTGAGCTCTAATAATATGAATTTGATGGCTTTTCCCATGTGATCAATTTAATGAGTCATTTTTTGACCATTGATGGTTTGTTTTAAACATGCAACTGGTGGTGGGCTTTACCCTCACATTCGATGATGGGTTTTATCCCTACAATTAATGGTACCCTTTATGATATTGATGAAGGGAGGTCTATGGTTAGATGATGACTCTTTATAGTCACAACTCAATGAATTTATAGGTGGTTTGAATTAGGTGTCTACTTATGTCAGCAACCAATGGCTTTACATTCTCAACAATCCAATGATTCTAAGTTGGTGCTTGTGGCTGGTTGGTATGGTTTCATGATGTTGGAACCGATGCGGGCTTTCCTTTAATAAGACAGTCTTACCTTTGCCCTCATATGAATAGAATGGATAATGACCATATTGTGTTGATATGTAACCCTAATGGGATATATCTTGTTACATTTAATCCTAATATAACCAAGTGATGGTGATTGATTATGATCAGCCTTCCTTAGTGGAATAATAGAACAATGGAGTACTCTCTTATTATTGTGTAACACTAGTATACTATAATCGGATGGTAATATCCTGAGTTATGCATGGATCCATACATGAGAACAATATGGAATATGATGATGATGTTGTCTTATTCATATAATATTATATGGGGATGCTATGGGTAAGGGTTTGTGAATGAATGCTGAACTATAACTTCAATGTAACCTACCTTGCTAAACCTAACCCTGATGCAAGTAGAGAATGGTTGTTAAATGTGTTATCCTTTTGTGAATGATTAATATAACGATGGAATGTCCTTCCTAATGATTGACTGAAAATCTAATGTGTTAACTGGTGGTCATTATAGCTTCATGATCTATACTTTCTTATGATAAATGTGTACTTTATAAGCGTGATGATGTCCAATCACACCTAGCTTCCTTATATGTTGATATAATTAAGGAATGCTCTTAATTGCTATGATAATCCTGCAATGTTATCATGTGAAAATCTTTTCTTTAATGAAAATTATGTTGAGCATGTGTATCACATGTGTGGTGATGTTTGTTGAGGCTTATTATAAGGTATAGAATGATAATGATGAACTTGTAGGAAATGATGTCATGGTCTTAATGACCTTTGGGCATGGTTGATCCCTAAATGAGGTAAAATTATTTTATATTAACCAGGGTTGATACCATGTGAAGTTGTGAGAAGGATTTATATCCTGTGATAGTAAGATGACAAGTGTAGTCTCATGAATGGCAAGTAAATAGTACCATGTGATGATGAGATGGGGAACAATAAGTTTCATATGTTTTATTTCTTTTGAAGTTGTTATATGTTAGTGCTTGTTAGAGATGAATTAGGATTTGTATGTCCACTTGTTTGATGCAACCTTAATTCACCCAATTGGCAATAACTAATCAAGTAAAACTCTAATCATGTAGTTCCCTGTGCTGTAGAACCATTTCAACATCAGAACTTACTGGTGATGAAATGAGTATTCCTAAAGGAAACTCAGAGCGCATACATAACATGTTGAGTATGCGGGGACAACTTGGTACCCTAATATCAAGCAATTGAGGATGGCTGCGGTCATGCCTCGGATATTGTGATATTGTAATGTGTGAAAGGCAACAATATAACTGCAAGATGCCTCTTATAGAATGACCATGCGTGAGCCTGTTCTCTAGTGTCGTAACCTGTACCAAGGGCAGACTAGTTGTTAGCATCTTGACTATATGTCGTTGTAGTAGAAGCATTGACTAATATGTCACTGCCCTTTTGTCCTGTCCTGGCCGGGTAGTGGAGAGATCTTAGGATACCAACACTTCTAGATATTATACAGAACTGAATAGCCCTTCTTAGGGTTCAGTTGGACTTTGGGTGATACGAATGAAATTCCTCAGGGCTTAATAAAAGACGTAATATAACCGTGTAGCACATCTGTTTAGGGTTATACACAACGCCTCACATTTGATGATAACCCTTTTTGCTCTTTTTACAATAGAGGTAATTTATAGAACAATAAGAGAGGATAGATATGCTTATGTTGTAGACGTGCTCATGTTATAAACATGTTTATGTTGTCATATATATTGATACTAATAGTTAATATTATGGTGCTAGCTATGTCTAATACTGCTAGCCTTGCCTCTATAATGAGAAATGCTTAAATTGCTAATCACGCTTATGCCGTTAGTTGTGCTTATGATGATAGCTCTACTTATGATGTAGATTTGCTTCCTTTATTAGACATACCAATATGATAACCATGTTATGCTACTAAACATATTTATGATGTTAGAAATTCTTATGCTACTAGATTACTTATGTTGTTAGCAAGGCATATGATGATATTCAGACTAATGATGACGATTGTTGTTAGATGCAACATTATGAAACTTGACTAGATATTTGATATAAGAAATGGATTTACTAATACATGTATATACATTGATAATCATACTTGTTGCTAATCTTATTTGCTTAACCCGTTTATATGCTTGAATTGCTCTATCTGCTCAGTTGCCTATTCAATACTTCAATTGCTTAGTTTATTTTCTTTTAGAATAATCTGTTGTAATAAATTTCTATTGGAGAGAGTTTTATCTCTTGTTGGGACTGGGTCTCACCTCGTGGGTCACCACATCTTTTTAGGTGATCGACAATAGTAATCGATTTTAATATGGAACAAATTGTATCAAATTCTTGGCATAATATGAATAAAAGAAAGATGTTGCACTCTTATGCAAATGCTTATGAGCATGTGTTGATATTGAAATTGGTTTTAATTTACCCTATTTTTTGGGTATGTGTTTAATTAGTGATTGATCATGTTTATTGTTTTGAGTAATCTCGTTTAGTGTAACATGCTCTAATAAGTTGATATCAGAGCTTTAGGTTCACTGAGTCTATAGGGACACTGGGTATTAGCACTAGGATGATGTCTAAGTTAGGAAAATGACATAAAAACATGGTGCATAATGCCTAATCTTGGTACTTGGATGTTCTGGTCAGGTATTCAGGTATTGAAGAAAAGGTAAGTATGGAAGTATTGGATTGTTATCTTTCTAGTTACTCTGATCAAGTAATCATTTTGAGATAATCTAAAGAGCATAATAAATATGAAATCATGGTGTAGATATCTCAATCTTACCCTAAATAAGATGAGAATTTCATCATAACCTATCAAAACTTGAATGTTTGGTAATTACAATAGAAAGATATGACATGATATGAATACCAATAAGCAAATGAGGAATTATTGAAGTTGTAATTCAAGAAGATAATAATGTAAAAGATAGATAAGTTTGTGCTAATAAAGTGATTGAAGGTATAAAATTCACATAAGATGGAGAGGACTCCTGTGATAAGTATAATATGAGAAGATGAATGATAACAATGGCAGATGAATCAAGTGAAACCTGAGTTAATCTCAAATCAACCTATGTGAGCAAGGAAGTGTTAATGTGAAATCTTCATGACATATGAAAGAAATTAAGGGAGATGATCCATGTCTAATGAAGAAAATGTGGAATATGATGATCTATTCCTCGATAAGTGGTTGAGAAACATGATAACATGACACTACATACATATGAATGATGAAGAGTTAATATTTCCTATGCTAATGGCAAGGAACTTAAGATGTAAGAGGTAAGATGATACATAAAAGGGTAACCTTCTTGAAAAAAATAGAATTGGTTACCTTTTGCCTGTGACCCTATACAATGCTGTAGTGATGTGGGAAGTGTGTTTCCCCTTTGTGTTTCTTCTTTTTGAAGTGTAGCCTTTAATGGATATTATGCCACTTGGTACATGTGGATTTGTTGAAATCCTGGGGATGGATATTTTGATATGATGTGTGGTTGCCGTGTACTATAGTTCCAAAATCTTTATGTTTTGTAATAAGCATGCTTTTTGAGCCTTCTAAGAGTTAGGGGGATTCCTCCTATATGTTCTTAGCCAGTTATGATGTTGAGGAAGTGGATGAGACTAGGTTATGAGTTCTTTATAGCACATGTAGTGGATACCAAGGTAATGAATCATAGTATCCAAAGTGTATTAGTTATATTTGAGATAAATATATCTATTAGATGGGTTGTCTAATGTTCCTCTCCATTAGAGAGAGAGTTGATGTTGATCCTCCAAGTGTTGTTAGGGAAATAAGAGTGATTCTATGATGTTGTGTATGGTTTGTTGATAGTTGGGTGAGACCACTATCAAGGATAGATGGTTTCTTGATCAGTAGACACATGTTACTATGATCCTTTAAGATAAACTTAGAATCATAATATCAATGGATAAGAGTTAGAGTGGATGACATAAGTTACATGACCATGATGAGTTTAGGGTTATGTCATTTAGACTACCCAATGTATCAATAGCATTCATAAATAGGAGGAATAGTGTAATCATATTATGTCTCATAAGTTGTGACAAGCTTTGAATGATGTCATCTCAAAGTATTTCCGAGATGGTATGTAGCATGGTTAATGTGACAACCCCAATTCCTGTATACTTTCCATAATGACATTCCTTAGATGTGTGTGCACTCAAATATATAAGATGTTAAAGGGGAAAATATAAGGGATTGTGATAGTCAACTAGCTTATTATGAGGAGCCATATCATAGTTCACAAACATCATTATGTAGCCACACAAATCATCACTCATAAATGTAAAAAGTCATAATACATTATTCAATAAAAGAAAGACTAGTTATTTGGAATTAATAGTACATATGATATAGAGCATCCTATACATCATCTAGAAGAGAGAAACAACTATTTAAATAGAAATAAAGATGATAAACAATTATCTAGCTAGCTATCATCCAATAACTTTATTTAACATCTTTAGGTACTTTTGAATGCTTTACTTGTTCTTTGTACCTAGAAAATACAAGAAACAATGAATCAATAAAGTTGTTTATGTGGGTAAAAGTATTCGTATAGTAACTTGCATAATGAAAACTTGATAAAGAAAGAAAGAAAATATTATTTTAGGGTGGAAATCAGGTAAACATTTCTTTTAGACATATCTTTAGATGTAGTTGTACTACTAAGTGTGTCAGGAACTTATTTACATACATGTTGGGCCCTTCCCCACCCCTTGGGCTATGGGGATCCTCACCCCTTGGGATATGGGGTTGTGCTCGACATTAGTATTTATAAGAGAGAGAGAGAGAGAGAGTACCATTTCACTTCAGTATCTACAACTCATCTTAATCTTTTATGTTTCGTTCATGTTTGGCAAATCATATAATACTAGTATTCATCCAAGAATGTATACGCAAATGTAAACATCCAGAGTACATCATATCATTATGCATCCATGAAAACTAGCCTTACACTTAATAAAACCCACATACTTGTTGTTATCAGAACTAAAATCCAGGAGTCTAGAGAAACAATAGGATGATCACCATGAAAAGAAATCAAGGGTGTATGTCACTATGATTCCAAATCACCCAAGACTAGGGTTTGTTCTTTAATTAGGGTTACTTTCATCTTCCTATGATTAGATCAGGGATTATCTATGACTTTTATCTTGTTTTGGAGACACAAGACTAGATCTCAAATTTAAGGTTTCATTTATTTAATGATACCTATTATCATCCAAAAAGGAAGCATTCATTATTAGGGCTTCTATATAGGTTAGATCATTAATGGTTTCCTTTTAGGATGCACGTGATCCAAAGAGATCAGATTTGGGTCTACAGTTTGTAGTTAATGCATGAAAGTGTACATATGTAGAGAGAGAAACTAGAATTTAGGGTTTCTATGATTCTTGAGTTAACTATCCCTATTTGATTAGAGTTTCAAGACATATTAGGGTTAGAGACCTCATTTGGTTATGGGTGTCATGAAAGGTCAGGTTTCATCATTAATAATCATTATTACATGATAAAAATACATATGCATGGTCATTAGGATTTAGGCTAAATGGTAAGTAATCAGGCTATGAAAGTATTATAAATAGGCTCCTCGTATTTTTCTGATAAAATTGATATATAGGTTGACAATTTTTTGATGTTCCTATCATTTTCTATGATTTAAATGAGATTAGGGTATTAAAATGTTTTTTCATGACAAGGAGATCAAAATTACCTTGATCGTGGAAAAACCACGATCGTTAATCCCTGGATGGACGATTTTGATTGAGGAGCCTTGTGAATCAGTGAGCGGGTCAACCTCAGGGTGTCTGATAGCTGGATCAGGATCGGGTGGAGGAGATCTCGTGCGATCTGGTTTGCTGGATCAAGATCCCATGGTCGGGACCCTTCGTCCCTAACTCAACCTAGTCGCTACATCGTGGTGGAGGTGCATAGAGGGCTCACCAGCATCACAGGGGCTTGGGCGTAGGAGGCTTTGACGTGGGCAAGGTAGGTGCCACACGAGTTCTCATTGGTGTCATGAGGTGTGTGGGGGGTTTTATTTATAAGGAGGTGTTGCGAGGGAGAAATGACCAAAAGGTACAGGCGGCTGCACCTCTCATCCCAACAAGGTGGATCAAGTGATTCGGGTAGTGATCAAGCTCAAACACTTGGGGTTTTTGGAAAGGAAGGTGGCGGCGATTTCAAGAGGGATCATTTTATAGGTTTAGGTTAGGTTTAGGGCTATTTCAGGTCTGGGGGGTTGCTTGCCGCCGTTGGAGTGAGAGAATAATCTGCTCTAGTTGTTGAGTTAGCTCAACGGTGCACAAAATTAGGTGCAGATGGGATTTGTTGGGTGTGATTTTGAAAAATGAAGTTATCTGTGCAGAAAAAATCTCGTAATCTAGTCCAAGATGGCAGATTGAGCCGCTCGCCTTCCTCCACATCTCCCCAAAAAGGTCAAAAGGTAGAAGATGAGGTCCTGATTGCTCTATTAGGTCCCCTATTCATGGGTTCCTGATCTGAGGGTCGGGATTAGTCCCCCACAGATTGCAGATGTGGATAAGATAGATTAAAAGGTCAAATAAACCAATTACATAAACTTCAAGAAATCCTAGAAAATTGTAGGAGTGTCCGATTAGGCTCAAATTTGGATCATAAGTTCAAAATATTTTGTAGAATGTATAGACATTTTTTTGGGAGCCATATGATGAAGATACATAACTTTATTCGTCACTTTTAATAGAGTAATTATTTAACCTACTTTGTAGTGTCACACGTAGTATATTATACAAATTGATCATTATATTTCGAAATTGAGTGCCAATATTTATCAAGTAACCAAGAATTAATGATTGGAGAACATGAGTGAACATAATTGTGAGCAAGGTAGAAAAAAATGAATTAGGTTAGAGAAACTCACTTTGTCACATTCTCCCCTCCTTTTAGAAATTTCATCCTCAAAATTCAAATAGCCTGAAAGAGATGTAAATATTTCTACTCGATCTTAGACTTGAGCTCCTAGGTGGCATCAGACTAGTCATGGTGGCTCTCGAGAACTTTCACCATATCCATGTGCCAGTTGCTATGAAGCTCCTTTGTCTTGGAATTGAGAATTCTGACTGGGAATTCAACATAAGATAGATCATCCTTTAACTCTAGAGGCTCATGATTTAGAATGTGACTGAGGTCTTTGACATAAGGCTTCAAGTTTGATACATGAAAGACATTGTGCATGTCACTATACTGAGGTGTCAAGGCAAGCCAATAGGCACATTCACCAACCTTTTCTAGAATCTCAAAGGGTTCAACATAGCGAGGATTGAGCTTTCCCTTGTTCTTGGCCAAAGCTCAGATTGGTTTGATTTTTAGAAAGATATGTTCACCTTCCTTGAACTGATGTTCTTATTGATGAGTGTCTGCATAAGATTTCCACCTATCTTGTGCCCACTTCATCCTTTTCCTGATCAGTGCAACTTTATCTGTATATAGCTACATCTCCTCAGATTTCATGGAAGTGTATTCCCCAACATCATCCCAATTTAGCAGAGATCTGTAGGATCAGCCATAGAGATCTTCATAGGGAGGCATCCCAATACTTTCCTGCTATTTATTATTATATGAAAACTCAACTAAAGGCAATAGTGGTCCCACGAGCCTTCCCAATCAAGAACACAAGCTCGTAGATGGTCCTCCAGAATCTATACAGTGTGTTATGAATGCCCGTCAGTCTACAGATGATAGGCTGTACTGAAATTTAACTTTGTGCCCATTTCATCTTGAACTTGTTTCCACAACTTTGAAGTGAACTTTGGGTCCCTATCTGAGACAATGGATGTTGTAATTCAATGAAGACATACTATCTCCCGTATATAGAGGTCGTCCAGCTTGGACACTTTGGCAGTAGTCTTTACAGGAAGAAAATGAACTGGCTTTGTGAGACGATCCACTATAACCCATGAAACATCATATCCCTTCCTGGTCCTGGATATCCCCACCACAAAATTTGTGGTGATGTGTTCCCATTTCCATTCTGGGATTTCAAGGGGTTTTAGTAGAGCACTTGGTCTCTGGTGCTCTACTTTGATTCTCTGGCATGTCAGATATCTGGACACAAACTCAACGATATCATGCTTCATGCCCCTCCACTAGAATTGACGTTGTAGGTCCTTGTACATCTTAGTTGTGCCAGGATGATCTATGTACTTTGACCCATGTGATACACTGAGAATCTTCATCTTCATAGATGACTACTTAGGGATCCACATACGGTCCTTGTATTGAAGACCACCATCGAGACCCACATATAGGTGTGTGAGGCTTCAATAGGATGAATGAGAGCTCTTCAATATCAAAACTATCTTTCTGTGCCTCAAGAAGTTCACACTAAAGATCAAACATGATAGATATATTGTTGACCTAGAGACGATCAGACAGAAACTATGGCATCCAGCGCACTAGATCCTCCATGTTCCTCCACTCGAAACGGACAAAGATGCACATACTGCCCTTTTTTTTTGCTAAGGGCGTCTGCGACTACATTAACCTTTCTAGGATGATAACCAATAGTGAAATCATAATCCTTTAGATATTCGATCCATCAGTGTTGAAGTAGGTTTAGGTCCTTCTAAGTCAAGATGTACTTTAGGCTTTTATGGTCGGTGAAGATATCGAGTGTTGCCCCTTATAGGTAGTGCCTCTAGATTTTGAGAGCATGAATGATAGTAGCTAATTCCAAATTGTGTGTGGCATAATTAAGTTCATTGGGTTTTAGATGTCTGGATGCAAAGGTCACCACCTTTCTGTGTTGTTGCAGAACACATCCTAACCCATTTCTCAAAGCATCTGTGAAAATCACAAATCCTTCATTGCCAGAAGGTAAGATAGAATAGGGGCTGATGTCAACTTTCGCTTTAACTCCTATAAACTGGACTCACAAGCAATTGACCATATAAAATGCTCGTCCTTCCGAGTAAGCTTAGTCAGAGGAAGTGAAACTTTGGAGAAATTGGGAATGAAGTGACAATAATATCTGGTTAAGCCCAAGAAGCTCCAGATTTCAGAAGGATTTTGAGGAGGTTGTGAATCAAGAACAGTAGATACTTTGGTGGGATCAACATATATGTTACCCCTAGAAATGACATGGCCAAGAAACATGACTTTATCAATCCAAAATTCACATTTAGAGAGCTTGCCACAGAACTTCTGAGCTTAAAGGATTTCAAGGACTACCTTCAAGTGCTCACGGTGCTTTTCCATAGAGTCAAAATAGATCATAATATCATCAATGAAGTCAACCACAAACTCATCAAGATAAAGTTGGAAGACCTTGTTCACCAGATTCATAAATACGCCAAGTGCGTTGGTCAACATGAGTGGCATCACTAGAAATTTGTAATGCCCATGATGAGTTTGAAATGTAGTTTTAGAAATATTAGAATTCTTTGACTTTAAGTTGATGGTAGCCAGTATAAAGATTGATTTTCGAGAAAACTTTAGCAGTACGAAGATAATCAAAGAGGCCATCAATGTGAGGGAGGGGATACTTATTTTTAATAGTGGCATGGTTCAACATGCGGTAGTCAATGCACATACACATAGAACTGTCTTTCTTTTTGACAAAAAGAATAGGCACACCCCAAGGGGATTCACTAGGACAGATAAAACCTTTGTTGAGAAGTTTTTGTAGTTGTTTCTTCAACTCCATAGCTCAAAAAGAGACATCCTATATGGTGCCCTAGAAATCAGAGTGGTTCCAGGAAGAAGATCTATGGAGAACTCAATGTCACTATTTGGAGGCAGCCCAGGGAGCACCTCTGGAAATACATCAAGAAAGTCACATACCACCTCCAGTCTTTCTACAGGCCCACTACTAGGTCCAATCTCTAAGACTAATACGAGGAAGACTTTACATCCTTTAGAAATGAGCTTTTTAGCTTTAATAGAGGAAATTATAGTATTATTATAAAAATCCACTTCCCCTAAAGATCACCATAAGACAAGAATGAGGTTGAGAGAGGACTACCATCTTGTTTATACAGTCAATATGGGCATGATACTTGTATAGCCAATCCATACTAAGTATAATATTGAAGTCTTACATAGTTAAGAGGATGAATTCAAAGGGCATGTCATGATTTTCGAATTTTAGAGGTAGTACATCAACTTTATGTAGTGTAGTGAGTATTTTTCCGCTAGGAGTTGACACGTTAAGAATGTATCCCAAGTCTCTTATATGCATGTGTAATATAGATGCCAGATTTCAAGAAATGAATGTGTTTGTAGATACAAAATCGAATAAAGCTTTAACAAGATGATCATTTAAGAATACAATGGCTACAAAAGATAATTATGTCATAAATATTTGAAGGCATTGAACAAGATATTAGATAAATGAAAGGAATTAAGGCTACCTTCAACTAGCTGATTCAGATTTGCCTTAGCCTCTTCTACAGTCACTACAAATACCTTGACATTACAGTGTCCTTGAGGAGGTGAAGCACCTACTGAAGGGTTGCCAATGATAGATAAAGTAGGGCACTTGACGATGAAATGGCCCTCCTTCTTGTAGTTATAGCATACATGATTGGCATAGTGACAAGGTCCTTCATATCCTCATCCACAAGTCTTACATTTTTTGTGGTAGGTCTTCAGTTGTTCTGGTTGTTTCTCGATCCTCCCTTTCTTGAACCTCCTCCTTTTACTGATCCCTTGTCACGACCAGGGTGGAACTTCCTAGACTTATCCTCATAAGTGGTGGTTAACCCTAGGTATCCCATGCTTGATGGATTCTGTAAATCCTGTTCCCTTTCCATCTTAAGGGCCTTATCTAGGGCTTCATCTATGCTCATGGGACGGGAGGCGATGACTAGGGTTTTCAGGTGAGTAGCTAGGCATTCAACATAGTGCTCCACGAGGTGATATTCAGTCTTAATAGGTGCATACCACTCTAGAAGCCTAAAATTTTAGGTGTAGTCGACCACCGAGAGACTTCCCTTCTTAAGCTCAATGTACATCCTCTCCTTCCTCTTCCTCTCAACTATAGGCATAAAATAGTCAGTGAAGATGGTTTTGAAGGATTCCCATTCCATGTTGTCCACTTCTCCTCCCCTATTCCCACCATAGTTTTCCCACCAAATTTTAGCCCCTCCCTTAAGCAGATGTGTGGAAAATCTGACCTTCTTTTCGTTGGGTACTTCTAGGGTACAGAAGGCATTTTCCACAGACAAGGTACATGCTTCAGCCTTATCCATCACCTCAGGCTGGTCTTCCCCCAAAAGGTGTCAGGGTTAAGTTTGATGAAGTTTAATACAATTATTTCCTTCTTCCTAGATGAGTTGGGTTCAAGGGTTCCTTTTAGGGCAATGGTCTCCATGAAGTCTAGGAGAATTTTCTTTTATTCTTCCCACCTATACCTGGCCATTTTCTCAAAATCAAGTTCTTCAGGAGATTTAGGTTCTTTTCTTTTCTTAGAGGATGATTCCTCAGAAGCCTTAGAGTTACAGGTCTTTGGAGGCATCTTGAAATTAGGTGAAATACATTAGATATATCATTTTTTGTCATATTGTATTGCATTATTCTTCTTTATTAGTTATTAGTGATCTTAATGTTATGGTTTGTGGATGATACCCTAAAATCCTTATCAGTCGGTCCTTACAACTTTTAAATAGAGTGACTCTTGTCCTAACCTAATATCATAGAGATGAGAGGGAAATATTTATAAAATAAAGATAAGGGGGAATTTTTTTCTATAGAAGAGATGAGAGGGAATAACTATAGATGAGAAGGGTCCTTAATTAAGGTATGACCAAAATGTAGGGGACACTTAGGGTATCATCTAGATAGACTTATACTGCCATATAGGTAGCTTTGTGATTGCCAAGCTAAGTGGCTCAAAGACTTTAGCCAGACCCATAGAAGATGCTATCCTAGTCACCTCCACCCTTCGTATCCCTAAATCAAGGACTACCCTAGACTCACAATAGGGTGAATGAGATTTTATGTGACTATGATGTGTGAACCTGGCTCTGATACCAACTGTGACGACCCTAATTCATGTATGCTTTCCATATTGACATTCTTTAGATATGTGTGCACTCATATCTATAAGATGTCAAAAGGCAAAATATATGGGATTGTGATAGTCAACTAGATTATTATGAGGATCCAGATCGTTGTTCACAAACATCATTATGTAGCCACACAAATCATCATTCATAAAGATAAAAAGTTAGAATACATTATTTAAGAAGAGAAAGACTAGTTATTTGGAATGAATAGTACAGATGAGATAGAGAATCCTATACATCATCTAGAAGAAAGAAACAACTATCTAAATAGAAATAAAGATGAGAAATATCCGTCTAGCTAGCTATCCTCCAATAACTTTATTCAAAATCTTCAGGTACTTTGAAATGCTTTACTTGTTCATTGTACCTAGAAAATACGAGAAACAACGAATCAAAAATGTTGTTTATATGGGTAAAAGTATTCATATAGTAACTTTCATAATGAAAAATTGAGAAAGAAAGAAAACATGTTAGGGCATAAAACCAGATAGACATTTCTATTAGACATATCTTTAGATGCATTTGTACTATTAAGTGTGTCAATACCTTATTTTACAAACATGTTGGGCCCTTCCCCGCTGCTAGGGATATGGGGATCCCTGCCCCTTCGGCTATGGGGTTGTGCTCGACATGAGTATCTAGAAGAGAGAGAAAATACCATTTCACTTCAGTAGCTACAACTCATCTTAATCTTTTATGTTTCCTTCATGTTTGGCAAATCATATAATATTAGTATTCATCCAAGAATGTAAATGCAAATATAAACATCCAGAGTACATCATATCATTATACATCCATGAAAACTAGCCTTATACTTAATAAAACCATTTTAGTTGTTGTTATCAGATCTAAAATCCAAGAGTCTAGAGAAGCAGTAGGATAATCTCCATGTAAAGAAATCAAGGGTGTATGTCACTATGAGTCCAAATGACCCTAGACTAGGGTTTGTTCTTTAATAATGGTTACTTTCATCTTCCTATGATTAGATCAAGGATTATCTATGACTTTTATCTTATTTTGGAGACACAAGATCATATTTCAAATTTAAGGTTTCATCTATTTAATGATACCTATTATCAACCAAAAAGGAAGCATTCGTTATTAGGACTTCTATATGGGTTAGATCATTAATGGTTTCCTTTTAAGATTCACATGATCCAAAGAGATCAAATTTGGATCTAGGGTTTGTAGTTAATGTATGAAAGTGTACATATGTAGAGAGAGAAACTAGAATTTAGGGTTTCCATGATTTTTGAGTTAACTATCCCTATTTCATTGAGGATTTTGAGACATGTGAGGGTTAGAGACCTCATTAGGGTATAGGTGTCACGAAAGGTCAAGTTTCATCATTAATAACCATTATTACAAGATAAAGAGACATAAGTATGGTCATTAGGCTTTAGGCTAGTATTTTTGAAAAAAGGTAAGTAATCAGGCTATGCAAGTATTATAAATAGGTTCCTCATATTTTTATGATAAAATTGATATATAGGTTGACTATTTTTTGATGGTCCTATCATTTTCTATGATTTAAATGAGAATAGGGTATTAAAATGATTTTTCATGAGAAGGGGGTCGAAATTACCTTGATCGTGGAAAAAACCATGACTATTGATCCCCAGATGGACATTTCTAATCGAGGATCCTAGCCAACCAGCGAGCGGGTCGGCCTCAGGGTGTCTGATCATTGGATCAGGATCGAGTGGAGGAGATCTTGCATGATCTAGCTTGCTGGATCAAGAGCCCACGGCTGGGACCCTTCGTCCATGACTCAACCCAACCACTGGATTGTGGTAGAGGTGCGCGGAGGGCTCGCCGACATCATAAGGGCTTGGGAGAAGGAGGCTTTGGCATGGGAAAGGAAGGTACCACATGAGTTTGCCTAGGTGTCATGAGGTGTGTGTGGGGTTTTATTTCTAGGGAGGTGTTACGAGGGAAAAATGCCCAAAAGGCAAGGTAGCGGTGCCACTCACCCCAACAAGTGGATCGAGGTGATTCAGGTAGTGATCAAGCTCAAACACTTGGGGGTTTTGGAAATGAAGGTGGCGACGATCTCAGGACAGGTTGTTTTATAGGGTCATGTTAGGTTTAGGGCTATTTTGGGTCTGGGGGGTTGCTTGCAGCCTCCAGAGTGAGAGAAGAACCTACTCAAGTTGTTGAGTTGGTACAATGATGTGTGAAATCAGGTGAAGATGGGGTTTGTTGGGTGAGATTTCAAAAATCAAAGTTATCTATGCAGACAGAATCTCATGATCTAGTCTAAGATGGCGGCTTGAGCCACTCACCTTCCTCTACATCTCCCCACAAATGTTGAGAGGTAGAAGACGAGGTCCTCACTACTTGATCAGGTCCCCTATTCACGGGTTCCTGATCCTAGGGTTGGGATTAGTCCCCCACAAATTGTCGTCGTGGATAAGATAGATAAAAAGGTCAAATAAACCAATTTTTGTACATAAAATTCAAGAAATCCTTCAAAATTGTAGGAGTGTCCGATTGGGATCAAATTTGGATCATAATTCAAAATATTGTGTATAATGCATAGAAAAAATTTGGGAGCCATATGCTTAAGTTACATCACTTAATTTGTCACTTTTAATAGAGTAATTGTTTTAGAGTAATTGTTTAACCCACATTGTAGTTTCATAGGTATATTATACAAATTGATCATTATTTCGAAATTGATTGCCAATATTAATTAAGTAACCAATAATTAATGATTGGAGACCATGAGTGAACATAATTGAGAGCAATGTAGAAAAAAAGAACAAGGTTAGAGAAACTCACTCTGTCACAGTTAACATCTTTGCTAAATCTTAAGAATGTTGAAGAAACTATACTTATGTGTGATAAGTTCAACAAGAGTGAGTTGGAGTTAACTAGAGTACCCTCTTGGAGTTATGGTACATCTACTAAGTGGGTTGTGTAAATTCTGGTAAGATGAAGATAGTGTCGTTTCCCTACCCCTAACAAGGTCAATCCAGAAGTTATATTTGATTATGATTGCAGACAAGTGTATGATTCTTCAACTAGACAGATGGACAGTCTGTCATTGAGATGATTGAAGAATATTCTAATAACATATGCCTAATAGTTCTTGACAATTAGGGGATATCCACCTAATTGATTGAGTTGCTAATTGCAACAACCATCGAAGGAGCATAGAGATAAAACTTTGTAAAGTTACATATAATAAGAGATACATGATGTTTAATGAATGGTAAGAGCCAAAAAGTATGTCCTCTGAGTGATGTGTGATATAATAGATATAATAGTTTAGGATGACAATTAGAGTCCCAAGTTGGAAAGGTACTACCAAACCTATACAGGTGGAACCATAATTCCTATGTTGAACCAAGGTGATACATGCAAGAGTTGAAGGAAAAGAATGTGACTTTTATGAGAATGATGTGACATCACCATTATATGAAAGTAACCATGAGAAATATTGAGGATTAAGTGCATGAGAAATATCCATCTTTGTTTACCTTAAATTTTGGAGGTGAAATCCATATTAGGGGTTTATGGTTGTGAGACCCCTAACTTTGCTTGAAGTGTTGAACATGTTTAATTACCACAATTTAGTGATTTAAACTTAATCTAACCTTTTGATATGTTTTGGTATCTTGTGACAAGCTTAAGTTTCAAATTTGGTCCAATTTGGACATTGTTTGTGTAAGTTATACAATTTTATGCATATTTTGGACTTTTATGCAATTTACCCAAATATGATTTTTACTTGCAATTTGTCACATTCATTATAATCCTTATACTTTTCCTTATCATTCTTGAGTTTTTTGGGCCATGGGGCTCCTAGTGGAACATTGGTTTGGGGGTGTTTTCTTCAAGGGTATTTTAGGGTTTACCTCTTTATGGATGAGCCACCTTTAGGAGCTATCTACCAATGGTTTATTTGATTGGTTTAGAAATTCAAAAAATGGTGGATACTCAGGTCTCCATGAAAAGTGGGGCATCTACTTCTATTTATGCTTTTATATCCATAATAGTTTAAGGCCATGGACACGTGGAGAGCTACTAGGACACCTCAAGTTTTTCTTTTTCTTTATCCTAAAGTTTTATATACCTATCCTTAAGCACCCAACCGAAACATTTGGTCCCCTATCTGTTCTTCTCTCTCCATAGATCGTCTTTCCCCTACTGGTAGGTGGAGGATCTGCCCAAGGAACAAGAAGGTGCTGATTTACTTGGTGGAAGCACCTAGGGTTTTGTTTTGCTTCCTTTAGGATTTCTAAAGCTTCCTTTTTGGTGATCTTGACCTAAACTAGTAAGTATATCCTTATCTCCTTCGTTTATTTTGTTGTTCCTTTTATTCATACCTTATTCTTAGATGGAACCTTGCTATTCCATGGTAAAGTTTGCTCTAAAGCTTAAGGAACTTATCTTTCTTGCTTCTTCTATCTAGGGTTTTCTCCTTTTGTGGAGAAAGGTGATAGTTGGCCGAATTCAGACCTAAAGCTAGGGTTATTCACCTTCTTTGCTCAAATTTTCTTGTTTCTTGGACTTTGATATTCTACCTATAGGTGATTTTTATAACCCTCTTCACTTTTATTGCTTACTACAAGCTTGATTACTCATGTTGTTGCTCTAAAATGAAGATCTTTGCATATAAAAGGTATTCTTGCTTAGGATTTCGAATTTTACAGTGTTCCTTGATTAGTTTCCAGTTCTATATGAACCTTGAATCATGGGCAAGACCTTTATGAGGTATATTAAGACTTGGTCCTTGCTTACATACCAACCAATGGTGCTAAGTACCTATCAAACAATGGCATGTACTTAGTGCTTTAGGCTGATTTTCAATTTTATACATGAACCGATGCATGACCTTATATTAGAACCGATAGAGATGCCTTTGTTTCAAGTGATGGTGATGAACCATGGTCACATCTGATAATTTTAACCGTTGGTCACACCTTAGTTCATTTCTAAACTCTTTTGGAAGCTCAATGATTGACGGTTTAGTGCCCTAAAGATGATATGATCCAATGGCGATTTTAGCTGAACACCTGATGGTGTTCATTGATGGTAGTATTGACATCATCAAATTATGGTGGAATAATGTATCACAAATGATGGTGGTTCAGATTACCACACAATGGTGTAACTAGGTATCATGAGTTGCTTCAATTAAGCCTTAAACCGATGGTTTCTTTGGTTATATGATCCAAGGGTTAAACCCACATATCAATTGATAGTTTTGACATGTTAAACATGATCAATAGTTGTGAATGGATGATTCAACATCCAATGGATTAGAATGAATCCCGTAGGAGTATATGTGAGTTCTAATAATCTGAATTTTATGGTTTTTCCCATGTGATCAATTTAAGGATCCGTTTGTTGACCATTGATGGTTTGTTTTAAACATGCAACTGGTGGTGGGCTTTACCCTCACATTCGATGATAGGTTTTATCCCTAAAATTTATGGTACCCTTTATGCTATTGATCAAGGGATGTATGTAGTTATATGATGACTCTCTCTAGTCACAACTCAATGAATTTATAGGTGGTTTGTTTTAGGTGCTTACTTATGTAAGCAACCATTGGTTTTACATTCTCAATAATCCAATGATTCTAAGTTGGTGCTTGTGGTAGGTTGATATGGTTTCATGATGTTGGAACCGATGGGGGCTTTCTTTTAATAAGATAGTCTTACCTTTTCCCTCATATGAATATAATGGATAATGACTATATTGTGTTGATATGTAACCCTAATGGGATATAGCTTGTTACATTTAATCCTAATATAACCAAGTGATGGTGATTGATTATGATCAACCTTCCTTAGTGGAATAATAGAACAATGGATTACTCTCTTATTGTTGTGTAATACTAGTATAAGATAATCAGATGGTAATATCTGGAGTTATCCATGGATCCAAACTTGAGAACGGTATGGAATATGATGATGATGTTGTCTTATTCATATAAGATTATATGGGGATGCTATGGGTGAGGGTTTGTGAATGGATGCTGAACTATAACTTCAATGTAACCTACCTTGCTAAACCTAACCCTGATGCAAGTAGAGAATGGTGGTTAAACGTGTTATCCTTTCATGAATGATTAATATAAGGATGGAATGTCCTTCCTAATGATTGATTGAAAATCTAATGTGTTAACTGGTGGTCATTATAACTTCATAATCTATGATTTATTATGCTAAACGTGTACATTATAAGCGTGATGAAGGCCAATCATACCTAGTTCCCTTATATGTTGATATAATAAAGGAATGCTCTTAATTGCTAAGTTAATCCTGCAATGTTATCTTGTGAACATCTTTTCTTTAATGAAAATTATGCTAAGTCTGTGTATCACATGTGTGGTGATGTTTGTTGAGCCTTGTTATAAGACATAGAAAGATAATGATGAACTTGTAGGGATTTGATGTGACGGTCTTAATGACCTTTGGGCATGGTTGAGCCCTAAATGAGGTGAAATCCTTTTATATGAACAAGGGTTGACACCCTGTGATGTTGTGATAAGGATTTATATCCTGTGATAGTATGACGACAAGTGTAGTCTCATGAATGGCAAGTAAATAGTACATGTGATGATGAGATGGGGAACAATAATTTTCATATGTTTTATATCTTTTGAAGTTGTTAAATATTAATGCCTGTTAGAGATGAATTAGGGTTTGTATGTCCACTTGTTTGATGCAGCCTTAATTCACCTAATTGGCAATAACTAATCAAGTGAAACTCTAATCATGTAGTGCTCTCTGCCGTAGAACCATTTCAGCATCAAAACTTGCTGGTGGTGAAACGAGTATTCCTAAGGGAAACTCAGAGCACATACATAACATGTTGAGTATGCAAGAACAGCTTGGTACCCTAATATCAAGCAATTGAGGATGGTTGTGGTCATGCCTCAGATATTGTGATATGTGATGTGTAGAAGGCAAAAATATAACTGTAGGACGCCTCTTATAGATTGGCCATGCGTGAGCCTATTCTCTATTGCTGTGAACAGTACCAAGGACGAACTAGTTGTTAGCAGCTTGATTATATGTCATTGTATTGGCAACATTGATTGATATGTCACTGCCTTTTTGACCCATACTGACCGGGTAGAGGAGAGATCTTAGGATACCAACACTCCTAGATCTTATGCAGAACCAAATAGCCCTTCGTAGGTGTTGGTTGTACTTTGGGTGGTACGAATAAAATCCCTCAAGGCTTAGTAAAAGATGTAATACAGTCATGTAGCATATCTATTTAGGGTTATACACAACGCCTCACATTTGAAGATAATCCTTATTTGATCTTTTCACAATAGAGGTGATATATAGTACAGTAAGAGAGGATAGATATTCTTATGATGTAAATGTGCTCATGTTATAAACATGTTTATATTATCAAATATATTGATACTAATACTTAAGATTATGCTTCTAGATATGTCTAGTACTGCTAGCCATTCGTCTGTAATGAGAAATGCTTAAACTTCTAATCATGCTTATGTAGTTATTTTTGCTTATGATGATAGCTCTGATTATGATGATAACTCTTCTTATGATGCATATTTTCTTCCTTTATTAGAATACCAATATTAATAGCCATGTTATGCTACTAGACATATTTATGATGTTGGAAATGCTTATGCTACTAGATTACTTATGTTGTTAGCAAGGCATATGATGATAGTCAGACTAATGATGACAATTTTTATTAGATGCAACCTTATGAAACCTAAGTAGTATATGATAAAAGAAATGGATCTATTGTTACATGTAATCATACTTTTTGCTAAGCTTATTTGCTTAACCTATTTAGTATGCTTGAACTGCTCTATCTGCTTAGTTTCCTATTGAATACTTCAATTGCTCAATTTATTTACTTTTGAAATAATATGTTGTAATCAATATCTATTTGAGAGAGTTATATCTCTTGTAGGGACTGGGTCTCACCTCATGGGTCACCACATCTTTGTAGGTGATCAACAACAGCGGTAGCAAAACCATGGAAGCAAGTAGAAACTGAGATGATGAGCCCTAGAGATGGCTGTTTAGTAGTCTAGTGTGTCCTAGAGTAGTCTGTGTACTCTCAGGTTTGGGCGAGAAAAGTTCATATATGGTGTTTTAAATGAATCAGGCTTTTGTGAGCATGGTAATGCTTGTATATGTGGCATATACGAATAACGTTCTCTTGTGTATATATGTTGTGGCTAAGGCCATAGAACAAATTGTATCAAATTCTTAGCATAGTATGAATAGAAGAAAGATGTTGAACTCTTATGAAAATGTTTCTGAGCATGTGTTGATGTTGAAATCATTTTTAATTTAACCTATTTTCTGGGTATGTGTTTAATTAGTGATTGATCATGTTTAGTGTTTTGAGTTATCTTATTTAGTGTAACATGTTCTAACTGACTGGACTCTGAACTGACATGTTCAAGTGTTGAGATGATCGGTTGGAGTGTCAGGTCAATTGGAATCAATATTGGTTCAACTTTTCCTAAATTGGAGAAGTAAAACGACCATCTCACTTGTGAAATGATCGTATCACATTGTGAAATGACTATTTCACTATGTGAGATGATCGTTTCATTTCCCAAGTTGCCCAGTTCAGTTGCCAATTCAATTGGAACAAGGATCGATGTTGATGCCATGTTTAGCATTAATCAAGCATTGAATACCAATTTGATTCAGAACATGAAACTTGCAAAACAACCATTTCTCTATGCGAGATGACCATTTCACTCACCAAATGATCATTCGGGAGTGCGAGACGAACGTTTCATGCTGCACAAGTTCTAGAAAATTCATGATTCCGTACCCTTCTACTCCCACACTGATCGGGAACCCTGACCCTAGTCTCTACTATAAATAGAGGGTTACTGGGGGCTTCTTAAGATACACAATTGAGAATTAGTTGCTCTGATAATTGTTGTCCTCTCTAGTTGTGGTAACCAATAGAGATCCCAAGCAAGTCCTACCCATCAAGGGGGGGGGATAGAGATGGAGAGAACAACTGAGGATCAGTTGTGGGAGAGCATGTCGGCGACTAGTACGTTAATAGAAGGAGACAACTCCTTCCTGTTGGCTCTGGTAGGGCAATATGGAGTTTTTGGTGGTCCACGTGGACTACTCTAGATGTAGGAGGCCGTTGTATGTTGCTAGGAGGATAATGTCAACTATCAATCTATGGCGAGAGGAGCTGCTGCACATGATGACATTTGAGTTTGTTGTCCATAAAGGAGCCACAGATGAGTCCTAATGCAACTAGAAGACAGTTGTGCATCTACAATGACAAGGAGCATGTTGCTGGACTTACTCTAGGACTAGGTATATCCACAAAACTATCCTTTCCATTATATAGTTGTTGACACGATCCACTAGTTTATGGGTGATATGTCAATAATTTTTTTGTTTTCGCTACCTTTTCGGTCACCCTATTTCCCAATAATAAGGAGTGTGGATATTGATCAAGAAAGGTGATTGGTATGTAGTGGGATGTTGCAACAATGGTGGTGAGGCTTGGAATGTTCCAAAGTTTGTCGAGGAGCTTGAGGTGGTTGAGGAAGAATAATGGGCAGGATACACCAATCTAGACCAATTTTTATAACATATGATTTTCTTGATGTTTATTCCTATTTTACCCTTCTCTCATAAATTTAGGATTACAATATGTTTATGTTTATGATTTGGTTATATTTCTAGCTTACCCTCCTAACATGAGGATGTATCAATTTTTAGGAGTTTCCAACAATTTAGGGTCTATTTGTGCCGTGAGGTACAAGACAAAAAATGCAACATGGCCTGTGCAAGCCTACATTGAGCCTCAAAACATTGATCAATGCCCCCACATCATAGTAATAAGGAGGTGCAACCCACATTTACCATAGCCTCACAACACCTATGTCAATTCATGGGCTAATGCCCAACATTTTCCAATTTCTACCTTGTCTACAAACTAGGGAAATACCTCGGTCGAGGTGTTGCATTCCCAAATGTCCCTAGTCACATGAAGGGATGGAGTGACCGATTCTCCACACTGATTGCATGAAAACCTTGCCAGCAATGCTTCATCCACCAAGGCACCAAATCACCTATGCAACCAGTAGATGGATACCCCACATTTTCCATCCACTAGAGAAGCCTCATACCCAGAAAAGGCCATGAATTTACAATGCCCAATTTGACCAATGGATAAGGTTGACGACCATCACTTCCAATCTAGTCACAACCTTTATACAACACATACTGCTTGATTGACTTGGGCGTAGGTAAAGTAATCAACACAAAATTACTATAAGGTTCATATTCTCGACTAAGAGGCATCTCATTCTTCGCTTGCCATGTAAGCACTTTTGCTTCTCTTCCAGAATTTAGAGGAAGGAGAAGATGTTGCATCAATAGATCCCACCCTACCTCGACCATTGCTTAGCTCTTAAGGTTGATCCTCAAGAGAGGTAGGGTCTCTAGAGGCTCTCCCTCACCCATATACCATATTCATCACTCCATCAACTAAGAGAAAAAATCTTTCTACAGCTCCCTATTCTCCCTCCACCATCATCGACATCCAAGTCGGGATGAATTAGGCTGATTCAACCACAAGGGAGGAAGTTCCAAACCCAAAAATGACATACTTGAAAGGATATACCCTTTATCGACCTTCTTCTTTCCATTTGACATGTTGTTTATGCTCCCTTTACTCTGTTCTTCCCCTATTCTTGGCCATGGCCTTTAAGTACTATGAATTTTTAATCTTCATCATTAACATGAGTGGTTGATATCATTAAATAGGGGTATGGGTAGCTACTAGAAACTCCCAACCTTGTAAATATTCTAATATCTATAGAATGAATATATTTTTAGCGCGTTCGTCTCTTTGCTTCTATCTATATTGCATTACTTGTGTACTAGCTACCATCTTGTATGTTAGATTAAATTTATCTCCAAGAGAGTGTTTTCTTTTAATTTTGGTATGCATCATGGAGTAATATGAACCCAAGAGGTTGATGTAAAACTAAGAGTGACACTCATATGTTCATGTTTATTTGGTTGTTTGCTTGTTATCTCAACATGGAAGCATGTCCTAAATTTTAAAGGGAGGGAGTGGAAGCTAACGAGGAAATCTTGCAACTATGCTAAGGGTTTAAAATGAATCTAGGAGTGTTTTCATGTTTTGTAAGTTTTCTTGGTTGGTGAAACTTGATATGAGTTCCCCTTCATCATATATTAACCCATCATCTATCATGTTCTTCATTTGTTTGGTTAATTTAGTTTCTATTTCACTTTTGTTTTGTGAATAAGTTGTTTGAACCATACCAATCTCTCCTTACAGATTTGACCTAGTAAGCCAACACTTAAGGTCCCATTGAAATGCCGTCCTAGTCCATGTGTTTGACCCAATATACTACATTGGACCTTATTTTGTTGTAGGAATCTCTTGGACTCGGGTTATAAGTATAAAGTTTGACCCCTAGGATCCAACCCATCATACTTGTACTTTGGAAATTTTTTTGAGCCAATCAACTTTTTGTGCCATTGTCGGGAACATTTTATTTAGACTTTGTTATCTTGTGCAAACATTTTACCTTTTTCTTCACTTTTGGAGAAAAATGAGGAATCCTATGCATATAAATTTTACTTCTTGATGCAACCTAACATTGATGATTTGTGCCTTGTGTAAGGGTAAAATCAGCAATTTTGATCAAACTCCTAGGGTGTTTATATGCCGATCTAAGATGGCTCTAATTTCCTTGAAGCTATATCCTAATGTTTCATGTAAACATGATACAAACTAGGGATACTTCACAATTGTTAACATTTGAAACGTCCATGCTTTTATACTAACCTCTTCCCAAGGGACATGTAGTCTGCTCTCTATTACTTTGTACCCCTAAAGTGAAAATTAGACTAAAGGATAATCCTAACTCTGACTAGTATCTTGTTTATGATCATAGAATGTATCAATATCAAATGTAAGCACAACCCTAAACAAGGAAAACATTATCCATATATCTCTCATAGAAAATCCTAAAAGGAGAAAAAGGATTTGCAACCCGCTATTCCCTGAAAAGTCTAAAAACTCAGAAGAGAGAAAAAAAATGAGAGTCATGATATGAATAAAAGCTTGATAGTGGTGCCATGCTGGGGAGCCAAGGGCATTGCCTGATGGGTGTATTTCTATGCTCACAAAATGCAGATATGTTGTGACTAAAAGTAATATCTAAAATCTCAGTGGAATAAGCCCCCGCCCTTCAATAGTATTCATTAAATCCAAATCAATCCAGGGTTGTGGTATGTAGGATCTAAAATCACTACTCTGAAACCAAATGGATTAGATTGTAGGGACCGCTCAACCCTTACACAAACCTCTAGTCGAGTGACATGAAGAATTACTAGTTACCTTCTCATCTTTCAATCAGTCTATCATCCATGCACTACATATGAAAATAAAATATGGGAGTCAAATCTAGCTATGAAGGGGTCTACAAGAATGCCAAAAAAATGAACTTGAAGTCAATGTCACAACAGGTGGTCCCATCCATGAAATGGGAGCCATAGCGGATAAAGATCAAAGAAATATGAAATCTCATATGATCTACAAGGTGCAACTCAACCAATAACACAAACAACACATGATACAACACTATAGGAAGCGTGGAAAGAAGGCTCATAGAAAAAAAATGCCCATTTTCTACTTCCAACCTTCCTTGATGCTAGGCCTAATTTGTCTACTCAATGTTCTAATCTTAATATAATCATGGTAACTACCTAGACACTAAGTTTAGGGGACATACAATTTTATGGTTGTTTTTTTTCTTCATATTTGACTGTTACCTCTTTTACATTTTAGGATTGCGATATCATTTATCTTTATTTTTTATATTTCCTAAATTGATCTCCTAACATGAGGATCCTTCAATTTTTAGGAGTTTCTAAGAATTTTGGGCCTATATAGCCACTGGGTACATGGCAACAACGTCACTTGGACTTTGTAAGCTTTCATTGAGCCTCAACATATTGATCAATTTCCCACATCATAGCACCAAGGAAGCATTTACGTCATTGACCGCATCCTTGTATCACTAATGGCTCCTTAACCTAGTCAACTCATCAGTCAGGGCACTACATCCCTTTCTGTACCATGTTTCCTGATGAGATGGGTCTGCTAATGCTCCACACTAAGCATTGTTGCCTTTCCCACAATTCTTCAATGCCCAAGGCGTTGCATCACCCAATTGCAAACAAAAGATTTATATCCCACATTGTAAAGCCTCACATCAAGAAAAAGACATGCATACATGGTTCCCAATGCTACTTCTAGAAAAGCTTTCCTCAGTCACCTACAAGTTAGTCACAACCCCTAACACAAGCCTTAAGGCACATGCTACATTACTTGGGGTACACATAAAGGACTCACTAAAGAGAGTACTACAAGGCACCTTGAGACCCTATCCATTACTATAAATAGTCACCCAAGCCTTCATTAAGATGAATCTAATTATTCTCTTGAAGCAGAAGCATTGCCTCTTACCTACAAGAATTTAAAAAGAGGAGAAGAAGTTAAATCAAATGATCCTACTCCACCTCCTCTGCCTCTAGATTCATAAGATTGTCCATTGAAAGAAGAATGATTTGTGAAGGTTCTCCCTCACCCTATATTCCATCTTCATTGCTCCTTACTAAATAGGGAGAACAACAACTTGTTTATAACTCCTTGTTCTTCCACTGCCTTCATTGATGTCCAAGTTAGAGTGAATCAGGATGATTCAACCATAAGGGAAGAAATTTCAAGCCCATGCATGATATATATAAAAGGATATACCCTCCCTTAACCTTCTTGTTCTTATTCTCCACGTTGTTTAACCTCACTTTACTCTATATTTCCTTTAACTCAGACATGGCCATTCTATATATAGTGATTTTCTAATGTTTAGTTGATACAAGGGACCGATCTCATTAATTTAAGTAGGGAGTCCCACAAGTCCTTGAAAGCATGTAAATACTTTTATCCATTAAATAATATATGCTCAACAAGCTTGTCTCCTTGATCTCCTTCATCTCATTACTTGTATGCTTAGATACCATCTTGTCATCTTTGATTTCACTTGTCCTTGAGGGAGTGTTTTTTGTGTTTGATATGGAGTTTGGAGTAGTGTGAACCCACGAGAGTGATGTAACACTAGCGATAGTCATATGTTTATGTTTGTTTTCTTGCTATCTCAAGAGGGAATCATGCCCCAACCATAGATCCAACCGAATATCAAGAGATGGAGGGAAATGGAAGCTAATGATGACTCCTCACAACTATGATAAGTGTATAAAATGGGTCTATGAGTATTTGCATGCTTGGTGAGCATGCTTGGCTGGTGAAACTTAACATGAGTTACCCTTAATTAGATATTATCTTATCATATATCATCTTACTATTTGTTTAGTTAATTTAGTTTTAATTACTTCCATTTACTTTTGTTCGTTGCATGAGTTGTTTGAACAATATCAATATCTTCTTATAGTTTTGACCTAGCTAAGATAAGACCTAAGGTCCTGACAGACTATCATTCTTATCTCTCCATTTAACTTTGTTTACCGCATCATACCCCATTTTATTGACAACATCTTTTTGGAGTTAGCAAAAGTATAAAGTCTTACCCCTAGAATCATCCCATTGTACTTGTAGTCTTGAACCATGTTTAAAGATGAGGAAAATGAAGTAGAGAGAGGGAACTGAGGTGGAGGATAGCACGTGAATGGGGTTTTTATTCTCACCATAACAACATCCAACTATCTAATAGAGAACTGTGTGCACGTTTAGTCCTACCCATCTGATCAACAACGCTGGTCGCATGGTTCACTGGATGAATGTGTAGAAACACATAACAATGATTTATTTCCTTATTTATCAAGGGTGCATTTAGACTCGATGAGTTTAAAATTTTAATATGTTGTCTAACCTAGTATGCTTTCATCATCATCATCATCATCATGATATAAGAATCAATCTCAACCATATTCGGGCCTACTACATGGATCCTTCTTCAATTTATAGAAATGTAACACCTCATTTTATCAACCCAAATACCCATATGAATTCAAATACTAATAACAATTAATCAAAAAAATATTTTGGTCTAATTCCAACCCCAACAATCCACTATAGTGTTCCACTATTCAAATGTGAGGCCTCATCTAGGTGGATAATCAAGAGAAATCAAAATCACTTTGGTTCACATATTATGAGTATAAAATTAAAGTTCAAATTTGAATTAGTATTTACAGTGGGTACTTGCAGTAGTTCAAAGTTAATTTTGATACTAAAATTCAGTATTTTTACCAACAAGATGGTAGTGTAGTAAACAATTACACACCAACGTAGGGTCTGGATACCAACACTGGAACTACTTGTAGTTGATATATTAATCTTTAGCATGTGGTATTTATTTTCCTAAACTAAGCATTTCTAGCTGTATCGGAAATGTCA
The DNA here is from genome assembly GCA_963693085.1 of Alisma plantago-aquatica. Classification (NCBI taxonomy): domain Eukaryota; kingdom Viridiplantae; phylum Streptophyta; class Magnoliopsida; order Alismatales; family Alismataceae; genus Alisma; species Alisma plantago-aquatica. The sequence goes on along the minus strand of OY856409.1, from coordinate 1,335,060,656 downwards.
TCCTCCATGCCCGTGTAAGTCCAACCGGAAGAGAAGGCGGTGATTTAATAACCTTTTGATTTTGAGATGAATTTAAAGTATGGTTTTTTTATTACTGAATCTGAACACGACAGTATTTGTAATCACTAACATAATGCAAAAAAAAAGTAAGAATACAACATTCTAAAATATGCTACCCAAACTAGGCCCAATGATCCATTTTAATACTACTTTCACAAGGTATTTTTTTGGAGTTTCTTAAAGAAATGTTGAGCACCTGTCTATTAAAGAAGAAAGAGACACCAATAACATATATCAAGCGATATAATTACATGTTTGAATCACATTAGAAATATGAAACAAGAAAAAATGCAATGTTGCCATTATCCGCATTAAAGTATGGAAGAATATCCACCGTTAAGAAGTTTTATATGTTATTATCTTCATTAGTGAGATTATGGGAAAAAAGAAATTATACAATACAAAGAGATCATTAGCTACAATCAGTAACATAAGAGAAGCACATACGATTGTAAAAACTACATTTTTTTTCAATGACGTGAATAATATTATGAAGCTTTCGGACAGGATCATATTCACTAATTGAGTTCTATAGTGCAAATACAAGGACATTCATTTTATTTATATCTAATAATTTGAAACGACAGACCTAGAGAGGACGCATTTTAGGATACAAAGTGAGTGAATAAAAGGAACATTCACCATGTTTATAAAAAAATAGAAAATCATACTGCACACTGAAATAAGTGGATAAATTGTAGTATTCTGACCAAAAATCTGTATATACAAGGCATAATCTTTATGTGTTGAGAATGTGTTGGACACCCAAGCACGTCCACCATAGATGGTACTGCCTATTCCAGACAAGTCATATATAGCTATTGAATGTCAACAATACTCATGCATGGGTGATTCATGATCACATTAAAATGATCCTACCTAGAGGAAGAAACAAAACATTCTAGATAAGTATGACGTGATTATAATACTAGCGTATCTAGTGGCGCAATAAGGAAAAATTTAGTTGTTAAGAAATGTACTGCACCAAACTTGCTAGGATATATCGTAGGAGACTAAGGATGTAAATCCCACATCTGCTGGATCTCCATACATGTACTAAGATTAGGGACTATTTTAAGGGGATAGCGGCACTACCGCACTAAGGGTTCATTAAAAGTCAAAAAGCGAAAAAGTTCACTTTTACGAGAAGAGGCGACATATTTATAGAATCTTGTCCTGATTTTGGCAAGGAGGATGCTTATGCCCCAAAGTTTCAAATTAAACAATTTTGAATTGATTTACCTCTAGTTATATCGAGTTGATGAAATATATAAAAAAACTACCCAAAAACCCTATAGGTACACACTCTTTATGCAATTGTGAAGGGTTTTGGGGATTGAATCATATATGATCAATACCAATGAAGGTTTTTGTGGGAATAAGAAAGGGATATGAAGATCATATCCATTTTTCACCTAGCACACATCTTTTTTGAATATGTGATCTTTGTATGTTGTTAAGATTTGAAAATTTTACACACGTTATACCCAATTTATAGAAATGTATATCTAATATGCGGTTATGCATCAAGGGAAGGTTTTTTTACATCATCAAAAATTCATTTGGCTGGTATTTTTTCGAAATTAAGGGGTCATAACATTAGTTTAGGTTGATTGGAAGCATAGCTTTGTGTGTGTAAATTTGGGTGTTTAGGGCTAGGTTCTCATGGTTAGTTTTGGGATTGTGTTTTTAATGTGCTCTTAGTTGATGATGATGGCGAGGTTGATGATGATTATGTAGATTGGGTTGAATATAATGGATCTAACTTAACCTATGAGTTTATGTGATTCTTCATAATCATATCCAAGTATCAACTTGCAAGGTGATCCAACTTGGCTTGTCTCCAACTACCATTCCCAAAGAAATGTATAATGCCAAGGATAAAAAATGAAATAGTTGAATACCATGACTTGAGTTGAAATTGAAGGCCACTTTGTGCACTCCTATTTCCATGAATTATGTTTTTTTCAATACTATAATGATAATAATCATGTCGAACATTTACGTCACTACTATTTAATCCATATCTAATACATATAGACTTTTGGAATTTTCCCCTTAGAGATTTTGAGAGACAATATCAAGTGTGCCTCATTGACTATGTTGGGAATTCGAATTATTCTATGCATGTACCTAATAACTTGACCTCTCTTGAGAGGGTTTCAAAGGGACACATGAAACAAGTATTAAAAAGCTCAAGTGAAGGGCTTTTGAAAGGGAAATATACATTGAATGGACTCATCTCATCATATTTTAGAGGAATTATCTTGTTAATTGGGAAATGACTCATCCTTCTTATAGTACTCTATAAAGGATAAGTTCAAGTGGATTATTTGTTAAAAGGAATCAACATAATGAACTACAAATGACCCTTCTTTTGTAGAATAATTGACAAAAGATAAATTAAAATGAATGTCTTATCTATACATTTTATGAATGGGATAGACTTAGCCATTGTACAATACTTGAAAAATGGGAATATACACTAGAATGCTCTTACATATGATTCAATGTTATGAAATTAAAGAGTATGTCGTTCTATGTAGTTGCTTGAAGAGTGCACAATAGAGGCTCGTATAATAAGGACTAGGATGAACCAAATCATGTTATAATGATGACATTTGGGGGCAATTTCCAGAATTTAAAAACAAATCCCTATTGATTTGTCAAATTAATACAAATATTAGACTTTCTAGAGACTTACAGTTATTACTGGCAATGTTTTTTGACGTACATGCATATTTCCATTTTAGAAATATTTTCTAGGATCATTGCAGTTATATTTAGATCATGTGATATCCGATTTCATAAGTAAATAATGGTGTTTAATCTTCCACATTTTTGCTGGGCCTTAATGGAAGCATATGGGATTATTATGATGGGATTAAAGGATGCTTACGTGAGGTTTCACTATAGATAATTTTAGTTAAAGTAAAAGAACTATACATGAGAAATGTTCTCCTTGAGTAGTTGATTGATTGGAAGCAAGGATATTGATGTTTTGATGAAGATGTGTAACTACTAAATTGGTTGTGATTGGGATGTCAATAAGAAAGACTCCATCCCAAAAAAGAATTTGAAATGGAATATGTTCAAATCCAAGAATGCATTTTAAATATAATATAATAAAATGGTATGATGAATCACCTCACTTTTTTATCACAATGCTCAAGACCAAGACTAAATGACTCAATTGCTACTTGCTTAGAGTGTTGAGGATCAAATTGCAAAAAATGCTACAAAGTTGATTCACGCGATGGTTCTTTCCAAATATGTTAGTGACATTCACAAACCAAATTTAAGGAAATGATGATTTTCCATTTTACATTCCATTATTGGTCAAACTGCAACATTTCTTCTACAATAATGATTGTTGATGACTCATATGACAATATATTTTTGAAAATTTTAAGGACACTTGGAGCCTGAATTAGAAATATAGTGGTTTTAATTATAAGAATCCACCTATCGTGGTTTAAATATAAAACTTATTTGATGCACGCCTCCCTTCTATGTGTGTTAGATCCGTAGGAAGGTTATTTGAAGAAAAGAATCGACTATGGTTGAGTTCTAATAGATTGTAGGACCAATTTCATACCGATCAAGGGTACCTATATATTGCGTAAATATGCAATTACATGTTGATGATCGATAGACTAACACTAATATTAGAACCACATAGTTGTGGATGAGGGATACCTTCACACTATTCTATGAAAGCTACCCATTGATGAATGGAAACTATGAACTAATTCAATGACTAGATCCCTATTTATAAAGAATAGCTAAACACCAATTCCATGACCACTTTCCAGTTAATGAGGGATAGTTTCGTACTAATACTATGGATTACTCCAAATCTAAGGGAGATCATTTAGAGTTTTCCTAAGAGAGATCTAGGTGTTAATATCATGTTTTAAACCTAATAAATGAAGACCAATTACTAAAAATCAATATAATTATGAAAGTCACACAAGAAAATTGACTCAAAGCCTTCTCCATTTTAAACCGTTTCCATTTACAATAATTTACACTATGGATGACATGTTAAAAGGAGAAGTAATATCACAAAGTTAGAAAATTCCATTAAGATCAAATTTAGGCACAACAAAATATGACCATCTAAAGCACGCACACAAACTAAATGAGAAATTACAAGTTACCAACTCTTAAAATATCCCAACAAACTTCTAAAAATAGACTTATAGGGGAAAATAACTACCTAATAAATTACTATTAATGAGCATGTTAAACATACTCCCTCCTCAACATGAGATCGCTTAACTACTGTAACTAGTGCAATATGAAAAAGACACATCACTTGAAACTTTCTTTTGGAAACCTAAAATCATATAAACCAAAAATATGGGACTTAAATTCCACGAAGTGAGAATTATTCAACTGTAGAGATAAATCATACCAATAACATATGTGTATATAAATATCATGTGAAATTTTTGTTTTGGGAATTTTGAGGCCATATTAGATGGTAGACAATGAAATCATAATGGATTCATATTCAAATATATTCCACATTCTTGATATAAATGACATACATGTATTTTGATGAACAAACTTTTAATTGAATATACATTATTACATTAGCTCTAGTTTGTTATGCACACTCATTTTATGACACTAATTAGTTTGATGTGCACCTACCAAACTACAACTATGAGGATAGATCCTAGTACCCATAATTGTTCTAAGAGTACATTGACCCCATTAAGTACAATGGAAAACATTTCTTCCTATCAAGTCTCCATATATGTCTATCAGACCTAAGATCTGGAGTTAGAAAAAGTAGAATTAGTGTACTAATCCCTTGTCATGTTATAAAGGAGGGTTTCTAGTAACACAAGAAGTATTACAAGATTGATCAATATAATCATAAAGTACAAGTGTAATCCTATACTATACTCGAGTAATTTGTAGATTACACTAACAAAAATCTCCATAAATTATGCTAGATCCCCCATCCAGATGCTAGTTCCACATAACTTACCGTTAGTGAAGACTAGAGTGTGAGTCCATTCCCATAGTCTCAGATCATATACAAGGTAACTCATTCCACTCCCATCAATTAGATAGGAAGTCCTATGATGCGTAGGTCCCTATTGCTCTTGCAACACAATGTTCACTATTATTACTATCAAATTACCTAAAAATTCACGATATTGTTAACATCTATTATTTCAATCATGTCATAAGACACTAACCTACTATTCTACTCTTCTAAACGCCACAACTCGTTTCCGTCATCATGCCAGCGTAAAACAACGGGACTCTTTACATGCATAAAACAATCAGACTCCTTGCAGCGGAAAGTCCTTGAGATGTCAATCCGGTCAGGGACACAAACTGCATCATCGAGGGTCTTCATCACGAGGCTGGCTGGGGTTGTTAGGAAGGACTGCGACCTGCTCTTCGAAGAGTCAGCCGTCATGGGCAACTCTCAGTGCCCGCGGCTTATGACCAATTGTACTGTGATTCTGTCTCAGCAGAAGCCATACGAGGGTTGATATGACGGCCATCTAGCGATGGTGTGGGTGCAGGGCAACAGACGACAACGGGAAGAAAAAGGGCATGGTCGCCTGTGACGTTTCCCAGTCATGGAAGCATATCCGCTATATTGACATCCCCAATGGGGAGTCCGTCTCCAAGGCCTGCTTCGTCTAAAGACGAGGATGCGATATCCCCACGCCTGTTGGATCAAGTGCATTCAGAATACTGGCCAGTTGTCTGCAATGCACTCTTATTTGAGATTGTAGAGGAGATATAAGTATTCCTAAACAGGAGTAGCATTTTCTTCTCATTTAGTAGCATGCGTCTTTTTTATATATGTGCATCAGCACCAAGCTGCCTCAGAAGTAGTTGGCTACCTAGGTTCTGTGAGGCAACTACAAGGTCAAGAAGTCCATCAGTTCCCTCAAAATTGTAAGCAACATGAGATAAGTAAGTAAAAGAAGTCTTCCAACTTGTGATATGCATACTCCCCTTCAATGTGACGTCCACCAATGATTTGTAATTATACCAACCTTTGCTTGCAAACCTCTAACGCCACTTCGTTGAGAAACCTGGTGAGACCTACCTCATTGGGATGTTTAAAGACGCAACATGTCTTAAATGCCGCAACAGTTATAATCATGCTATGGACATGTACAATTACGATCTGCAAGGAAACAACCTAATTTCTTAAATGGTAAACCAATGGCAATCGTATTTTTGGTTATTAAACAGATCAGGGATTATGAAAATTTCAATGGATCAACACCAAATTGAATATAAACCGCAATTCTCATAGGTAGGCTACATTCTGGCTTCATATAATTCTTATGATTTCTGAATTGACACTATTCCCAGCAACATTTGATTTAACTCTGCAATTTCTCATGTACCTTGTAGTATTTTTTCCGAAGACCAGGACTTGAATGGTTCCCAATTCTACTCCTGCCTAATTGATGGGTCAGGGATCTCTGGTTTCCTTCGAACCACCATTTGAACCCATCTGCAATTTCCATTAAGGGTCAGTCTTTTCAACTGAAGGTAAATGATCTCATCTTCTCTGTTGTTCATTACACATACGATATTTACATATTGTTGGTAGATAGCCTCATCATGTAGAATGAAATTGGTTTCTTTGGATACCTTTCAAAATTCAAGTGTAGCATCCTAATGTATCCTATTATGATCTTTCAGTTTGATTTTTACAAAGCTTTTATATAGACTAATCTCACCATTAACTGTACTTAATTGTGTATGTTCCTTTTATAATATTTTCCCAATATAGACTGAAGGTTATATTTATCATTTACATACTAAGATAACATTGTATGTAACTAAACTATTGCTTTTGTCTATTCCATTGTAGAAAATTGTTTAGAATAAAAATGACTGAATGCTATAGTTGACCATGAATGACTGGGTTGTGGCAAAGCTTGTTGACTTAAATCTTGTCTAAATAATTTAAGATTCACACGTCTCCATGACCTTGTCAGATTCATTACAGTATGATAATATTAAATTTTATGAATTAGTATTCTTTTCCATGATGTTCTTCAACCATAGTAAAAATCCATTCTTATCATCAATTTCCATTCATAATAAAATAATTTTAAAACTAACTACCTCTATGCATTATGTTATATTGAATTGATAGAGTTAAAAATTGAAACACTTTTAGTAAAATATTTTTTCTTTTTAGCCATATGAAACATCAAAATCTCTCTATCCATGCATTTTTTCCAACAAAGACAACCAATGAGCTTCAAGTATTTAGACAACGACCTGAAGAGTGCTCCCCATAAGTAAACTATAACATTCACTCATAACATCTTATCACAAGTAATGATCCATACCCAATACATGTTGGTTGTCACTTGATCTGTTATAACAGTCATGCAAGTATGGTATGCCTACAAATTCAAAGGTCACAAAAGGGAAGATTAACTTTACATGGCATATGTCATTACTGATGTGAAATTCAGTAGTTATTGTGGCTCGATTTACATTCTTACACTTTGAAAAGGAAAGCCAACCATTATTTGGGACATCAAATGTGGAGAATAGATGCTTTCATGTATCATGCCTTGTGTCAATGTTGTTGCTACTATAGGATGCGGTATTGAGAAATGACATGGACAATGACCCTTTAACATGAAAAAAAATATTTTTTTTGTCCACACTTTTACTAAACCCTAGGATGTGTTGAATTCTGCATGTCAAGGCCCAGTTGGGATGTTGTCTCGTTGTGTAAAATCAACATCCATGAATGAATCCACATAAGTTTTTCAGCAAAAGGATAAAAAATATTATCACGTGTCATTGAATTTTCAAAATTGGACACGGTTGTATATAAGATGTTGATTATGTTGGGTTTCATGTTATTAAGTAAACATTTCATAAAAACATGGATTTTTGTCTCTTCAGTCAAGGATGAAATTAAGTATGTAATTTAACTTTCTCATAGGAATGTCACTAATGCAACAATTTATTAATTTGTACCACTCATTCAAAATGTGAAACAAACAACAAGTTATTTTTATATATCATTTAAAGTACAAATTTGAAAAGTCGATTCTACAAGATGTGAGTGGAATTTCGGATATGGAGAAAAAATCACCACAAGTTCTTGTTGATTTTAATCAATTTCTCTAAAAGATTCACGTGCAAAGGACGTGCAACAACTAGTACTTGTATTAAGACAAACTATATAGTATACAAACATAGGATAATGTAAAAACTTTTTAAAACTAGAGAAATATGATATTTGTAGGTTTAAATCACAAACCATTCATTCCTTAGTCATAATATTATTATCCATAAGAAAAAGTGATTGCTCTAATCCGATTACAAACAAATTATTCATCAAATGCCACCTAAGATTCATCCTCTTGTGTTAGCTATAAATATTGTATACAGTTGCAACTAGAAAAATGGTAGTTGTCAGCTTAAAATTTTCAATGGTACGAGAATAATTCATTATTTCACATTCCTTTTTAACCCATCTAATTGTCTTCACTTATTCTTGTTCAACATATTTCAAATAGAAGGGATCAACACAATGAAATATGTATGTATTACCAATCTATTTTTGACTAGTGTTAGTACTTGTTATCCTTTTAGTAGATACAACAAATGATATGCGACCAAACAACATAAATTCAAGTAAAATAGTATCAAATTCAATAACATAGTTGAGGAGTCTCATTTTACTATGATTTCATCTTAAACAATTATCATTTTTATAAGAATATTCATATTTCACATTTCACACTGAAATTCTATAGTCTATATATCTGAAATTTTAGTATGCACCATAAATATGTTATAGTTCTTACATTCCTACTTTCTATTATTAAATTTTCATAAGAACTTTTGTAACTTTGATATTTTTCATTTAAAATATTCAGTAATATCTTGAACTAATTGAATTAGGTTCAATTATATGCATAAATATTAAAAACATGAAGGAATGTAAACACGTGATTCATCCACTCAGAAACATAGAACAATATGCCAATATCATTTATTTGTAACAAATTCCAACACTCCAATATATCTCCCATATTAACTTTTGTTCGCACTTTTTAACCTTTAAACTAGTGAAAAGAAACAATTTGGAGGAAAAATGGAAGAAATGGTTCCAATTAAATGACCTTATGTAGAAGTCAATGTTATGGTATTTGAAACTGATAATCAGTTGAGCAATACGTACTAGGGTTGAGTTTACTACAAGTTCCTTAAGTATTTAAAGAGTTATTATTCTTGATTTAGCGAATCCATCTTTCCTTAACACACTGAAGTTCATTTCTTCTAGATTTCCCCTTAGATTCAAATGATAACATTAATGATTATGAAACCTGCTACTTTAAAAAGACCTAAATAGTCTAGTGGGAGTTCTTAAAAAATGTGATAAATATCCTTTTCTGGTTTTTCACTTCTTTCAGTCAATAGTCATCTGATATGTTGATAAATTCACAGACTTCTTGAATAAGGAGTACTTATGTTTGTTTTCAAAATAAGGAGTTTGTACAAAATAACATAGTACTTCAATTTATTTAAGACCCATAAATCACTAATTGGAGACAAACCCCATAAATCACTAATTGGAGATAAAAAACCTTGTAATCGCTATTCAATGTTTGAGATCAATACGCAAACTATACAATCTCATGTTGGATCCAGTATTTTCACAATCATCATCTCTTTTGTTAACTCCCAAGCATTTTAGTTTGTATTCCAATTTCCTCATGTATTTTTGAATATTCAAGGTACTTTCATGAACCCTCACTAGTTACCCATGCTAGCAATCCACAAACCTTACATCAGTATAAGAAATTATAGGTGTTTAGGTAGGGATGGCAATGGGTCGGTTTTAGTCGAAACCAAACCAAACTCGAACCAAACCGAGACCGGTGAAACCGAACAGAATCCGAACCAAAATTAAAGTACAAATTGAAAAACTAAACCGAACCCGAACATACCCAAAATAGAACCTAGAAACCGAACCCAATCCAAACCAACTAAAACCATTCATATCAATGCACGCCTTGCACCCGAATCCATGGGAAGCTGACGGTGAACGGTGGCAATCGCCGGCCTAGACGATCCCCGGGGAGCCCGATCCTTGCAGATGAGTCGTTGACTAGAGTGGTCAAGACGACAAATTGTCATTGACATTAATTGTCCCAAGACCGGAAAAGCCCGGATGCTACGGCGGCGCCGGCTCGGAGGAGGAGGACAGTGGTCTAGCGAGGGGCGGGCTGGGTGGTTCACCGGAGAGGTGGAGGAGTGAAAGTGCTCGATCGGGTCATGCTTGAGGTCGGTAAGGACGTGTGACGACTGTTGGAGCTTATCCCGACCGGCTACCAAAGTCGGGTATGAGCCTCCTGGTTGCGGCGGCGGCGGCGGCCCGTGGCCACCGTCGAGCTGCTGTGGGGATGGGGTAGAGTCTCTGTTGGCCTCTGCCATGGTGGGATCGAGTCATGGCAGCGATGGCATCCCATCGAGCGCTCAGCGGAACACGGCACAGGAGCGCTGCTGTCAGTTTGCGCCGAGTCCGTGGCCGTTGATGGCTGTGTTGTGCCTCAGCTTCTGTTGATGGTCTAAGGCGGGTGTACCGAGCGGGGGAAAAGTAAGGCACCGCGGCGTGGGTAGCAACGTCCGTGGCTCTCGACTGCGCCGCCGAGGACGGGAATGGGGCCGGTTTGGTACAAAGAGGGGAAGGCGCTGTCGGGGTTCGGGAGGGTGGACTTGAAGTAGAATCAGGGCCGGAGAAGAGAAGAAGGGTTGGGAGGAACGGTGGCAGTCGCCAGCCTAGACAATCCCCGGGGAGCCCGATCCTTGCAGAGAAGAACGGTGGCAGTTCGCCATGAGCGTGCCGCCGTCTTGGGGAGGAGAAGATTGGGACGCTGACAGGGAAGATACGGTAGTGGAGTCCGGGAGGATGGGCTTCACCGCTGGGGTAATAAACCGAACGGAATTGAATGTGACGGTGATCGGATTTCATCCGGCCCGAACCGAAAACGGAAGAGTGGTCTAAAAAACAAGTTTTTCGGTTCGGATCGATTCGGTTTCGGTTCGTGTGGTTCTTTTTGACATGTTTAATTTTAAGTTAATATTGATCTATGGAGTTACTTCTTCATTAAAAAAAAAACCATGACAGATCTCTATAACCATAAAATTTTGGTAAATATAACAACAAAATAAGGTTACAATTATACTTTTAGCGGTTCTTGTTGGTAGACAACATGACACTCTGTCTAACAGAAGACACCAAGATGGTTAGACCGTTTGTTAGTGAGAGGTCCCAGGATCGAGCCCAGGCCACGGGATGAATATAATGACCAATTAAAAAAAAAGACAACATGGCACTCTCAAAGTTGTTGTCAATCTTCCAAATTGCATTCAATAGTTGGGTTACCAACACAGTTGATCATCAATACTACTATCTTGCAGCAACTAGGAGAGAGTTTCCTTGCATAGATGTTTAAGACAATGCTTTAGACACTACACACATTCCAAGGCCTCTAAATTGTCCACGTAGAATTAGACAATCCTTGGTGCACCACGTCCCTCAAGGAGAACATAATCAACCTGCATGTGTGCTAGTGTCAATTCTTCCTTTTATCCTTCATTCATGGGGCATGAGCATTAGGGATTTCTCTCTCTTTCTCGAATGAAGAAACTCATGGTCAAGGGTGTGTATCATCCATTTTATATAGGAGAGGCATAGATTGGGGTTTTATAAATCTGAAATCCTATTCCTTTTCCATTCACAAAAAACATGCTTGACTAATATACCATTTTAGTCAATTGAATGGTCTTCTACTCAATCGATTGAATATTTGTTGATCATGCATATTACAAGTTATTTGATTGGTTGAAACTTAGTCGTATGGATGGGTCAATCAATCATTTAACACTTCAAGCCATAATTTGATACTTGTGCAATCATTCCTAATCCATGCACCGATCAATTTAAGGACTTTAAGTTGTTTGTTTGGATTTTTTTAAACTGTTAATAAGTTGATTGATTGTCATTTAGTGACTTATTTGCCAAATCTTTAGGAAATCGACTGAAATATCTCTCGATTGGTTGGATCCCAAATTAGCCTATACATAATTCATAACCATTCTAAATATATTTGTGATATTAAACTTATTTTTCCTTGAACATTTTATGCACATGACCCTATATGACCCACATTGTGTTTGCAGTGATGTCGAGGACCTCACAAACAATGAATGGTATCCAGAAAAACATCACTACTACTTGAGTAATTGGGATAAGTTTGATAAGAATTCAATTTAAGAGTGATGAATGTTTCCCTAACTGTATAATCGCTTTGTCACAGATATCCAAATTGAACATGAGGCATGGATTTGTCATCCTTCTAATGTTCAATCTATATTTCTTGATCCATAGTAGACTTTTGAGCTACAATGAACTCAATATCAAACACTGACCATGATTGTGACCACATGTTCCATAGTCTTACTTATCCAGTAGTCACGATATAATTATATTAGTGAAAAACACTAGAGGGGGGTGAATTAAAATAATTCAACCAACAAACAACCACAAGGATGTTGAAGAAGGAGACAAGGGTTTAGAGTGGTTCCACCCTTAGCAAAAACTAAGGGAGTCAGTCCACTACTCAATTGTTTCCAATTAGGATTTTGAAAGTATTTGAATTTTATTACCTTCTCAAGGATGTTACACAAAATTACAAATACCTTCCCAAACCCTTTGGATAGCCTTCACCCGAAGTCATCTCACCAACCTTGAAGCATCCTTCACATGAAGTAACTTCAAGCTCCCCCTTGAAGTAGCCTTCCTCCTTGAAGTAGCTTCTCGTTGAGACCTTCTAGAAGTAGTCCAAAGTCCTCCTTCTCCACCTGAGAAGATTTCACCCTCTCCACTCCGCAGCCTCCAACCTAGGAGTAGCAAGGAGAGTACAATGCAATAAGAAAGAACAAGAAAGGAAAAAGGAAATTACAATTACCACTTAAGCACAAGGCTTGAATCCTATATCAAGCGTTTTGATCTCCTATCCAATGTGTATGAAAGTGGAACTATAGTGGGTAGGAGATTCTAGCCTATAGGACACGAAATGCCAACAATGGAAATGATTAGCAAGTGTTGAAGTTGCTCAATTGCTCATAAGAATTGATTCTCAATTGCAAGTACGTGTACTCAAGTGAGTTTAGGTGTCCTAAGGCATGTCCTATTTATAGGAATGGCCTACTAGTGCTTAGGGACGTTCTAGACACTTTCTAGGGGGTTCTTAGTGCTCAACTAGCCGTTAGGTATCCACTAATTACGTTTGTAACGACTAGTTAATTAACTCTGAAAAGTGCAGACAGAACCTTTCTCGATCGAGAAGTTTGTCGACCGAGTGTCTCTCGGTCGAGAATTTCGTCGATCAAGGGAAGTTCTGGGGAAAGTGTATTGCAACGTTCAACTCAACTCCCAACCACTTTTTCCCACCAAGTCTAACAGCTATAGAACCTGCTCAAGACTTAGTCTCGGTCGAAATTAAGTTCGACTGAATATGTGCTTATATAGGCTTATGTGCAGGCTATTCATCAGTGTACGTGCATTAGACTTAGGTGTTTCTCGATCGAGAAATTATTCAACCGAGAGTATCTCAGTCGAGAAGTGTTTCGACCGAGGCAGACTCCGTTTCAATACTTTAAATCGTATGCTAAGTGTAAAAATAAATGTGCAATTGTGATGCTCACTTAGGGTATATCCTATCTAAGTGTTGTGTGTAGATAGGAAGATCTAACCACTTGATTTACATGATATCTAAGTACTTGTACATTATATATTTGTACAAGTTTACATTTGATTACAATCATGAAAATAAAGCAATTTAAGCATGTAGATCTTCTAAAACTTTCTCATCCACCTTGTTCCTGAAATACTCAAGTAGCACGTTAGATCCACAAGAATGAAATGTTTGTCATTTTCAAAACAAAAGGATTTTGATGATGTCCATTTAGCCAACAATCTCCCCCTTTTTGAAGATGACAAACATTTCTAAATATAACTCAAATAAACTTAAATAATATTGAGTTGAGTTTCATACGTAAAATTTACCTTGTGTATACATTCTCTTGTTTATGGAATGTGATATAGCAACATTTGATGTGAAGCCAAGAGAGTATGTATGAAACTCATTGATTGAGTATTTAAGATTTATATTATTTCTCCCCCTTTGTCATTTCAAAAAGATAACTGTTAAAAACATCTGTTAAGACTCCCCCTTTATTGGTTCTCCCCTTTCAAAAAGATAATCGTTAAAAACATGCTAAAAGATGTCCATTTACAACAAACAATTAGGAGGGACACATTCCATCTACGTCATTCTCAATAATTTATATTTGTCATACTTCACCCAATCACTACCTTTCTGGTAACTCGTATTCAAAGTCATGTTGAGTAGTGCTAAACTATATTAAATGACATATGATTACTGTAGTGAATTCAGTTCTAAGGATCATTATCACCACTATGATATTGAGATGTGATTCTGATGGCCATACAATAGATTCCACATATCATTATCAAGGTGGGTATATCCATTCAATTGTTCTTTGACAAATACCTATGTGTTTATTTCAATATTCAATATCATGACTAATGAGATATAGTCATCATTCAACACACAAAAAAACAAACACACACTAGTCTTTTGTATTATTATTTTATCATTACTTCAACAAAAATATATGACTTGGATACAAGAATGATTAATCTTTAGTATACATTTGACATTGCGTTCATGTTCTTAACCCAAAGTAATATGACATTGAACCAAACCTTCTTAGAACATTCTAATATGCCATATTTTCAAATATTCTTAGGACATTATCACAATGTTAATTGATTATCTCATACTGAAACATACATTATAGTTGGAATTGACTTTTATTCATTATCAAATCAAGTACAAAGTATCTCGATACAATCATCATATGGAAGGGTCACATGGCATGCACACCAACATTCACTAACTTGCACTAGATCCAATCACTCATGAATCTAGCTCCAAGTAATCTAACATAACCATCATTCTTTAGCCTTGACAATGCTTTCATCTGATAAAAAACATTTCTTTTAGTTGGTAATCTACATATGTATGCCTTTCCTTAATGTAAAATCTCTTATATGAGATGATAATGCCATACTATGTGCTTGGATTCCAAATGCAATCTGGATTCTTTATCTTGTATAATATCTCCATTATTGGCACACTTAGTTCTAGTACGTCGTTGATGGATGAAACCACCCAAAGTTCACTAGTGAAAATGTTGATCCATACACCTTTCTTTACTGTGTTGGAAGTAGCAATATACTCAAATTAAATTTTTAAATCACCTACTATCTCTTTCTTAGAACTCTTCCCGCTTATAGAGCCACTATTTTGGCAAAACACAAACCCCAATTGCAACCTACAACCATACCTATTAGTTTGGAAGCTTGAGTTAGTGTAACCTTTTACAATTAACTCTTCCTCATATTTATCAACCTACAATTGATTTTCAATTCTTCTAAAGTACTTAAAGATGCGCTTTTTGACAACCCAGTGACCTTTACTATGATCTAATTTGTATCAACTTGTCATGCTAAAAGCTTACAAGATGACAACTATGCACATAGTGTTTGCATACATGATTGATGCGTTTAAAAACATATGAAAGCTTACCAATGTGTGCCCTATCTTCCAAAGAGATGGGACATTGAGTTTTAGAGAAATTTACATGGCTAAGTTTCCTCTCTTACAATCTTGCATATTGTACCCTTTTAGCACATTTTAAATGTATGTATTTTGACTTAGACCAAGAGTCCTTGTAAATATATCTCTATAGATCTTGATTCCTAGCATATAGGATGCTTCTCCTAAGTTCTTCATAGATAAGGTATTTCCCAACCAATTCTTAATAGTATGTCATCTACATATAGTATGAGGAATACAACCAATAAAATTCTTGTTAGCACAAGCATCATCCTTATTTGGTATAAATATAAACTCTGACTATTTTATCAAAAGTAAGATTCTATCTTCTAGATGCTTTCTTCACTCCGTTGATTGGCCTCTGTATCTTACACATTTCTTAGGCTTCATTTGGAGAGCTAAAACCTTTAGTCTGTCTTGTGTATACATCATCAAGAAGACTCATATTAATGAATGTAGTTTTGACATCCATTTACTAAATTTCATAGTCATGACAAGCTACAATGGAAAGCCTAATGCTGATATATTTAACCATGGAAATAGATAAAATGGGTTTCATAATAGTAAACACCTTGAAATTATTTATTCCCTTTTCAAATCAATCACCACTTATAGGTTTATACATTGTCGTCCATGTTGTTATTCTTCTTGATGACCCATATGAAACCTATGGGTTTACCCCTTCAGGTGGATTTAACAGGGTCCATACCTTATTATCTTATGTTGATTCCATCTTAGATCTCATGTCTTAAAGTCATTTTTTCTTGTATTATAGTCCACTTAATATCCTCATTGTATGTTATCGTCTCATCATCAATACTAACAAACAAATCCTCATGTTTAGTCATAAGAAATATACATCTCTATAGATCTAGACATGCCACAAAGACATTCAATGTTCTTGTGTTGCATGAGAAATTTAATATTAACAATGGCTTGTGGTTCTACTTTTTCCTCACCTACCTCCACAGGTTCAATGATATCTTGTTGGTGTCAAACTTGTTTAATTCTATTTTCCTCCTAGTGATACCTTTGGAAATGAGTTTCTCTTTAAAGAATACATTAGTTTAGGAATCAAACACTCTGTTGTTTGATGTAGTATATAAGTAGTACCCTTAGGTCCCTTAGGATATTGAAAAAAACATTTTTTTGTTTAGGTCAACATTTATTAGAAAATAGTTTCCCAATATGAGATTCACATCCCTAAACCTTCATTATAGATATATTGGGACATTCCTCCATCCATACCTCATATGATATTTTGTGATCCAATTTAGGAGGTAAGTAATTAAGTGTAGATATTGCAGTTTCTAAAGCATATACCCATAAGGAAGTCAGGAGATTATATACACTCATCATTGATTATATTGTGTCCAACAAGGTTAAATCTTTCTTTTTGATAGACCATTATGTTGTGACATTCTAGAAGGAGTCAACTATCAATACCTTTGTCTCTTAAAAGGTCCTCAAAAGCCAACAAGTTTGTAGCTTGGGTGGTAAAGACACAAGCTCTCCAATGAAGGGACCCGAGTATGCAACCCAAATTGTGCGCCGTGAGAATGAACTATTTCGTCATGTAGACTGGACCACTGTGTGATTTGAATGCCCTTATGGTGTGCTAGTATTGGGGGGTTTACACTACTAGAGTGGGGTCACCATCGTGGCTCCTCCCAGGGTGTAGGAAAATATGGCATCTAATAGGCAGTGGAAACAAAAATTTTACTTCCATATTTCCCATTAAAATAGTGAATCACGTCAATAACTATATAATGACAAAGATGATTTTGGGGATATATCTGGTCTTGAAGCAAGTCTAGCGACAATCTCCTCATTGTTGTAGTTGTGTAGCTGTCTTCTAGTTGCACTGGGATGACTTTTGCAGTAGTTCATGGTCTTCACCATGGACAACATGCTAACATTGTCCTCCTAGCGGAAGGCAATGGCCTCCACGCCTCTATGGAAGTCCACACAGACTACCTAGAACTCATATCATTCTACTAGAACAGACATGAAGGAGTTTTCCATCTCATTGGTGTACTAGTCACCAACTTGCTCTCCCACAATTGTTCTCCCTTGCTATCCCTCCCTTTATCGGGTAGGACTTGCTTGGGTTCTCTCAGTTACCACAACCAGAAAAGACAAACAATTATCATAGGCAATTGATGTGGTTGATAAGCCCACATTACCCCTCTATTTATAGGAGGGTTAGGGCCAAGGTTCCCAGTCTGTGTGGGAGTAGAAGGGACCAGAACCTCACAAAAACTCACAAACTACAAACGGCAAAATGATCAGTTCGCTAGGTGAACTGAACAATTGGCATGCGAGCTGATCGGTTCACCCAATGAATCGATCATTTTGTCATGTTTTCCAATCACATGAATTGGAAATTCTAATCCAATTAATGCACGACATGACGTCAACACTAATCCTTGTTGCAATCGAATTGCACCACGAACTGGGTGTTTCACTTTTTGAAATGGTCGTCTCACAACAAAGAACTATCCATTTCATTACTCAAATTGGTTGTTCCACTCCACAACTCATCTAGAATTCACCCAATGCAATATCCAATCAACCTGACACTCCAACCGGTTGGTTCAACACCTGAATCGGTTGGTTGGGAGCCCAATCAGTTGATTTGTTGCTTGAATTGAATACCTAAACATTTTAGCAATCAATTAAATTATCATTCATGATCAAAACTCTTTTTTAGGTGTATCCTATCTGTGTGACCCTATAGGTCCCATATTACGTTGGAAGTGAATGTTCATAACCAATTATGACATTACAATAAAGAGCAATGCCTAGTCACACATCATTGCTACCCAAGTAAATGGAAAGTTAGAGAACAACTTCAACCTACAATATGTGATTGGTGCTATAGTATTTGTATAGTTCCTTTGTCATTGATATACAGATTGAACTCTGGGCAAGGAATAGTCATCCTCTTCATCATTCAATCCATGCTCCTTGAACTAGATAAGACTATCTGTCATATATGTAAGCTCAATATCACATATTGACTCACATGTGTATGGCCATGCATTTCTCAATCTTTCTAATCAAGTGTCCAAGATATCATATTCCTATAGGAGGGACAAATCCCATCTACATCACTCACTATCATCCCCATGTGTTATAGTGCACCCAATCATCACCTTTATGGCAACCCTTATTTAGGATCACATTGGATGATGTCAATGTATACTGAATGACATGTGATAAGTGTAGTGACTTTAGGTAAGAACCACAATCACCACCAACACTATAAGAGATGATTCTAACTACCAATTATAGTTTCCATGTATCACTCTTATGGTGGGTCTTTTTGGTACACTGTTATCTAACAAGTATCTATGTTCTTGGTTTGATATCACATATCATGACTGATGATATCTTGTCATCAACCAACACACACTCTAGTCTTATGTGTATCAGCCTTCCACAATAACATCCGACTAGGGAATGTATATACTCTTAACATCTATATGATGTCATTGTTCAAGTCATGTACTTGAAGACATAAATCATTGAGTAAAATCATTCTCTAGACATTTATTATGTTACTTCATTATCTCATAACTAAATAAAAAAATAAATTGGAAGCTTTTCTTTATTATTAATCAAATCATTTACAACTTATGTGATTACAATTGTCATGTGATTGTCTCTCTGGGCTTACATGCCAACAGAATCCCATTTGCACATAGAGCCAATCATTTATGAATCTTATGCTAAGTGATCTAAGATGACATGCTTCTGTTGCAAAAGTGCTTTTGTTAAGGGGTCAACAACATTGTTATCAGTTGGTACTATGCAAATCTTCACATCTCCTCATTGTACGATATCTCGTATGAGATGGAAGCACCTTTGTATATGCTTGGAATGTTGATTCGATCTGGGTTCCTTAGCTTGTGTAATAGCTCCATTGTTGTCACAATATAGCTCCATTGTGTCATTCATGCTTGGAACAACCCTAGGTTCAGAGATGAACTTTTTGATCCAGACATCCTCCTTTGCTCCATTCAATGCATCAATATACTTGACCTCAGTTGTAGAATCAACAACTATCTCTTTCTTGGAACTTTTCAAACTCACAACTCTGTTGTTTAGGCAAAACATACATTCAGATTGCAATATGTAATCATCTTTGTCAATTTCAAAACTTGTGTTGGTTTAACCCTTTATCACCAACTCTTCCTCTCCGTCGTAGACAAGGAACTAATCCTTAGTTCTTCTGAAGTACTTAAGGATGTTCTTCATGGCTGTCCAGTGAGCATCACCTAGATCTGAATGATATCTACTCATCATGCTCAAGGCATATGAGACATCGACACATGTACACAAAATTGCATACATGATGGAACCAATTGTGGATGCACATGGAATCTTACTCATGCGTCCCCTTTATTCACAAGAACTGGGACATGGAACCTTAGAGATGGTAACTCCATGACACATGGGCAAGTTTCCTCTCTTTGAGCTCTTCGTGCTGAACCTCTTCAACACTTTGTCAATGTATGTGCTCTAACTTAGTCCAAGAAGCCTTCTAGATCTATCTCTATAGATCTTGATCCCCAAAATGTAGGATTCTTCTCCCAAGTCTTCCATAAAAAGTGTATCTATTAGCCATGTCTTTACCTTTTGTAAAGTAAGGATGTCATTCCCCATCGATAGTATGTCATATTCATACAATATGAGGAATACAATCATTCTCCCACTAAACTTCTTGTGTACACAAGGTCCATCTTCAGTTTGAGTAAAGCCAAAGTCTTTGACTGTCTAATCAAAATGAAGATTCTAGCTCCAAGATGCTTGCTTCAATCCCTAGATTGAACTTTGTACCTTATAGACTTTATTTGCATCCTTTGGATTTATAAAACTCTCAGGTTGTATCATGTACACATCCTCAAGAAGATTCCCATTTAGTAATGCAGTTTTAACATCCATCTTTCAAATCTCATAGTCGTGATAAGTTGCAATGGCAAGCATGATCATGATGGACTTAACCATGGCATCTGGACAAAAGGTTTTGTCATAGTCAACACCTTGAATTTGTCTGAAACCCTTTGCAACTAATCTGGCCTTATAGGTTTGTAATTTACCATACATGTTAGTGTTCTTCTTGAAGACCCACATGTACCCTATGGGTTTTACCCCTATAGGTGAATCCACCAAGGTCCATACGTTGTTGGTGTACATGGATTCCATATCAGATCTCATGGCCTCAAGCAATTTCTCATACTTTGGTCCTTCAGTAGATTCTAGATAGGTTGTTGGCTCATCATCTATGATAAAATCCCTGCCTTCCTAAGTTATAAGATATCCAAATATTTTAGGTTCAAGGTGTGTCCTACTAGATCTACAAAGTTCTTGTGTTATTTGAGGAATTTGAGATTCCGTAATGACTTGTGACTCTCCTTATTCCTCTTGTACATCTTTTGGTTCAATGTTTTCTTGTTGATCTCAAACCTCTTCATGTTCTACTTTTCTCCCACTAATTCCTTTGGAAATAAAATCCTTTTCTAGGAATAGATCGATCCTGACAACAAACACTTTATTGTCAGATGGAATGTAAAAGTAGTATCCCTTAGTTTCCTTAGGATATCCAACAAAATAACATTTATTGGATTTGGGTCCAAGCTTTTTAGGTAACATTTTCTTGACATAAGCTTCACATCCCCAAATCTTCATAAAAGACATATTGGGACGTTTCCCATGCCATATCTCATATGGTGTATTTTGAACCAATTTAGTTGGTACTCAGTTTATTGTAAACGTGGAAGTTTCAAGAACATAACCCCAGAAGGTAGTCAGAAGTTCAACTAAACTCATGATTGATCGCGCCATATATTGCAATGTGTGTTTCCTTCTTTCTGATACACCATTATGTTGTGGTGTTCCAGGAAGAGTATGTTGTGATACGATACCACAGGCTCGTAGAAGGTCCTCAAACTCTTGGCTTAAGTATTCTCCACCTCGATCAGAATGAAGTGCCTTAATACTTTTTTCAAGTTGGTTATGTACTTCATTCATAAACTCCTTGAACTTTTCAAGAGTTTCTGACGTATGTTTTATCAAGTAAACATAACCATACCTACTGAAGTAATTAGTAAAGGTAATCGGGTATTGATACCCACCTCTAGCATTTGTTCTAAAAGGGCTGCATACATCACTATGTATGAGTCCTAATAGATCACTAGCCCTTTCATTGTTTCCAGTGAAAGGGTCTTACTCATCTTTCCCAACAAACAAGATTCACATGTCTATATTGATTCAAAATCAAAAGAGTTCAAATAATCATCTTTATGAAATATAGATACACGATTCTCATTTATGTGCCCTAGACGACAATGCCAAAGGTATGCTTTTTTTGAATTAACAAGTTTTAGTCTTTTAGCATTTATATTATAAATATTCATCTTTATATCTAGAAAATAAAGACCATAAGACATTGGGGCACTGCCATAAAAGATCCCATCTTTAGAAATAGAACATTGACGATTCTTAATATGAAATTCATATGCATCATTATCCATAAAAGATACATAAATGATGCTTATATTTATGGAAAGTACATAATAGCAGTTCAATAACTTTATTATAAGCCTTGTGGACAGAGATAAACTATAGGTTCCAACTGTAGTAGCAACAACTCTTGCTCTATTTGTGACTCGTTGTTCTACCTCACCCTTTCCCAAAGGTCTACTTCTATTCAAATCTTACATATTCTAGTATATGTGAGATCCACATCCAGTATGAAGTACCCATCATGAAGAAGTAGATAAATTTATCTAAATAACATATATACCTGAAGTAGAGATCTCTATCCCCATCTTCTTCATTTTGAATGCTTCAAGTACAAAGGACAAATTCCTCTTATACCTTTCTTTCTCCTCTTAAGTGTTGAAGATCTCGATTTCTACTTAGCCTCATAACTCTTCATGGCCTTGCTTTCATCCATTGGACTCAACTCCACTGATCATCATCACAGATTTGTCCTTCTTCACTCCTGCTTTAGTTGCCAAGAAAATCTAACAACGGTCTAGCCACATTATTCAAGTGATAACACCCAACAAAATGACTATATGATTCAGGCAATGATTGCAGAATCATATCTGTGGCCAAATCTTGGCTCAAGGAGAATTCTAGTTCTTCTAGATGGTCCATATGCCCAATCATATTGAGTACATGGGCCTCTACTGAGTCTCCCTCTGTCATCTTACACTCAAAGAGCACCTTTGAGACATTGTACCTTTCTTGCTTTGTGAGGTAATGATTCAAGTCCCTAAGACATCTCACCATTTCAAGTATCCCCATATCTTCACATATCTCATGCAACTGATAGTTCGTGCAGCTTAGCACAAGGTGCCAATAAGCACCCACTTTATCCCTAGGTGCATCAGGAGCAAGTATTTGTGGCACTAGTTTATCTAGGACATAGAGTTTATGCTCATCATTGAGAACCCTTCTCAATGTCCAAAACCAGTTGTGGAAATTTGTCCCGTCAAGTTTGTCCTTCTTAAGAACTGATCGCAACAACAATTTGTTTGTCATTTGATTATACAAGATAAAAATTGCATTTTTAAAAAACCTTTTTGATTTGATTTGATTTGATATGAAAAGTTGACAATATTTAATTAGGTTTTCAATTAATTATTTCTCCCATTATTTTATTCAACTTGATATCCCTCATATATCAATTTACAAGATTGCATCATACAATCTTCTAATGAGCCAAGCTCCAAAGCAATTCAACTATTACCCAACCAACACCAGCATCCATAGTCAATTATCAAGGTAGGAAACTTTTGCCAATTGCATCATATGTAATTCTTGGATAGATGACTTGTGCAACTCCTTTCCATCATCATTTGTATGCTTCTAGGTGCTTAATCCTATTAAGATCACCCAGTTAATCCTGACCTAAAAGACAACATGATAATAATGCACCCCGCTTGAGCATAACTACATTACAACCATTACGCTTCCATGAGATGGATGACATACCATGCTAGGGCGTAACCTACACTTAGTCGACCAAGCTCTTCATGTGTGTTGCTAATGGAAAGCATCTAAGACTTAGTATTTTATTGAGGGAGCTTGTATTTATAAATACATATACTTTATCCAATCACTACATATATAGAACGTATCATATACATGTTATATCATAAAATGAAAACACATATTAAAAAAGGAGATGGTTATGGCCAATATATGTAATTCGTGGGAGCCACAAGGAATTACCACAACCTAGGGTCTACATATCATGCAGAAACCTATTTTTGATGAAGATTTGTGCTTGCTAATCTGGGTTGATCAGTTCAACCCTTGAACCGATCGTCTCACTTCCTAGTCAGTCAGTTGGTTCCAGGGTCACCTGGAATTCAGTCCACCATCTACTAGATCCTCCAATTAATTGAATGGACCTCCAGTCGATCGATCCTTCTTGGTCCTCCATTTTCTAGGCTGGTCTTCTTCATAGTAACAAGAAATTAAACTATCATAATATTACATGATTATATAGAGAAACCTCGAGTTACATTCAAGGGAATAAAGGGTAGGAGAGAATCATACTTTTACAATTAGAAGATAAGGTAGAGTCTCGGTATGCAAACCAAGATCAAACAAGAATTAAATACACAACCACCATGCATAGATAATAAGGTTTATTAGTCATAACCATGCTACACACCCACCATCAAAACCATCTTTTATGGAGAGGTGTGTATATATCACACACACACACATACACACACATACACACACACACACACACACACACACACACACACACACACACATATATATATATATATATATATATATATATATATATATATATATATATATATATAAGTTTGGGATTTGTGGTATTTGATCATACATTAATATTCACATTGTATGCATTAAATAAATAATAAAACTAAAAATCTGATCATATTGATTATCCCAAAATATAGTAGACTGATGAGGCTCTAATACCACTGTAGGGAAATATGACATCAGATATGTAGCGGAAACAAAAATTTATTGCCATATTTCTCATCAAACCAGTAGATCCCGTTAATAAATATATAATGGAAAAGGTGGTTTTGAGGATATACTTGGTCCTGGAGCAAGTCCAGTGACAATCCCCTTGTCACTGTAGTTGTGCAGCTATCTTCTAATTATACAGGGACGACATCTGTAGCAACTCCTAGTCTTCACCACAGACAATAGGATGACATTGTCCTCCTAGAGGCAGGCAACGACCTCCACGCCTCTATGGAAGTCCACACAAAATTCCTAGTACTCCTGTTGTTCTACTAGAATAGATAGGAAGGAATTGTCCCTCCCATTGGTGTACTAGTCATCAACTTGCTCTCCCACAATTATTCTCCCTTACTATCCCTCCCTTTATTTGATAAGACTTGCTCAGGTTCTCTTAAATACCACAAACAGAGAAAACAAACAATTATTAGAGGTAGTTGATGTGTCTGAGAATCCCCCAGTACCCCTCTATTTATAGGAGGGTTAGGTTCATGGCTCCCAGTCTGTGTAGAAGTGGAAGGGATTAGAATCTCATGAAAATTTGCAAACTACAAATGGTGAATCAGTCAGTTCTCTAGGGGAACTGATTGGTTTGCATGCGAGCCAATCGATTCACCTAGTGAACCGGTCATTTTTTCATGTTTCCCAATCACATATGAATTGACAATTTTAACCCAATTAATGCACGACATGACGTCAACACTAATCCTTGATGCAATCAAATTGCACCATGAACTAGACATTTCTCTTTGCGAAACGATCATCTCACAATAGTGAATCGATCAGTTTGTTATGAAAATCATTCAATTCACTCCCCAGCTCATCCAGAATTCAACCGATGCAATATCCAATCAACTTGACACTTCAACAGGTCGGTTCAACACTTTGTAAAGAAGTGAAACCACATCTCTACTAAAAATTTGAACAATAGAACCTCCAATCCAAACACACTTCAAAGGTATGCTGGGAGTGGGTGTAAAATTTTCAAATCTTTATTAATGGTATATTAAACAACCAAAGTGTAGCAGCAGAATAAAACATGACTATATTCAATTTATAAAACAAGGTAACATCTTAAACTTACATCATAAGGATCCATGTAGAGGAAATCTAAACCACCTCAAGATTGTATCCAAGCTTTAACTTTTCAATCTAAGTCCATGTCAACATGCCTTGTCATCCAAGTCCTCCACCTAGGGCTGGAAGCATACCCCAGCAAGAAAAGAAAAATAGATAACATCAACAAAGGCTGGTATGTGCATATAAAATAGTAAATTGATTAATATAAGAAATAAAGGACAATAAAATAAAAGGCTTCCCATATAAAGGAAAAGTACCAACCAAGTGGGTATCAATAGAATAGATCTCAACAAGAATGATACTTTCCATAAAACAACATAAAAAGATTGTGCCATATGTACATCCACTACCATGGTAGAAAATGAAGCACAGGTAGGGCACACACCCCACAATCATCATCAATATTATGTATGCATGTGAGATAAACATAGCCCTAGAACAATATAAAGACAAAGGTGGCCAATTCTCATAAACTTCAAACCTAATAGAGAAAGGGATAATGCCAATCTCCCAAATATATAGAATATGGGCCAAGAATCAGACATCTTGCCCTGGGTATGAGGTTCCTTTCCATCCCAAAAGAGTAAGAAATATCACATCTGCTCGGTAGGAAATAACACATCTTCCATAAACAAAAACCAATGCAATTACACTACTCTAGTTCTACTGAATCACATAGCATGTTAAATGTGGAGGCATAAAAAAGTATAGTCAGATTATACAATGTTGACATCACACAATGGGAAACACATACATCCACATGCAAGTGGGAACAAGATATCACATATCCACAAATAAACATCCACATCATAGTGGGAACAAATCATCAAAAGTACACCATGCACCAAGGCACAAGATAAGAGTCAAGAGAATATCCAAGATTACCACAAACAAGATAGTTCATTAGAACCATGGTATCAAAAGATAACAACAATGTGTATAGGATATTGTCCGTAGGACCAAGAGAAAGAAGCATATATGATAACTGCTCAATAGGAATAATCAGGGATGCAAACATACCTCAACTTCAGCGTCCAAAGTCCAAAGTCACTTCTAGGTCCAAGCCTAGGTATCCAAAGAACCTATTAAACATATAGGTAGATTTTATGTCAATTTCTTATTCATTATTCAAACCCTAAAAACCACCTTTTTCATTATTGGGGAATTAGTTTTCTAAAACCATACCACATTTTAGTATATGTCATTAGGAGTCCAAAACATATTTTATTATATTTTTTGATTTATAGATATTTACTTATGAATTCCACAAGTTATCATCTAATTAAATAGATCCATTGAAAATTTCATATCATTAAACACTGGATTTAGGTACCAAAACTAGTATCATTAGAAAGATCTTGTTTTTCTGATTCCAACAAATATTTTTCCTTATTTTTCTGATCATCCATTAATTAGTTATTAATTTTTAAACATCAGCCAATCAGGAAATTACATGTTAGGAAATCAGAGATGAGAGAGAAGAGAGAGGGAGATTGGGTCCGACCCAGCTAACATGGCCCCAAAACAAGTTGCCAAGTCAGTCGGTCAACCGCTGATTGACTCACCCAAAAAGAAAAGAAAACGACTAAAGTGACCTTGCGTGAAAGAGCCAAGAAAGAGGAAAGTGGATGGCAAAAGTGGAAATATGGGAGGGGGATTCATCCCTTCTCCACCACCCGCCATAGATGCGGGTTGAGCAGTAGGTTGAGACCCAGCTTTGGGTGTTTCCCCCAACGGCGATGAAACAACAAACTCAAAACACGAAAACAAAGCTCGAGGCCTAACGAACATACCTCAAGAATGAATCGAAGAACGAAGCATGCTCCTCCATGCTAGAGGTGCCACAAACTAGGGTATAAACTAGGATGTTGATGACCAAACCATCGGAGTGTGAGGCAATTGAGAGTGTAGAACGATTGCTCGAGAAACCACACACACCCAAGTACCCATATATATAGGCAAGGGTTAGAGTAGTAGAGAGGAAGAGGGTGGCCTTCATGCCATGAAGCCCAAGAATTGGGGTTTCCCCGCTTACTTGCCAAAATGATACGAGTAGAGGGTCCACACTTGCGGAATCACATCCCGAGTCTAAAGAACCAAAAATCTTAGACAATGGTCAAGAGATGACCGAGAAAATCTCTATTTACCAATTACTCCCACCGCAGGTACTGTTTATGCGGGGGTTCTCCTACTCAAGGTAGGAGACGCAATCCCAACCATCTGCGTAGAGATCAGATAGTCCAAACAAAGATGAAAATTGGGAAAATAAAGCTTAGCACGTGACAGCCAAACTCAAATCTGACTAAAGGGATGCTCAAATTTATTTCTCATTTTCTCTCTCCTCAATCGAGGGTCCAAACGAATCCCAAATTAGGTAAAATTTTACACAGAGGCTAATTAAAACATGTGGATTCTGAATATAAAATTAGATTTTCCTTTTGAAAAATTTTAATGTGTTAAGTAAATCAAATCTCATTTTCTCTTTCCTCCTTCATTAATGGCATTGGGATTAACCAAATTTGATGTAACTTGACCCACAAGTCATATTTAATGTGTTGGATACAAATTTGCCATCAATTTTACACGTTGGAGTTATTTGCATATTTATTTAATATTTTGAAGGTTCTACACACTTTCTCTCTCCTGATTTCTCCTTTTAAACAAACTTTCTCCAATTTGGATGAAAATTCACCCAAAGGCTATATTTATTATGTCGATTATGAATCTAAGATTATTTTCCTCTTTTGGAGTCATTTATTATTTTATTTGATATTTTGGGGAAAACACACATCTTCTTTTCCAAATTGAATTAAATGAATTATTATAATGTGAATAATGTGATACTTGACTCCCAAATCAATTAGGACCCAAGGAACACAATTTTAAACTTAGAGTTCACTTTTGGGATTTCTTTTTATGAGATATGTCATATGGCCCATTAGTTCATTATGTATCCAATTAAGTTCTTTAATTTATTATTATTATCCAAATGAGTAATATGTGATTATTAAGCACAAATTATTATGTGTTCCCTTATATACTTGAGGTGACACATTTTATGTTCCATTATTAGCATAGGTATAAAACCTTAACCTTGTTTGGCTAAACCCAAAAAGATCAAACTTCTAGGGTAGGGTTCAAGATCTGGTATGTTACAACACTTCACCCCTTAAAAGGATTTTGTCCTCGAAATCTAATGGTCCAAACATCAACAACCAACTACTCTCCAACCCTTAAAGAGTTCAACCTTAACAAGTTAATCTAAACATCTTTTTAGAGCTACCCAAATCTCTTAGTTGTGAATTTTTTTAGAGATTTATTGTGTTCATGTATCCCACTAGAAGTCACCATCTAGGGTTGAGTTTTAGGTCCTTGTGTTTCTAACCTATCAACTCTACATGAACATCTAAAAGTCATACGATAGGTCAACTACACCTTTATATCGAACCTAGTCACAAAAACTAGGGTTATATTACTATTCCAACTATTCCTAGGGTTTCTCTTCATTGGGACTTAGTTCAAGAAAACATCGACAAACTAGAGAAATTTTTTGTACATATAGTAGTATAATGAAAATAATTCTTGTTGATGAAATACTTTGCGATGTAAAACCAACATGCATGCTAAAAATCAATACGAGAACCAAGTCGCAATATCTCCATAATAAGACCTCTTATCATAGTCTCATCCTCAAACCAAACCTTATTGCATCTAAAGATCATCATTGATCAAAACTAGGGTGAACATCTCACCTAGAGGCAACTATATAAGTCAAGGGTCTAACTAGGGAGACAAAATTGAAATGGTCTAATTCCGACTACCATGGGCTCTGATACCATGTTGTAAAGAAGTGAAACCATCTCTCTACTAAAAATTTGAACAATAGAACCTCCAATCCAAACACACTTCAACGATATTCTTGGAGTGGGTGTAAAATTTTCAAATATTAATTAATGGTATACAAAACAACCAAAGTGTAGCAGCGGAATAAAACATGACTATATTCAATTTATAAAATAAGGTAACATCTTAAACTTACATCATAAGGATCCATGTAGAGGAAATATAAACCACCTCAAGATTGTCTCCAAGCTTTAACTTTTCAATCTAAGTCTGGGTCAACATGCCTTGTCATCCAAGTCCTCCACCTAGGGTTGGAAGCATACCCCAACAAGAAGAGAAAAATAGATAACATCAACAAAGGCTGGTATATGCATATAAAATAGTAAATTGAGAAATATGAGAAATAAAGGACAACAAAATAAAAGGCTTCCCATAGAAAAGAAAAGTACCACCCAAGTGGGTATCAAGAGAATAGATCTCAACAAGAATGATATTTGCCATAAAACAACATAAAAATATTGTGCCATATATACATCCACTACCATGGTAAAAAATGAAACACATGTAGGGCACACACCCCACAATCATCATCAATATCCTGCATGCATGTGAGATAAACATAGCCCTAGAACAATATAAAGACAAAGGCGGCCAAGTCTCATAAACTTCAAACCTGATAGAGAAATGGATACTACCAATCTCCCAAATATATAAAACATGGGCCAAGAATCACACATCTTACCCTGGGTATGAGGTTCCTTTCCATCCCAAAAGAGCAGGAAATATCACATCTGCTCAGTAGGAAATAACACATCTACCTTAAACAAAAACCAATGTAATTACACTACTAAGCGATCTCTAGACGCTTTTGAGGGCTTTTTAACTCAAAACCAAATAACTCAATAACTCATAACTCAGCTAACTCCCCCATTCCCCCACAACTCAGGCTCATAACTCAATGTGCTACTAAATCACATAGCATGTTAAATGTAGAGGCAAGTAGAAAAGTATAGTCTGATTATACAGTGTTTCCATCACACAATGGACAACACATACATCCACATGCAAGTGGGAACAAGATATCACATATCCACAAATAAACATCCACATCATAGTGGGCACATATCATCAAAAGTACAACATGCACCAAGGCACAAGATTAGAGTCAAGGGAATATCCAAGATTACCACAAATAAGACAGTTCACCAGAACCATGATATCAAAAGATAACAACAATGTGTATAGGATATTGTCCATAGGACCAAGAGAAAGAAGAATATAGGATAACTGCTCAATAAGAATAATCAAGGATGCAAACATACCTCAATTTCATAGTCCAAAGTCCAAAGTCACTTCTAGATCCAAGCCTAGGCATCCAAAGAACCTATTAAACATATAGGTAGATTTTATGTCAATTTCTTATTCATTATTCAAACCCTAAAAACTACCTTTTTCATTATTGGTGAATTAGGTTTCCAAAATCATACCACATTTTAGTATATATCTTTAGGAGTCAAAACATATTTTATTATATTTTTCTGACTTATAGATATTTACTTATGAATTCCACAAGTTATCTTCTAATTAATTAGATCCATGAAAATTATGTATCATTAAACATTTGATTTAGGTACCGAAACTAGTATCATTAGAAAGATCTTATTTTTCTAATTCCAACGAATATTTTTCCTTATTTTCTGATCATCTATTAATTAGTTATTAATTTTTTAAAATCCACCAATTAGGAAATTACATGTTAGGAAATCAGAGCCTAGAGAGAAGAGAGAGAGGGAGAGTGGGTCCAGCCCAGCCAACATGGCCCAAAGATAAGTTGCCAAGTCAGTCGGTCAACCGCTGATTGACTCGCCCAAAAAGAAAAGAAAATGACTAAAGTGACCCTACATGAAAGAGCCAAGAAAGAGGAAAGTAGAGGGCAAAAGTGGAAATATGTGAGGGGGATTCATCCCTTCTCCACCACCCACCATAAATGCGGGTCGAACAGCAGCTCGATACCCATCTTTGGAGGTTTCCCACTACGGTGACGAAACAACAAACTCAAAACACGAAAACGAAGCTCGAGGCCTCACGAACATACCTCAAGAATGAATTGAAGAACGGATCATCCTTCTCTAAGCTAGAGGTGCCACAAACTAGGGTATAAATTGGTATGTCGATGACCAAACCATCGGTGTATGAGGCAATTGAGAGCGTAGAATGATTGCTCGAGAAACCACGCACACTCAAGTACCCATATATATAGGCAAGGGTCAGAGAAGTAGGGAGGAAGAGGGTGGCTGCAGAGCCATGAAGCCCAAGAATTGGGTTTTCCCGCATACTTGCCAACATGATATGAGTAGAGGGTCCATGCATGTGGAATCACATTCTGACTCTAAAGAACTAAAAATCTCAGACAATGGTCAAGAGATGACCGAGAAAATCACTATTTACTAATTACTCCCGCCGCGGGTACTGTTCACGCGGGTGCTCTCCTACTCAAGGTAGGAGATGCAACCCCAACCGTCTGCGTGGAGATTCGATGGTCTGAAAAAAGATGAAAATTGGGAAAATAAAGCTTAGCACGTGACAGCCAAACTCAAATCCGACTAAAGTGATGCTCACATTTATTTCTCATTTTCTATCTCCTCAATTGAGTGTCCAAACAAATTTCAAATTAGGTAAAATTTTATACAAAGGCTAAATAAAACATGTAGAATCTGAATATAAAATTAGATTTTCCTTTTGAAAACTTTTAACGTGTTAAATAAATCAAATCTCGATTTTCTTTCCTCCTTCATTAATGGCACTAGGTTTATCCAAATTTGATGAAACTTGACCCACAAGTCATATATAATGTATTGGATATGAATTTGCCATCAATTTTACATGTTGGAGTTATTTGCATATTTATTTACTATTTTGAAGGTTCTACACACTTTCTCTCTACTAATTTCACCTTTTAAGCAAACTTTCTCCAAATTGGATGAAAATTCACCCAAAGGCTACATTTATCATGCAGATTACAAATCTAAGCTTATTTTACTCTTTTGGAGTCATTTATTATTTTATTTGATATTTTGGGGGAAAACACACATCTTCTTTTCCAAATTGAATTAAATGAATTATTGTTATGTGAATAATGTGATACTTGACTCCCAAGATAATTGGGACCCAAGGAACACGATTTTAAACTTAGATTTCACTTTTAGGATTTATTTTTATGAGATATGTCATATGGAACATTAGTTCATTATTTATCCAATTAAGTCCTTTAATTTCTTATTATCATCCAAATGAGTCATATGTGATTATTAAGCACAAATTCTTATGTATTCCCTTATATACTTGAGGTGATACATTTTATGTTCCATTATGGCATAGGTCTAAAACCTTAACCTTGTTTTGCTAAACCCAAAAAGATCAAACTTCTAGGGTAGGGTTCAAGATCTGGTATGTTACACACTTAAATCGGTCTGTTCAGAGTCCAGTCAGTTGATTTGTTGCTTGCGTTGAATACCAACATAGTTTAGCAATTAATTCAACTATCATTCTTGATCAAAAGTCCTCTTCTAGGTGTATCCTATGTGTGTGACCCTATAGGTCCCATATTACGTTAGCAATGAATGTTCATAACCAATTATGACATCAAAAGCAAAGAGTGGTGCCTAGTCACACATCATTTCTACCAAGTAAATGGAAAGTTGGAAAACAACTTCAACCTACAATCTGTGATTGGTGTTACAGTGTTTGTATATTCCTTTGTCACTGATACCCAAGTTGAACTCGAGGCATGGAAATAGTCATCCTCTTCATCATTCAATCCATATTCCTTGAACTAGAGTAGACTGCCTGAGGTACATGTAAGATCAATATAACATATCGACTCACATGTGCATGGCCATACATTTCTTAGTCTCACTAATCAAGTGGACAGGACATCTTACTCCTATGTCAGGGACCAATCCATCTACATCGCTCACAATTATCCCCATGTGTCACAGTGCACCCAATCATCACCTATATGGAAATCCTTATTTAGGATCACAGTGGATGATATCAAAGTATACCGAACGACATGTGATGAGTGTAGTGGCTTCATGTCTAAGAACCACAATCACCACCAATACTACAAGATATAATTCTAACTACCAATTATGGTTTCCATGCATCACTCTTATGGTGGGTCTGTCTGATACACTATTATCTAACAACTATATATGTGCTTGGTTTGATATCACATATCATGACTGATGAGATTTTGTCATCAACCAAAAAACTCTATAGTCTTATGTGTTATTATTGTCTATCAACCTTCCACAATAACATCCGACTAGGGACATAACAAAAATGCATATACTTTTAACATCCGCATGATCTCATTGTTCAAGTCATGTACTTGAATACATACATAATTAAGTACTATCATTCTCTAGACATTTATTATGTTACTTCATTATCTCATAATTGAAACAAATAGAATAAATTGGAAGCTTGCCTTTATTATTAATCAAATTATTTACAAATTATGCCATTATAATCATCATATGATTGGTCTCTGGGCATACATACTAACACAAGGGTGGTTTCGAACATCTCAAAAAAGGCCTCAAACTCTTGTCTTGAATATTCTCTAACTCAATAATATTGGAGTGCCTTGATATTGTTACAAGTTGATTCAATTATTCATTCATGAATGCTTTGTGCTTTTGGATGGGCTATGAATAATGCTTCACATAGCCAAATATACTAAGATCATCAATAAATGTGATGAAGTGCCAATATCCATATCAAGCTATGAGATACAAGGTTCACATGCATCAATATGTATGAGTCATAGTAAGCCACATTATCTTGCATTTTTGCCAGCACTGGGTGCTTGAGTCATCTTTCCTAATAAATACAATTAGCATGTTTCTATTAATTTAGAACCGAATGAGTCTAGACAACCATCTTTATCGAGTCAAACAATGCACTTATAATTTATGTTCCCTAGATGATAATGCTAGAAATACATTTTGTTTGTGTCATGAAGTTTTATCTTCTTGGAATTTATGTTATAAATTTTTGTCTTGAAATCCAATATACATCGGACCATTGTCTCAACTATCCCATATTTTCAATTAGAACATCCACATTTCTTTAGAAGAAATAAAAGATTTCTTTTCCGAAAAAAATACAATGATCATGTTTCTATATATGAGAAATACCTCATATATGTTCTTTAACTCTATTAAGATAAATAATAGGTGCCTATGTTGTGGAACAACTATTGCTCTATTATAAATGCATGGTTCCACCTCTCCCATCTTTAGGAACTACTTATTTGTAGACCATGTATTTTAGAACATATGGGTGATCCACATTCAGTATCTAAACCATGATGAAGAAGTAGATGCACTTATCTCTACAGAATATATTCCTTGAGTGAAGATCTCTATCCCCTACTTTTTATTTAGGTCCTCTAGGAAGATAAGGAAGTATCTTTTCCAATGTCTGGGATGGTGACAACGGTGACAATTTATTCCTTCCCCAACTCTCCTATTTCTTTACATGGATAAGATTTATTCTTTTGGCCAACTTTATAACCTTTTTCATATTTTCCTTTACCTATGAAATTTAGTTTTCCTTAGTTTTCCATCAACACAAATTCAGGTTTGTATTTCTTCCTTTGCATTCCAGCTATCCTCAACATACAATGTAGCTTAGAAAACAATTTTACAAAGTTGTTCATGTTGGAATTCATGAAAAAATGATTATATGATTCTACCAAGATTGTGTGATTACATCCTTGGCCAACTCTTGGCCTAAGGGGAGTCCTAGTATCCCAAGTATTTCCACATACCTAATTAATGTAAGCACATGCGGTCCAACTAGATCACCCTCAGTCATGTTTTACTTATATAATGCCTTGAAGACATCTTTCTTGTTCTTGGATTATATTCTTGAGACATGTTTCTATCTGTAGAACACCCATGTTCTCATACCACTTCTGAAGCTTGTAATTCATGAATCATAACTTGTGGCACTTGATGTCTATAATGCCATCAATATGCCAATGATTAGCTTCTCTTTCCACCCTTGGATCATTTGAAGTTGGTTCTTTGAGTATTGGAGTTTTTGGTACATAGAACTTACACTCATGAGTGACTATGATTCTTAATGTCCTATACTAGTCGAGGAAGTAAATTCCATTCAAATTTTGACTCTCAAGGACTAATCACAAAAAGAAGTGAAATTTTGTATTTATCATTTGATCTATAATGATATATTTGCATCAAGTAAACTTTTTGATTTGATATGTTTGACAATATTAAATATGCCTTTACTTAAAATTGCTCACATGTTCTGATTTTGACTAATATGCATCACTATTAATTTTGGAAGATTACAATAAGAAATGTTCCTTATGAGATAATATCCATATTTTGTTAGGTCAAGAGTTAGCTTTGGTTAATTTCCCACAACCTAACAATTCAAGCATGAAAATCTTACCAATTGTATATAGTGCAATTCTTGGATATATGGTCACAGTAGTCTATCATATTTCATCATATGAAGAACATGCCATCTATATGCCTCTAGGTCCTTAACTGTATTAATATGAACTAGTTAAGTCCAACCTAAAGGCCAAAAAAAGATATGCACCCTGATGTAGAAGACCCACATACTTATGATAAAACTCCCCAAGATAGACTATGCACCTCACTTTGGTGAGCTCACACAGTGTATCGAGGTTTCACTATAAGTTGCACGATGGAAGGCATCTTAAAGTTCATACCATATTATGGGGTTTTATGAATCTATGTTTTTAATCACCTTCATTCATATATTAATTATAAAATTCAAACACGATAAATGATCGTAACATGTGATAAAATTGGATAGTATAACTAGGAGAAAAATTGAGCAATGAGCGTTGTGAACAAACAACCAAACAAATTATATATCTATGTAAACCCTAAGTTTCCATCAAAACCTATCCCATAAATCAACAGGAAAACTAGTCAATCAGTGTGTTTCTTATTTGGGAAAGTATTGCCTCTCATGATGTCACAATTTCTTGGTTCTCATAAGGAACACTCCAGTGACCCTCCTTGTTGATGTTTTCTTATGAACAATTCCTTCTCTCCTTCATTGTCCAATGCAATGTCATAACATCATCCTAGTCTAGTAAATAAAATTTACATCACATATTGAACAGAGGGGCATTTCATGGCACACACGCCAATTACATGTTACATGTTTTGGATCAGCCATAAAAAACATAGTTTACATGTTCCAGACTAATCAATCACATAATAAATATCCTCATTTTTATATCCTTTCACTAAAAAAGAAGATTTCCAATACATCAGATGGGATTTATGTTAGATGTATATATCATATCATATATGATAGTTTGTGATTATGTGATGCGACTTGGATAACATGTAGTTTTTTTTTGGGAAGGTTTGGCAGTAGAATGATAATATTTCCTAATTAAACTGAAATCATAGATCCATAATAGCTATAAAATGTTGGTATATATATCAACAACATAAGTTTATTAATTATACCTTTGTGCAATCTTATTGCAATACAACAAGAAATGATATCTCCATGTATTTTCAGCCTTCCAAATTTAAATCTAAAGTTGGGACAACAACACAATTAATAAGGAATAATATGAAGTAGTCTATGAAAGGATTCCCCTGGGCATGTGCCATATGTAGAAGGGAGGGGCACACATCAAAAGAATGCAAACAGAACCAACACGCCGCAATAGATGAAAATGGGATCAACCAAAGGAATACGGCACAACACACAGAATAAATGAGTAATGAGAGGAGGGACAAGGAGCAATAGAAAATGCAAAGACCAAGAGGAGGTAAACGGAGAAGAAACACACAAATGGAAAACATCTTGACCAAATTACTCATAACATGTTGGCTGGATTAGTGGATGTAGATGACAACTTGACATAGAAGCAAAATGAAAATACCCAGCAATAAGAAACTAACCACAAAAGAACCACCGAAGTCTAAGATTCAACCATAAGAACTGATAAAGTGTGGCAGAAGAAGAAGAAGAAATCCAACGAGGAGGTTGTTAAAGAAGCAAAAAATAATGCATTCAAGGATGTATCGAATATAGTAGAAACCACAAGGACCCTACAAAGCCCTCATGAAGTTGTTATCTCTGATGTGGATGAGATCTTTGAAGTCTTGGTGCTTGGAATAGTGGAGGAAATGATTATCAACAGTGTATCATTTGAGAAAGAGGCTAAAACAAAATTACCTGAACCAATTAAAAACATCAATGAAGCCATTTCCCCAACTTTACCTTCAGGGGGAGGAAGAAAAAACAAAGGGAACAAAATGAAAATGAAAAGACCAAGAAATTCGAAGGGCACTAGACCCTTGGGTCACAGGACACGAAGTCAAAGGAAGGTACACGATAACACAACACCCTCATTCCCAAAATATATACATGTGGAGGAGAATACTTAGAAGGGAGTTGAAGAGCTAGGAGACAAGGAGAACGCACCACCAAGTAGAAGCTCTTAAATTACACAATCGATTTTGATCGCTATGTGAAACACTCTCTGCTGGAATGTGAGAGGGATAGGCAAGAACGACACCCACTGTAATTTCAAGGAGATCATGCATATATACAAACTGAAGTTGGTAGCTATAATCAAACCTTGGCTAAGTGGAGCAAAAGCAACCACCACCATCACAAAACTAGGATTTGACAAGTCCTTTAGAGTAGAAGCTCGAGGATTCTCAGGTGGCATATGGGTCTGCTGGAAAGACCATGAATGCAAAGTGAGGATACCAAACTACCACAATCAGTTTGTCACATGTTGTGTAAACAAATCCACTATAATCACTTTTGTTTATGTGAATCCTCATATTACTATCAGAAAACTACTTTGGAAACATATCATCAACATGGGAACCAAGTTTACTATGCCTTGTATTATGCTCATAGACTTTAGTACTACACTAATCCTCCTGATCAAAGTGGAACCATACACTACAATCATTCAGAAGCTAGGACTTTCCACAACACCCTTATGGAAGCTGACTTGAGAGATATGGGCTTCTTCAGACCAAAATTCACCTTTAAAAGAGGCACACTCTAATAACACCTGGACAGATGGGTTTGTAATGAAGCATTCATGCATAAATTCCCACATTTTCATGTAGAACATCTCCCTCACCTTCAATCTGATCATAGCCCCATCCTGGTTAAGTCGAACAACCCAAGAAATACCCAATGTCGGTTTGTTGCAAAAGCAACATGGACAAAGGATGAACGATTCAAAACAATATTGATTAAATCTTGTGATTACACAGTAGATTTCAATCAAGCCTGGAGGAAATCTAAAGAGTCTATCACCACATGGGAAAAAAATAATGTGGAAGAAAAGAACAAAAAGAAAGTCAGGCTCTTATGAAATATAACAACACTAGAAAAGGAACTAGCATCATGCTATAATCCGACTATAGATGGGATATACATAGATATGAAATTTGAACTTGATAACATGTTAAAGGAGGAAGAGGAATAATGGAATCTCCGAAGCCACATTGACTGTCTTAGAGAGGGAGACTACAACACAAAATTCTACAATGTGTTTGTTAAGCAGTGAAGGAGGCAGAACACCATCACCAACCTGAAAAATAATGAGGGTGAATGGGTACAACAAGAAACCTAACCACAAGAGATGGTGTGATATCATTTGCAAAATCTTCTTATAAAACCAAATCACATACAGAGGCAAGTTGTACACGACAACATTCCGAGGCACTTCATGAAAATGACATAACAACAATTGCAATCTATTGCAACTGTACCAGAAGAACAAAAATGTGTTGAAATATTGAAACAAATAAACCTGTATAAAGTGGTAGGGCCAGACGATATCAATGGGTTGGTTGATATAAAAAATTGTATACTATTCGGGGATTGGTAATGAACACTATTAAGTCTGCCATCAGTGGATATCCTTTGAACAATGAACTTTGTGCATCCACCATTGTTCTAATACCCAAAGTTCCCTAATCCAAGCTCCTGTGACTAGCTGAGACCAATATCGCTCAACAACTTTTTCTTGAAACTTGTCTCCAGAATATCTCCTGAACTGGGTGTCTCCATCACAGAGTGCTTTTGTACTCGGGAGAAGGATTACAAACAACATAGACATCATGCAAGAAGTAATCCACACCATCAAAAATCCTAATGCTACACAAAAGATGGCTATCAAAGTCGATCTTTCGAAGGCATATGACATACTCTCTTGGAGCTTCATTCATGACACTCTGAAGAAACTATTGCTCCCACACAATATCACACCATACATCATGAATTCTATAACTACATGTGAATGCTCCATTATGTGGAATGGTAACCAGATCACACCTTTCAAACCCACTCGAGGTTTAAGGCAGGGTGATCTGTTGTCACCTTATATTTTCATTCTATGCATATTATGACTCAACCAGATGATCGAGAATGTTATTCAAGAAAAGGAATGGAAACCTATGCATCTTGGCAGAATTGGAATTCAACTGTCACACCTATGCTTCGTTGATGATCTCATTCTCTTTGGACAATCCAGTTGCAGATAGATGCAAGTAATCAAGTTGTGCTTCTGCAAATTTGAAAAGGCATCGGGACAGGCTATATCCATCACAAAAACTCAAATCTACTATGCTACTTGTGTGCCCAGAATAGTGAGGAAGTAAATCAACCACATACGTGGATTGTGTGAGACCCATGACTTGGGGAGGTATTTGGGAGTTCCAATTATACATTCTAAAGTGACTACCAAAACCTATTCTGAGATACTAAACAAGGTGGACTCCAAAATTAATGGATGGTGCCTCTCATTGGCAGGAAGACATTGCCTTGCTCGCACAACACTAAAGGCCATACCGACATACACAATGCAAACAACTTCACTACCTCTAAGCCTGTGTGATAGAATCGATAGTAGCATTCGAATATTCCTATGGGGAGGAAACCGCAAAGAGCACCCGTTTCCCTGGTCACATGGAACAAAGTTACTAGCAGTGAAGAACATGGGGGTCAGGGATCAAAATGATGTGAGAATGAAACTTATCGTTATTAGCAAAGAACGCCTGGGAGGTTGAAACCAATCAAAACACAAGATGGTGCAAATTCATG
The DNA here is from genome assembly GCA_963693085.1 of Alisma plantago-aquatica. NCBI lineage: Eukaryota > Viridiplantae > Streptophyta > Magnoliopsida > Alismatales > Alismataceae > Alisma > Alisma plantago-aquatica. Next base: position 1,335,019,716 of record OY856409.1, on the reverse strand, counting down.
AGACATAAGTATGCAAAACAAAAAAATGACTCCTTGATGAACGGGTCCCAACTTACACGAGCTACTATAAAAAGCAAGACATTCATCCGCAAGAATTCCTACATTCAACCCAAAAATGGTAAGGGCACTCAGTCCTAGACAGATGAGTGGATTAAACCAGGGTGTCAACAAAAAATCATGGTGACGAAAAGGATCCCTGAAGATATCATCAATCTCTACATTACAAGTATAGTAAAGGAGTATGGTAGATGGGACGAGGAGTTTCTAAGACATTGGTTCACTGAATCCACTATTAAAAACATCCTAGAAATTGAATCATCACACCACACAAGTGGAGGAGATAAAAGGGTATGGGATGCAACGAAGCATGGAATGTACTCAATCAAATCAGCATACTGTATCCTTTGAGCACAAAGAGACATAAAATTTGAAGGAGAATGGAACAACATGTGGAAAAGTAAATTTTCAGCCAAGGTTAATTCTTTATGTGGTTACTGATGCATAATGCCTTACTTACTAACAGTTAGCATGTCAGATGACATCTTACCATAAATGGCACCTGTGAACGATGCAACACTGAGGATGAGACACACTTGCACGTCGTCTGGGATTGTAGATACGCTGTTGAAGTCTGGAAGGAGTTGTTCTCATGCAACATCCCAACAAACTTCTTTTAGTTGAGCCATGAGGACTGGTTGTGATGCAACTTTCACGTTGGAAACCCAGGTCGAATCCAATTCATGATATCCTATTGGTATCTCTGGAAAGCAAGAAATAGCCATATCTTTGAACACAACATCAAACCCAAACAACACCTGGTTCAAATGATCTCGAATGAGACAAACCTTACTAAGCAAGCATGGCACTTCAAGCATGGGGAGAAAGTAAATCCGGAAAGTGGGAGATGGATGACACCTCCAAAAGACTATGTTAAGATTAACACTGATGCAACTTGGAGTTCCAAGGGAGGGAAAGTAGCCTTGATAATCTGAGGCGAGGAGGGAAAGTGGATCGGTGGACATGGCTGTGCGATTCAGGAAGATTCGGCTACCCATGTTGAGTTCATTGTCGTCGACATAGAAGTGGAAGTGGCAAGTAGAAATGCAACACAAAAGGTGGAGTTTGAGACTGATTGCGAGGTGGTTGTCAAAATGCTTCAAAGAGACCCTACTCAATTTCCAAGATACACAAGAATGTTGGAGAGAATTCAAGCAAAGATAAAAGGAAGAAAGGAATGGAGAATCATGCATGTGAATAGAGCTTACAACAAGGTGTCAGATACCTTGGCTAAGAACCTTTCAAAAAACAAACTTTTTGGACTTTAATGTGTCAGACCCTCAGAATGGGTCATACCTCTTCTAGAGGAAGATCATTGTAATGGTAGTAGTACGACCAAGCTTATATTCTATTATGAACTAGAGATGTGTATGACCTTTCTCTATTGGATCGTAGGAGGAGGACAAGATGAATAAATAGCCTCCTAGCTTCGCCAAAAAAAATCATCTTACGTAAGAAAATTAGAGCGAGTTGTAGGGAATCCTTGGTGAGCCCTTAGTGTGCCATCTTTGCCTCTAAGGAGAAGTAGAATCAGACTACATATGTGGTAGTGTGAATTATCCCTTTCCTCCAATCATGGTGTGTGGTTTTAGGAAATTTATATGCCTTTATCGAAGGGAGAAACTCATGATCACAAGTGTGTAATATTGCCTAGATGTCATCCCCTTTATATATGATAGACGTAGGTTAGTGCTTCATGTAGCCCAAATCCTTTTCCTAGTTCCAAAAGAAAAAAGCTTTTACTCAGATTTTGTTTCAACTGATAGACTGATCATCCACTCAATTGACTGAATAGCTCTGGATCATATAGAGTACAAGATATTTGATTAATCAACACCTCACTTGATTGTTTGGACACACCAATCAATCATTTGACACATGAATATATCATTTAAAGCTTTCTCAATCTTTCCTAATCCGTGCACCAATTCATTGATATATATTCAACTGATTGCTTGGTATATTCTAGATTTTTAATCAATAGATTGAATATCATTCAATAAACTTATTGGTTTCCACAATCATTAGTTATTAATTGGCATCTCAATCATTTGGTTGGATAAAATATCACTATAAATATAATTCGAAATCATTCTAAATATAATTGTGATACTAAACTTCTTATACATTGAGCATCCTATGCTTGTAAACATGTAGCTACATTACACTGACAATGATGTCGATAAACTAATAAGTAATTAGGGATGTCTAGAAAGACATCATTGATACTCAAGTAATTAGAATAAGTTGATGAACAAATTCAACAAAAGAGTCACTAGTGTTTCCATGACTATAGAATCCCTTTGTTACAGATATCCCATTTTGAATTGAGGCATGGAGTTGTCATCCTCTTAAGATCCAATCTATGTTTCTAGTTGTAGAATAGACTATTGAGATAAGGTGATCTTGATATCCAATATTGATCACATGAGCATGGTCATGTATTTAATTTTCTTACTTATCATGTGGATAGTATGCCACTCCAATATGCTATAAAAATTCCACCTAGGTCATTCTCAGTAATCCATGCATTGTAGTGGACCCATTCACTAACTATATGATATCCCTTCTTTAAAGTCACATCAACTACGTGTAAAACTACATTGTATGTCATATGATATTTGTAGTAGATTTAGGACTAAGGATCATAGTTAACACTGTCACATAGACATATAATTCTAACTAGCAGAAGATGACTTCCGTGTATCATTCTCAAGGTGGGTCTATCCGATCACTTGATCTTTAACAACTACTTATGTGTCTAAATTTTATATTCATAATCATGACTAATGAGATATAGTCATCATTTCAACAACACTAGTCATCCGTACTTCATTACTTCCATAAAAATGTTTAACTAGGGACTATATAAGAATGATTAATCTTAGGTAGACATATGATCCCGTCTTTAGGTTCTCAAACAAAAGCCATAAGTCATAAACTCAAACATTCTTAAAGCATTATGATGTTAAATCATTATCTCATACTGATACAAGCATAATAAGTGGAATTTCCTTTTATTCATTATCAAATAAAGTAAATAGTATTCTATTACAATTACCATAGGAATGTCTCTCAAGGCATACACACTAATAAAAATCATGTCAATAGAAACCATGTTGCTCTCATGAGTAGATCTATGTTTCAATAATTAAATTTAAAAGACAAGGTTCATGACTAATCTTACAACACTAGAGCCCCACCTTGAATTACTAGTGACCCCATTATCATCCTCTTATAGTCAAACCTTTGCTAAAAAATAATATTATAGTATTACACCAAAAATTTATTGTTAGTCTTGTCCACTTAGGATCATATGAACTAATATGATAACTACTAGCATGTATCATCTGTATATGATGGGAGATTCTGAATATTGATTATGAAATATATAGAACCAACACATTTTTAACCTCCTACACCATTAATCATAATACCATTATCAAACCTTGCAGCATGGTTCCTTGTTAGTTGTAATTTTTATAAGATATATACTCTAGACCCACCATTTTATTTTTAGCTAAACATAATCACCCCATTTCCATGTCATTTTCCTTAAAAAAGTTATCTCTTTCTATCATTGACCACTCAATTTATCAAACATTAAAATACATGCAAATTTCAGTAAAAGAGGAGGATAATAGCTCATTCGTTCATCAATTACTTGATTTTTTTCCAAGAAAAGATCAACATGGTATCTTTTAGCTGTGTGATCATGCAAAATTAAAACATACAAAAATATGTTTTATAGAGGATAACTTTTTTGGAACTAATTAAGAATACAAATATTCATAATAGTTTAGGATAATACATATTCAAATTTCTTAGATAAACATAGATTTGTCCTAAAACCTATAGTTGGTCATTAAACAGTTAAATTTTGTTTCATTATTACAATGTATTTAATGTAAACATGCAAAAAATTCTCAATAAGGGTCAAACCACTCAGTTGAAAAACGAAAATAGATTCTAAAACTCAAGGATGAAGGAACAAGAAACCTATCTCCAAAAGCTCCATTAGAAATGATATCTTCCATGAAATTTAAATGAAACTCCTCTTTGTAGGTCAAAGAAGAAAAAATGAAGAGATTAAAATAAGAACTAGCATTTTCACCATATGTTTATGATGAAAACCACCATAGTGGTTATTGTAGATACAAAAGTGCACCTAAGATATCAATTTTACCTTTAACCCCCACAATAAACAATGTTCTTATAGTATTGTAGGGTCAAATCCCATTTGGTGCAAGGTATTGGTATTCATGTTTATGTGATTATCTAGGCGATTGAGTCTTGAAGAGGAATTAATGAACTAAAATTATCTATCACATGTCTAATGAATAACATCAAATCAATAAAATATTGGAGGATGTTAGATTGATAAATCACCTCCATGGGACATGAATTCTAAAAGTATACGATTTTTGATTTAACATCTACTTATATAAATAATGTGTATTGTCATCGATTTTTTTTCCCTTTACAAGTTTTGAAGAAACATGTCATGCAATGAATGACATACACTTTCACGATACAAAAACCATTTTAATCACCTAAGAATAAGTCCCACCCATGATTCCCTCTATCACTCTCATCTGAGAGGCAACACTTACAATTATCTACCGAAATCCACATACAACTCTTCCAATCAGCAATCTAGATAACTAAATTATGTGATCGGTAATCAAGAACTCGAGATCAATAGTAAACAAGGGAAATTAGGGATCATATTAATTAGAAAATGGAAATAAGACAGATAACTATACTTAGAAATCAGATCTTGTTTCGTGGGGCTGCTCTCAAGCCTAATTAATGGAATGATCACATGTAATCATGATAATAATAGGGTATTCAATCCAAGAAAAAGAATAAATGGATAAGTAAATACAACATAAGGAAGAGAATTTGGATTCTTTAGTCTTATAAATGATAATCTCTCAGTTATCAAGCTATGGTTGTCATAGAACAAGTCTTTCTGAGAATCTATTGTCACACTTCTTGTCTTCTTCTCTAGGGCCACATCATTCAAGCATGCTCTACAACATAAAAATGAGATATTTCCATATTGTATGGCCGAAGTTTCCAATATATAAACTTGAGAGGCTTGGACTCAAATAAAATCCTAAGTGGGGTTAAATATTTGTTTTGTTTAGTTGTTATACTGATGGTGTAGTTGATTGACTATTAGATGAGTCAATCAAATGAAGTAATGTCTCCTTACTATGTGCACCAAGTCAACATATCAACCATGTTTAAAAGTTGTCAAAGTGTTCTTTGGCTCATATTGTACTAAACCATCGAATGATTGGTGATTGGGTAGATCAACTGAAGGGGTGCTTACTTTAGCCCAAAAAAATCATCTTTTAGAGGAGAGGATCCACTAAAGTGAAATTGACTTCATCTACTTGGTGTCAACTGATTAAATCATGAGTGAACCTGTCAACAAATTGTGGGCTTTTTCTATAGTGTCCTTTCAAGTAATTGACTAGTAGGGAGTACAGTTGTTTGAGGGATGTCTGATATCTCCTAGACTAAGTATTAGTGAATTAGTTGAATATCAATAGACCGACTGAAGCTGTTGATGGCTCTTAATAAAATTCATGTGGTGTTGTGATAGATGGATCAAAAAGGTGTATAGTGTACCAACCAATCTACTAACGTGAGTTTGAACCTTGGCCATTGGCCATGGTTCTTTTCAATATATCAAGTATGATTGAAGGTTTAGGCTTGAAACTATCCTTCTACTCAACTGGTAGGCTACAATTGATTACCATGAGGATGGAATATGATATTTGTTGAACGATGAGGACTAATTAATCATTTAGTGTGTCCTAAATTCTCTACATCCAAGTCTTGACCTGTTCCAATATATCCACAAAATGTTGTTATGATCAATTTGAGATAAAATTAAACTTCTTTGACTTCTCCTTTATAGAAAGTTGATGAATTTTATTGTGAAATAAATTTTTGCTCTTAAGACCAACATTTTGGAGTGTTTGAGTAACATAATGACTGACATGGAAGTCTGACTCCCAGATGAACTCATCTTCTCACATTGATCATTTTTCTAACCTTAGATTACAAAAAAAGTGAGAATATGATCTAAAGTGTGAAATATTAATTGTTGACTAATTGATATAAATCAAGCATAAGTCGGTGCCCAAATTGGAAAACTAGTCAATGTAAAATTGTGGACCAAATTCCCCTAAACATGGGTTCTTGCTTATTATTAAGTGAGATGAAAGTGTTCTCATCATGAAAATCACTCACACTGAGTTACTAATGAATCTTGAACATTTAGCATAGCTTCCAACATTGAGGCCCCTATATGACCAAGTCAATATTTGATTCCAACAAGTTCCTTCCTCCTTCATTCAATTTCTCAATTAAGATCAACTCCAAACTAGAGAAATTTAGCTTAAAATTCAAAAATCTAGAGGTCAATAATTGAACAAGTATTTAGAATATATGGTAATCATTGACCACTTGGGACGTAAGAGATACATTCATAAAGAATTATGACATTATATTTTAATCCATATGAGACGAGAACCTCTCTTCACCTTATTAAAATCAAATCAAAATTGGACATGATTTCCTTGTTTACTTTAAATTTCTTGAAGATTTCTCAGAATAGTGTCATGTTAGCAAGTATTTAGTTTCTTTAGAATAAGGTTGTTGGATCAGAGGAGTGAGCGCACATCCTACATTCTGACGCTCTACATATTGATTGAAAAATGGGTCATCTCAGATTCTTTGCGTATTGATTGATAAATGGGCCGTTTTGAGCCAATTGATTGATATTTTTAGATATCACAAATTTCTATTTTGGGATGTAATTGGTATATAGGTGTCATTTCACCATTATTTCACGTATAGGTCATACACAATACAACTAAGGCATGACGATAGTAGAAAGTGCAACTTGGGTTTTTAGATCCAATCCATTAATGATTTGAAAAATGTAAATAGTTCTCTCCTTCTTCCATTTCCTAGGAGTTATTTGTTAATGAATCATGAAAATGTGAGTATATGGCTACTTATTTGATACTAAAATGTAATTCACTATTCAATTAGTATAAAAAAAGTGAATATCAAAAGATTGATGATTTTTTTGGCCTAATATGAACATGGTAATCATATAGTCACAATCATATCTTTGCAAGAAAATAAACATAGACCAATTCTAAAATCCTAAGTAGGCAGTCCTAATTTGCAAATGCATATAAGCATGATAAAATGAAATATAAACATGAATGACGTTAAATAATGATAAAAAAGTAGATAATCTAAAATAGTTGAACTTACCCACTCCACCAATACCCAGATCTAAAATTATTAAACATAACCCCTCCACCACACATCTCGGTCTTTACTCATCCTGAGAAAGATGTAAGTGGGGAGTAAGTATCTAATTGCTTCTCTAGAGGTGATTATGATGATGGGGAAGTGCAAGAGTACCCCTATAAATATGGATCTTATGTAGTAGCACCGTCTAGCATGAGAGACATGTAAAAAATCCAATAGTTAAAATTCATTTTTTATGATGATCGTTGAATAATGGGGTGTTTTAGTGGATGAAAAATGTAGTGCTCTTACTAGTCATACTATTTTTAGTGCCTATGCACATATTGTTAGAAGCGTTTAATCTAGTAGCCTTACCTCTTCTTCTTTTAGTACATATCATATAATCTCTTTATGTTGATTGATGTTGAGATATAAGTTGGGCCTATGTCCCATGATGTTTTCAGGGGATGATGTGTGCTACCAAAATTATGCTAAAGATATCATGTCCATGGGGGTGAGAATCATCAATATAATTGGTTCTTACCCGAAAGCATAATTTGGTAGTAGGTGTGGTCTATGGAGCATCTTATGGCTCCACTTCAGCATACTCTCCCTCTTACTATCCAACTATAGGTATCTCAACCTGTGTCCCCTTTGCTCTATGTTATTTTGCCCACTCTGTCATATTTTTCTACAATATTGAATGAAAAATAGTACATACTTGAAAAACTCAAAGGGAATGGGATCATCCTTCAATTAAAAAGCAATCTCACTCTTCTACTCAACTTGATCATGTGGAAGTTGAAAATACAGTTCATTTCAATGAATAAATATCTAGGTGCTTCCTCTAAGTGGTCCAACATAATCCCAAAATGGGTTGTATTGGACATGGAAAGACCGTAAGATTGATCAAATGAAATCTTTACTTATGTACAATACCATCCTCTAGTGCCCAAATGATATAAAAGTTGTTGTGTATGCACATTCCTTCAGTACAACCTTGGATGAAGAAGCATGTAGTAAGAAGATGGTGACACAATGTATATTTAGATAATTAGTCTGAGTATATTTAGAACTACTCAAGAATGTCTTGGCCTCATCGTTGTTGGGATTTGATTGTAGTTCTTGTGAATTGAGTCAATATTTAGCAAGTTCCACACTTCATACACCTCAAAATTGTAATTTTATAGAATCTAATTCCTATTATCACTTGTGAATTGTTTACTGCTCAAAAGATATGTGTAATGTCAACATCGTGTTTCCCTCATTGATGGTGTGACATAAGAATCTTAGAGACTCTAGTTTTACTTGCATAGACATATTATGAAAGGAAAATACAAAGAACTCTAGCTCTCCCTTGGCTAGTATCTTGTAAGATATGCGTCAATATGGAGCTTTCCTAACTTGTAAAGGTCAGTGTATCGAGTCAGGTGGACTCTGATGTGCATAGGTAACATCATGCTAACAAATACTTATAAGTGCCGAATTTACATACTCTTGATAAAAGATCTCAAGCACATGGTTTGATACGTTGTATGGAAGTGACATATTAGTGTCAATCAACATAAAGAGATGGGGATACTAGAACTAAGTCTATTTTAGTTAGATTCCTCATGCAAATAATAGGGTTTCAAGGGTTTAATTGGGGGTTTTGAGTTACACAAAGGTGAACATGCATGAAGGAAATATGTTAATTAAACCTAGATTAATACCATACAACTAAGGCTAACTAATGAGCTACATGAACAATTATACTAAAGAAAGAAACTAAAGACATGCAATCAATAATCCTGATTTGAAACTAAAAAAGTCAAGAGAAAAACCAACTAACACTAAGAAACTAACTATATAATAAAAAAATCAATCACTAACAAGAACTAACATGAAAAAGTGATTGAACTAAGCAGAGGGAAACTAACTATCAAGGTGGCAAGTTAGTATTTTAGCAAGTGATTAAGGGTAGTGTTATGTTTGGGGGTTATGCGACCATAAACCATTTAGAAGGTCATATTAAAGCACATCATTGAGCTACCAAGCCACAAAACAAGGGAAATGTAGATTATGAATACTATCTATTAGTTATACATGGATGGCATAGTGGTGTGTAAGGTAACTAGTCCCTACCACTTCCCATCCAACCTTAGAATGATCTTTTGACTAAGTATAGATAAATGTTACTCTATATCATCCAATTGTAGATCTTTGTGCGTGGTTCTCCTAATATACTTAGTGGCAAGGAGTGTTTTAGGGTGTAGGAGAAGGTGTTTCACCTCCTATTATACCCCCATCCAACCTCTTAACATGCTCTTTGCTAAGTGCATATGGGGAAACATACCTAGCTACTTAAATCTCTCACATAGGGCTATTAGAATGAAGGTATAAAGGGGAATGAAGAAAAAATACCTAAGGTTCCTCTAGGGAACTTAGGAGTTTCTTCATCAAAAAGCCCAAAATCACCCTTTTCTCTATTCCTTAGGTGATTCCATTGCTCAAAAAGTCAAAGAATGAGGTAAGGAAAGAGAACAAGCAATAATGTATCCATTGGAAACAAAATCAAAGTATCATGCAAAAATATTTCCCAACATGATATCAATCTTACATATTCTACCCCCAAACAACCCCATAAAGGGGGTGTATCTAGTAATAGTCAAATAAAAAACAAAATAATAAGGATATGAAGATAGAAACTCCATGTCCATGGGTGAAGAAGATTCAATCTTCAGCTACAACACTCCAAGCATGAACTCCTCCTTCTCCAAGTGGATAAAATGGCATGGAAAGTGGAGTGGATATATCAAAACCCTAGAAAACTAGGATTTTTGTGTGGAAAGTGGAAGTAAATGAATTTTATGAGGTGGATGGAGACTAAATGAATATAGGAGGAGCTAATGAGAGCTACTAGTGGCTAACATGACTCCCAACCAGCACTAGTATATATATAGTGGTCTAGGGGGTCTAGAGTAAAGTGGTAAAACAATAGTAGGAAGCATTAGGGGTTAGGCAGGTAGCACAACCTTGGTGATCATGTGGGTAGGCTAGTAGTGGGGCATGACAATAGTGGAGGAGGTAAAATGTCATAGTAGAAGTGGAGATTTGGAGGTTTGGTGGAATGGCCGCGTTGGGAACCACAATCATGGTGGCATAAGGGTATAATGGATGTGGAGGTAATCACAACTATGGTGAATATAATAGGGGGGAGTTGTGTCCTAGAGCACAATCATCTTGATTATTTGTTGGGCGCAACCATTTTAGATGGCACAACTGTGGTGGGTCTATCCTACCATGACTATTTTATATGCTATTACCATGGTGAATTAAGTGTCTTATTCCTTGAAGAGCCTATGATTTTATTAGATTTTTTATGTCATGTAGCATGGTTGTGGTGAAGTATCATAGCCATTTTGGGGGCTTTTCCATGTACTTGAGTGTTGAACTTAACTATACATGAAGCTTACTACTCTAGTTTGATCCTTGGATACTCAGGGTAGGTTGGAGTTGACATTGATGACTCCTTGGGATACTCCATGTGTGTTGGAGTCATTGCATTATTCTCTCCTTCCTCCTTACATCAATTATATCCTAAGTATTTATAAAAAATACAAATAAAATTTGTACGTGCATTTGACAATAAACCAATTACTCATGCATTATGAAACATCATGATGTGAATAAAGAAAAAAAAGACACATGATGGAGACCAAATCTAGGGCTCCATAGAACTCCATGGTTTACTGATTTCTTGAACAATCATTCCTTCTCATTATTGTTAAAAACTTTACGTTTGGTATGTGCAACAACATGTTGTGTCTTTTGCTTGGTAGCCAACTTCCACCACCATTATGGCTTCCAGTGTTGGCTTCTACTCAAATGTCTCTCCCACAACATGTTTGGTAGATGTGTGTTCTCTAGGTCATCATATGAAGGTGAATAATGAATCATATTTTGTTCTTTTCCATTCACCCAAGTGTCGTGTTTTCCCTAGACTCGAGCCAAAGAATCCCTGATGGGATGTTTGCACATGGGGGCTTTGTTTCCCATGATAGAAGAAAACTATGTTGGATTCTCTCTTCTCACATAAGATTTAGTCCTACAATCAGTTAGGCATATCATTTTACAAACTTATATTCATTTAGGAACTTAAATCAAAGGCTTTTGACCAGGTAGGTAGGTATTGATTTTATATCCCTACATCCAAGAAGGCCCTAAGATCAAGCACTACACCTAAATGGGAATATAGATTTAAGCCTTTTATTAGATAGGCTCCATTCATCAGGATTGCATCCTACATTAGAGAGCACTAACTACACAAAAATTTATAAATTTAGACCATACAAATTTATTCAATCAAGATCTTCCTTGAGGGAAACTCATCTCTAAGATCTTGGAACTTTCTCCACATTTCTCCATCTCTCTTTTGACTGGGTCTTGGATCTCACACTAAATGGGAATACCACATTCTTAAAAACTATCTTGAATAGGAAATTCACATTCTTAAGACCTACCCCCAAAAAGGAAAACATCATTTCAATACTTAATTTGAGTAGGAAGCTTTCCTTTCCGACCCTATCCTAAGTAGGAACCCATCAATTTAAGCCATATATTGACTAGGAACCCGCATCTTGAACCCTACCTTGAATAGACATATCATGCATCTTAAGGCCTATCTTGAATAGGCATCTTATTCTTTTTAATCCCTTTCCTTATTAGGCACTCAACATATTAAGCCTTATCCTATATATGTACCCAACATTTTTCATCCCTATTATAGATATTAATCCCTCATTTCATAGGCCCTATGTTAAATATGAAGCCTACGTTTTAGGCCCTATCTTGAATAGGAAACCTCTATCTTAATCCATATCTTAAATAATAAACATGCATCGTAAGCCATTCTATGAATAGAAAACTCACAATTCTAAGCCCTATCATGAAATGGTATATGGACCAATCATGAACATGCATCCTAAATTTTAATCCCTTACCTAAGTAGGCCCTACCATGAGTAGGAACCTCACACTCAAATTGATTACCCTAACAAGACCTTAAATTGATCCTCCTACATCTTTTTCCTAAATAAAAAACTGACATCTGAAGATCTACCCTTAGTAGGAATCCTACATTTCAAGCATTACCATGAATAGGAACCTTATATCACATATGACATTTAATCCATTCCATGAATAGGCATCTCAGATTTCATTCTACACTATCCTTACCCTAATTAAGAAGCTTATTTCACTTATCGTCTCATCCCTACCCTAATTAGGAACATCATTTCATTTCATTTTGATACCCTACTTTGAGTAAGCACCTCATTATGATACTACCTTAAATACATATCCTTGGTATGAACCTTGAATTTCATTGGGTATTTAAAGCCCTGTCCTGGGAGTGCATTTCATATTAATCCCTAATCTAATTAGGAAATCTACAGTGTCATTTAGCATTTATGTGCTACCCTAAGTAGACATCCCTTACTTTATTATACATTTAAGCCCTACATTGAGTATGCTAACCTTGCATCGCATACTACATATTCAGCTATACCATGTGTAGTGTTTCATCATTTAATCCCTATCATGTATATATACTTTGTGTTTGAAAAGTCCCAATTCTACATGGACGAGTCACGTTGTTTACCTTTTTAGGTAATGAATCTAACCTTGATTTAACCATCATCATTTCCCACAACCCACCAGGTCATTGCAATTTACCTAGTTTTCTTTATTAGTTAATAGAATAGTTTTAGAGGAAAACTTATCTTCAAGGAAAAATCTTTTCAAACATAGATACTCATTCTCATTGGGAAATCCCTTGACAACTCACTCCTTTGTCCCTACATGATCAGATTTGTGTGTTAGACTTGGATCAATCTTTCATTCCCTACTCATAACTCTAACCATGTCTTGAGAGGGGTAGCTATTGACAACACTTCTTTTATCATGAAATAAAATATCACATTGATACCATCTCTCTAGTGATTTATATACTTCATCCAATTTAATCAACATTTCCTCATATGTTTATTCACCTATTTACCCATTTTTCTTTAGTTTGGGACTTAGGATAAATGCCATATTTTCTGTGGACCTAAGTGTAGTTGGGATTTATTGAGTTTTTTGCAAGACTTGTTTAGTAAATTTTCTAATTTAATTCTCCTTGAATAATGGTGGTACAAAGATTTTCTTTGAATAAAATATACAATCCTAATCGTAGTTGGAAATTCAAAGTCTTTAAATCTCTCTTTGAAATGAACATCATTATCCAATCCAGATCTTCTTAGAACACAAAAATGACAATGGGTGGTAAGTGAGAGATAGCTCCAACTTCTCTCTAGAAACATCCCCAAAATCTCATCATCATCCTCTCTGCCCTGGTGAGCCCCAGTCCGGCGAGCCCTAGCCTTCGCTCCCCCGTCTTTCTCGGTAAGCGCTTCCATGGGTTGGGCTGCACCATGCTTGGTCTTCTCCCCCCTGTCTGTTGCGCTCCGCCCTTGATTTTCTCAGTGAGGCGGGAGCGATTCATATCAGGTAATTGCAAAAGATCTGGCACATCCTCCCCTCCCTCTTCTCCCAAATGATTTATCACCTGTCTGGTGTGCTTAGCGGCGGCGTAAAGGTACATCCTCCCATCCCTCTTTACTCCTCTACCCTCTTCACTCCTCAATCATTAATCCAGGAGTTTTGGATTACTCTCGAGGCAACTAGTTTGAAAACCCAAGATAAAAAGGCAACATGCATACCTTTAACCTTAACATCTGATTTTTCCCCATCAATGGCGGATGGGGCATAGTCTCGCACTATTTCGCCTAGGATAGTCAGATAATCTAAAACACCCCTTTCCACAAGTCTCTCTAGCTACCAACCTTTCTGCCGGCTATCACTTTCCATCCCTGTGCCTTAACTGCAGTCTCATTGGTCTCGATTCTCTGCTTCCCAGAGAATATATATTTCAAATTTACTCACCTGCTCTCTCTGCTAAGACCACATCATGAGAACGGGCATCCTACTCACCCTGGCCACATGCATAAACAAAATTCGACTATCAAAAAAAGGCAAAACAAAAATCTTTAGGAGTGCCCTAAAATAGAGAAAAACCTCGGCGTTAGACGACTGCAAAAGGGTTTCATCTACACCTCCAGACATGGAATCGCGATTCACCTTCATGGAGTATCCTCTCTCAAACCCTTCTTACTCCACATGTGTTCCCCTATCCAAAGCATGGATCTATCATAAGTTCGACTTGTCTCCGGGGTCCTGCATGATCAACATTGGCCACCGTTCCTTCCCGGTGATGGTCACTTGGTCCTCCCAGGCTGATCACCACTGGAAAAACAAAGCTTCAACCCTTCTCATCTCTGAGGGTTGGAACCTATTGATCTCTGACCTCAAGCTCAAGCCAGAATGGACTATCTTCATCAAGCCGATCGGAAATCAAACTTTCCTAGCTTGGATTAGGGATTTCAATGCCGACACACCACCTGAGCTAGCACATCTCTATAAAAAACACGATAAAGAGAGCTCAACTTCATCAAACTCAGCTGATCACCTTTTCGTTCGGGATGTCGATCAACCCCTGGTAGGAACAAAGGCTTGGTCGATCTCAGTTTCTTCTTGCTCAGAGGAGGAAGATGTAGCAGACACAACATCAACACCACATCAAACAAGCTCCATTGCAACAAGGTATCATCTTTTTTCTCCCCAAAAGCAAAAAAAGACTACAAAACTTACTCTCTCTACACTCCACAAAACCCTAAACCCTCGATCCATCTCAGCGGATGATATCATCCCAAAAGACATGTTCCTCCTAAACCGCACCTTTCCTATTTTAGGACAGGAAAAATCTACACACCTCATCAACAAACACTTAGAGGAAAACCCCACCGCCCAAACCTGGAGAATAGCCCCTCCCAAAAAACCTTTTCGGGCCCTCCACTACTTTTTTTGCGAAAGTAAACACCATTAAGCTTCCAGATGCCCTTCCCGCTTTACCTGCTTCAGATGCCACCAAGTAGGTCACACCAAAAGGAACTGTAAATCTCGTCCCCCCCCCAGTAAAGATCAGAACTCATGCAGACCCTGAGCTATTCTTCCCTAGGCACTTTTCTAAAAAAGGTTCGACTTACAATGAAAACCAACGAGTTCCAAAAAAAAGAGATACAATCTATAGACGCCCCAACCATCCCTTTCCCTTTCCTCTACTCACAAGCAACGCCTTTGCATGCCTTGCAAACCTCCGGCCCAAGCATGCAGACACGCCCAAAACACAACACTAGCATATAAACACCAGATTTGTGCCATCTTCAAAACCCTACCACAAGCCACCAAACCACTTAGCTTCACCACTAAAACCCCGCACCTCCTACACTACTTCCGGTACCTCCATTCATAGCACAAACACCAATCCTACACCATCAGCCATGAAAACTCTGGAATATCTTGAATATGCGATAGCCCTTGACCTACTTGCAAACTCCATGAGGCTTCTCAAAGTCCTCACTTTGAGGAGCATTCTTATATCCATTGAAAACAACATAGACAACAACCCGATAAATGTCCTAGATATCACCCGTGCTCTAGCCCTCCTCATCCCTAGACAGACAATCCTAAAACCTAAAATCTTTTCCCCAACCCAATGGATATACACTGTTCCTGAAGGTACAAAAATTAACCATCTCTTCAACCAGATTCTCACTATACCATGTGGATCTAGCTTTATTACAGCCAGATTGTCCAAATGGACAGCTGACATTGGAGCTTTCCCAGCTCCTGCTGGCAGCTCAGACTGGGTAGCAATCACAAACCTCCCACCCCACCTCTGGGAAGTTGAGATTTTCAGAGGCATAGCCCACTCCATCGGGGCTACTCTTCAATACATCAGCCTGGAAACCCTACATCCTACCCAATAAATAAAATCTTTTTGCCTTTTTGCAGTCAAAGCTGCTATTTCCTTACCACCTTCCATCAATATTAGGATCAGAGAATCTATCTATAACATCAAACTATCTGTCGAACATCCTTCGGAAAATAGAACAACCTTCTCTGATCTTTCAAACCATCCACGTTCATGGTTCTGCCCAAACAAAGATAGAAAGACACCAATTCTTACCTGCTTTTCAGGTGATAGACACCATGTTTGGGAAAGAAAAAACTCAAACACCACCTCCTCTGACAACACCAACCTTCTTTCAAGCAGAAAAAGAACCAGACCCCCCACTCCCTCCATTCATGGAAACACCTCTCCACCATCTGGCACTATCTTTCCTTCCCCAACTTCTACCAAGGAAAGCTGCCAAGCCCAAAACTCAAGCCAAGACACTTTGAGAAAACAAAAACGAACCATGCTAAAGGATGTTAGCTCTTCGCAGAGTTCCTCAGCCGAAGAGCTCAAAATAAAGGCAAGGAGACAGCTATACCCAGAAGCTTATGATGCAAGATCCTAAAGAGGCAAACAAAAAAATCATCACCAACAGACTGGATTCAGGTACATCCAAAAATACTTCTCTCTGTTCATTCGGCGTAAAATCTTCTATTCTTGATACCTCTTCCCCACTTTTTACAAAGTCTATAAACTGTGACATAGATAACATTGAGGACCTTGCATCATGGTCGAACATCACTAGCTTCACAAAATTTGCTAAAAATATAGGCATACACCTTGAAGATGAAGACAAGGCACATAAATCTCTAGATGATATAGAACTCTTTATGGGTTGGTGATGGAGCTGGGACTTACACCAAAAGATTTTCAGTCTTCCAATGGGAGTCCCATGATTCTATCACCAAAAACCCTAGAGAGGATTGATGTCTTCCCTAGGTTTACCTAGAACTGGTGCTTAGATAACAACTCCAACCCCATAAGAGTATGGAAGCCTTATCATAGTATAGATTTAGGATCGAACCCAAAAGACAACGGTCTTGTTGCAAGCAACAAGATGGAAAACGTACAACACTTCACTTAGTTACTTTACTAATTGGCACTTATATCAAAAGGTTGGATTTTGATTGGTTTTTAGACTAAAGCATGAAAAGTAAATAAAGCAAGTAAAACTAAGATTTAACAAATGATGATGAATCACTGGGGTTAAGCAGGTATTCACCACCGCTACACATGCATTGTATATGTACTAAGCAAGCAAGACTTATAAGCTAGATGCATGGATGTTCCACAAGACCGATGCCTTATAAGACAAGAGCGATGCATTGCATCCAAGAATGTTCCACAAGACCGATGCCCATATAAGACAAGAGCGGTGCATTGCATCCTTCGATGTTCCACAAGACCGATGCCCATATAAGACAAGAGCAATGCATCGCATCCTTCAAGGGTTAAGTAGCTCTCATTCGGTACATTTCTACGTGTCAATGAAGATATGTAGTCTTCCAAAGAGAGAAATCTTACTCAACCTCATGAAACGTGCATCTAAAACTAACAAGCGAGTGATAATTATCAAATCGAATAGTGTCTTTGTAGGCCTAGTCTCCTATTCGGATAACCTAGCTACGAGAAGTGCGGGAATGTTGCAATGCCAGCCATTCCCGATCAAATGGTCACATGCTTTACATCATTCCCCTCGCAAAGCGTGTTCCTCGACTTACCAAGGTTACTTCCATACAGATGGAAGTGTAACGGATGATAGTGAGTTTACTCCACTCTTTGAGATACACTCCTAGACACCGAAACGGATGCGTGGTGGATACACACACCAGAAACCAACACTAAATCGGTATTCGAGTCTCGAGAGCGGTCGTAGACAAACCACAACAAAAGACAATAGATGCATACAAGAACGTGGCCATCATTCAAGCATGTATGAAACGATTTAGTATTAAAACGAAAGGATAACATCTT
This sequence comes from Alisma plantago-aquatica, assembly GCA_963693085.1. NCBI lineage: Eukaryota > Viridiplantae > Streptophyta > Magnoliopsida > Alismatales > Alismataceae > Alisma > Alisma plantago-aquatica. The sequence continues at coordinate 1,335,001,521 of OY856409.1, read as the reverse complement.
TTTAGTACAAAGTACAAAACATGGGCAGCGGGGCTAGTCCCCGCGCCCCAGTGGATGGAACTACTCGCTCCTCATAGAGGGAGCAACAAAGGAGGAGGCAAGAAGAGATAGAAAGAACATCATCTCCACTGAGGAGAGAAGGTTGAACCCTTGGTGGAGAGAGCAACGATCTTCACCCTTCGTGGCTTGCTTGACGACGGATCTTCTCCTCTCACCTTCTTTGTTGATGAGAGAGAAGGTAGCTTTGCAATGGAACGTGAGTCTCAGACCGGCAGCCTCGGGCGGTGGATGGAGTTGTTCTGGTAGTAGAGAGACAACCTCTGGACGTCTGGACTCCCCTCAGGGATGGCCCTTGAGGTCTTATTTATAGGCCTTGAGTGAGGTCAAACGGTCTGGAGACCGTTTGGGTTCAAACGGTCTTGAGATCGTTTGGCGTCAAACGGTCTTGAGACCGTTTGGCGTCAAACGGTCTTGAGACCGTTTGGCGTCAAACAGTCTTGGGACCGTTTGAACTCCATGCGGTCTTGGGACCGTTTGGCTTTATGCGGTCTCAGGACCGTTTGAACTCCATGCGGTCTTGGGACCGTTTGGCTTCATGCGGTCTCGGGGCCGTTTGGCTTCATGCGGTCTCGGGACCGTTTGAACTCCATGCGGTCTTGGGACCGTTTGGCTTCATGCGGTCTCGGGACCGTTTGAACTCCATGCGGTCTTGGGACCGTTTGGCTTCATGCGGTCTCGGGACCGTTTGAACTCCATGCGGTCTTGGGACCGTTTGGCTTCATGCGGTCTCGGGACCGTTTGAACTCCATGCGGTCTTGGGACCGTTTGGCTTCATGCGGTCTCGGGACCGTTTGAACTCCATGCGGTCTTGGGACCGTTTGGCTTCATGCGGTCTCGGGACCGTTTGAACTCCATGCGGTCTTGGGACCGTTTGGCTTCACTCGGCCTTGAGGTTGGTTTATTCTTTTATGATTTTTTTGTGCTTTTTCTGCAAGTGTAAAAGGAAAAAGTTAGTTTGATGATGTATTTACAAAAAAGGGGTAAAATTAGGTTTATGTACCGTATAAACGTAAAAAGAGTATGGAAAACTAAAGAAAAAGGACTAAGATAAACTACTAAAATAGGAGGTTATCAGTTGGACCAACAAAAGAGTTTTGGAAACTACCAAAAAAATTTTTAGACCTCAAAATTGACTAGCCTGTTTTTTAGAACCGTCCTTCTCTCTACTAAACATATCAACCAAATATGAGTTTTTCTTCTTGGAACGTATGTGGGGCTGCAAACCTTAATAGATGTAAGGAAATCCGCTCACACATATACAAAAATAAAATTGACATGATCACTATCCAAGAGACTAAAACAAGTCTCTCCCCCTTTGCTCTCAAAACCATAGGAGGTAATAGAATCACAGACTGGGTCCAAATCTCCCCCACTGGCTTTAAAGGAGGTCTCTTAGTTGGATACAACAACCTTACCTTCTCCGCCCTAAACTCCACCACTCTAGACTACTCAATAACCATTGCTTTTAAAAACACATATGATGGTTTTTGTTGGTACTTCTCTGGGGTTTATGGAGAACCTGGACAAAATAAACCAGCCTTCCTAACTGAACTAAAATCACTTATGACTAATTACCATTTGACTCCCTGGATTATCAGCGGAGACTTCAATTTGATAACCCAAAACTCTGATAGATCCAACCCCACAAATTCTGCACAAACCATGTCAGCAGCTGACAAACTCTTTAGCCAAGTCCTCACAAAACATGCATTAATTGATTTAAAACCATCAAATGCATCATTTACATGGTCAAGAAATCAAACCTTTTCCAGGCTTGACCATTTGATCTGCTCCACCCCATGGGAAGACAAACACCTACTCTCCACGATTCACATCACTCACAGAGCCATCTCTGATCATTTCCCTCTTATTCTTGATACAAAAACCATATCATGGGGTAAGTGGCCTTTCAAATTTGACAATTTTTGGCTCTCCATAAACAACTTTACCTCCAACTGTGTAGAGCATTGGAAATTTGCCGACCCCCAGACCACAAACCTAGGCCTCCACATTCTCCAAAACACAAAAAGCATCAAAATATACATCAAAAACTGGGAACAAACAAACCCAAACAAGCTCTCTGAATCACTAAAAACCCTAGAAGAACAATTCCTCTTTGTGGACAAGGACCCTAAAGCTGACCCAGCTCTTGTCCTGTCCATTAAAGCTGACCTTGACTTCACAAAAAAGTGCATAGACACTAGGTGGAGACAAAGGGCAAAAATCACTTTGGCAAAAAAAGGGGATTAAAACACAAAGTTCTTTCATAAAATCTGCAACAAAAATTACCCAAAAAACTCCATCACATACCTTCTGATAAACGAAAGGATCACAACCCACAAACAATCTATCACAAACCACATCACTGACCATTTCAAAAAAATCTTCAACAAAAACCACAATCCCTCCTGGCTAAATGACTTGGATTGGACTATGATCTTCCCTACAAACATTGAAAATCCTCATGACCTTATAAAGCCTTTCTCCCCAGGGGAATTGGACTTGGCAATAACTACACTAGGATTAAATAAATCACCTGGACCTGACGGTCTAAATGTAGAATTCTATCTTGTAAGCTGGAATCACTACAAAATCAACTTCCTGGCTTTGCTTGAGACTTTCTATGAAAGTGAAAACCCCCACAACAACATCAAGCACCTAAACCAAAGTTTCATCACCCTAATAAAAAAACCAATCAACCTGACCTTATCTCCCAGTACAGACCCATCAGCCTTATCAACACATCATACAAAATCTTAGCCAAAACTCTAGCCAATAGAATAAAACCACACATGAACAAAATCATTCCCCTCAATCAAAATGCCTTTCTTTTAGGTAGAAGCATACAAGATGTTTACCTGATGGTAAACGAAACAATACATCTCTACCACAAAAAAAAGAACACCTTTTCTAGCCATCAAATTGGACTTTGAAAAAACCTTTGACTTTGTAAACTGGAACTGTTTAACAAAAACACTTACTGGCTTTGGTTTCCCACACAAATGGGTCAAATGGATTCATGCATGCATATCCAGAAATCACTTTTCAACAATCATAAATGGTGTTCCATTTGGTTATTTTCACAATTCAAATGGCCTCAGACAAGGCGACCCCCTCTCCCCTTACCTATTCATTATCATCACAACCATCCTCTCTCACATGATACAACTTGGAAAAATCAGTGGCCTCATTAACTCACTAGAGGAATGCAAAGAGAACATTATACAATTTGTCGATGATACCATAATCCTCTCCTCCCCAGAGGATGCCTCTTTACTAAATATCTTCAGAATCCTAGGTATTTTCTCCTACATTTCGGGACTTAAAATAAATATCCAAAAATCGTCCATTTTTGGGGTTCACCTAGAACAATCTACCCTGGAAAGATACAGAGATCTCCTTAGATGTAAGATTGATGACTTCCCCATGCAATACCTTGGTCTCCCAATTACCCCATACAACATCACAAATGCTACCTGGTCTCCCATCATAGGGAAAATAAATAAAAAACTCACTGCTTGGACAAATAACTTTCTAAATCTCTCAGGAAGGCTTACTCTTCTAAATAGTGTCATCACTCCTATCACCACACACTACCTGAGTTGTATACCCCTCCCATCCAAAACTAAATTACTCCTTGACAAAGTCAGAAGGAAATTCCTTTGGAATAACTATCATCCCTCCACAAAACCCGGAAAACACTACCATCTTGTTAATTGGAACACCATTGTTGCCCCTTTAGACTAAGGTGGCTGGGGTATACTAAACATTGAAACCCATGCTTTTTGCCTCATAATGAAAATTATCAATAGTCTGGTTAAAAATAAGACAAAAATCTGGACGAGCCTCATCAACTGCAAATACTATCAAAAATCCCCTCCCTGGCACAAAGTTCCAAAAAAATCAGCCTCACCCCTTTGGAAATACATAAACAAAAACATCCAAAAAATAACCCAACTCATCAACACTCCTCCACACTCCCACATAAAAATCTCCTTCTGGAATGATCCCTAGTTTGAAAAAAACTCTGTTCTAAACCTGCGCACAAATTGGACCATCCCAAACAATCTCCTCAAGATCAACATTGTCAAGGCCCTCTGCCTTCTAACCAACAACAGAACAAACACTCTCAAAAGATGCATTCTCATGCATCTCAAACCAGATGACCTCTGTGCCTTAAAGCAGACACTTGAATTTAATTCCTCTTAACATTATCACTTGGTGTTGGGGAAACTCTTACACTGTTAAAAAAGCTTACACTCACCTATCTTACAGAGGTTTATCCCCCCCACTACAAAAATATGGAAACAAAAATGGCAACAAAAATATAAAACCTTTCTTTGGCTGCTCCTTCACAACAAGATACTTACTAGTGAAAACCTTTCTAAGAGGGGCTTCATTGGTCCTTCCAGATGCCCTCTATGCAAATTGGACACTGATTCGGTAGAACAAATTTTCTTTAAGTGTAACTTCTCACTAAACATCTTCTCACACTTCACACGAAATTACCAGTTAGATCTCCAATCAGCAACCTTTCCCCTTCAAATTACACTAAACAGACACTACAACTCCTTCATGGGAAATGATATTTTCATCATCATTAGCTGGAACCTTTGGCTTGATAGAAACAATAGATTCTTCAACAACACTCCAAAACTGAGGCAAAATATCATCTCACAAATAGATGCAGACCTTCACTTGCTCACCATGTGCAGGTAAACATGTTCTAGATGGAAAGGAGGACTTCGAAGAAGGTGAATCTGAAGCCTATTTTCTCTGTGACCTGAAGGCTATGGTGGATGATGAAACGGGTGTTAGTTTTCTACAACAACATCAGTGATACTAATCTGTCCAGTAGCTGCATTTTCTCTGAAAAATCTATGGATTAATGTTACTAGAGGCTTGTTAAGGGATGCCTCCCCCTTAAATATTTTAAACATCACTTTTTTCACCCAGCAGAACATTACTTTCATATTCTAATCCTGTATGATTCATCAAAGTAGGAGTTTGCTTGCTTTGCTTTAAATATATGCTATGATCTTTACCTTAAAAAAATCATTATCCAATTCATAGAATACATTAGTGGACTCCTAATCCTAATCGGTTTCTATGAAAATTATTGAGAATTTTTTTTTGAAACTGAGGGATCCTAATGCAATAAGGAAAGGAAATGTAAAGGAGAGATAAATAGCTCGACCACCAAGTTTCAAATTTTGCATTATTAAAGGAAGAGAAATATGTTTTTGAGGTTTTTTGATAATGAATAATCATCATTATTTAGTTGGAATTAGTTTATTAAATATGCATTTCAACTCAACATTTTATCCCTTGACTTGGTTCAATTTAGATTGTCTTCTACATTAGTTGTTTTATGGGGTTTTCACAAATAAACTTTGATTGTTACTAAAGGAAAAACAAGGCTTGGAATAAGCTATCATGTCCTATGCTATTCAATCTATGGAGTCATGGATTACCAAACATGTATGAAGGCACATATTAATGCCCTATCGAGACCTTGATCCCAATATCATGACTATTGAGACCCTTGGGAAGAGTCACAAAACCCTTAACTAGGTCTCCATGTTGTGTCTTTTTTCCCATTATTCACATCAATGTGTTCTTAATCCATACTATTTCCCCAACAAACTATCTTTTATATAAAACAAACTTATGGATCCTTTTGCACAATTTTGTAGGCACCTTGAACAACTAGTTAAAGGAAGTGACAGAAAGGAGATGATTGGAGGACTTCCTTAAAGTTTGAAGAAGATGAAAGTAATTCCAAGTTCACCTTTAACCTACACCAAGAGTCCAAGAGCCAACAAGAAGCAAAAGTTCCATGGTGATGAGTTCAAGATACTAGTTCTATGACTTGAATCTCACTTTTTAACTTGATACATATGTTCCACCTATCTCATGAAACATGAACTTATTGGTTGTAATGCATTCTTAGAAACCATTAACGTTTGGGGTTTTACTCAAAAGCTAATGATAGAAATGTGATATGTTATACTTTATCACTCTTAGTGGCATACCATTGTTTTGTGAAGAATATTGGAGTGACTTGCATGAGGGATGCCTTACATGAAGATCCACACTAGTTGACCCCTCTTGTCATCCACCATTATTCCATCATTTATTACCTCTCCACCTCAAGAAAAGATGATAAAAAGAAAAAAAAAGCAAGCCTTGGACACCCTTCAAAAGCTTGGGGTGGCCAATCCTTCCTATGGTGCACTTTTCTCCTACCACCTTAAAATTTTAGGCACACAAAGGGCTACAAAAAGCAAAAAAGCAAAAATGAAATAAATGTTCTCCTATAAACATGTTGGAATAAAGAATAAAAATGAGTGATTCCTTGTAATAGTACTCCATTTTCCTTCTGTAGAACCCTTCTTCTGATTGCATATGTATTGGGGTAGGAAACATCCACAGTCACAAAACCATTTATCACTCAAATCCCAAGTCCAAATGACTAGAAATTCAATGTCAAAAGGACATGTGCGTCCATTTCTAGAATTGTAATATAAAAGCGTGAATGCGGAAGCATAAAAATTTAGAATACATGAACAAGATGAATACGCCAACAATTCACAACATTCAACAAGTATATTTAATATCAATTGTCTATTATACACTTTTGATTACACATTTATGAGAATACTAAACAACTTTGTACATATACACTAAACTAGGATCTTACAAAAGGTACACCCTAAACACTTTCTCACTAACCAACTTCCAATCTATCTCTAAACCTAAAACATATGAGAAAGAAGTGAATCAACTCATAAGGTGTTGATTACATGGCATAAAGATACATATATCAAAGGTTTTCATATTTTGAAAAGTTTTGTAGAAGTAAATGAACAATAGAAATAAGAGGTAATTAGTTAGAAAAAAACCATGTTTTAGTAATTTACTCCAATATACCAAGTGAATCATGTATCATAAGGCCTTTGACCAACTTCCCATCAAAAAGGGGTCCGTGAGGTGCTTAAGGATCAAAGACATTAGCTAACCTTATTTCTATGTGAGGGATATAATGTGAACAAAGTCATTGAGAAAAACCTATTTCAAAGTTTGTATAATGGAGTTCTACATTATGTGTTTGAGTTATAAAGTCATCAAATCAAATCACAGAGTACAAAATAACAATATTGTGTGCCAATATTTTGCAAGTATGTGAGCATACATACATATCAATATTCAAGCAATAAAAACATAATCATATAATCATTAAAGCCCACATACCTTATCTCATAGGTTCATAACCTATACTTGACCATCAAGATCACAATAAATCACCTGATTAAGAACATAGCCCATCATTAATCAAGTTTAACATGTTACTCACTAATTATTCCATGATTAGGGTTTTGGTCAAATTAGGTTCATAATTTATTATTCACATATTTGATGATCTTTTACTAATTTAGGGTCCATCATGAAGGTGCGGTTCAAGTATCAAGTCATTTTTGGAATCCATCTATTTTCTATGATTATTATGAGGTTTATATCACTTACGTACATTTCAAGTCCATAAGACTCATAAAATGAAAAAAATGTTATGAATAACAAAGACATGAAGTACAAGCAGAATATATAGTATATATTAACAAGGTAAGGATATATGAAGAAAAATCCATGGTTAGTTTGATGATCATTCAAGTCTAGGTTCAAACGTCTTCAACATTTCAACATTCATGCATTATTCAACATAGGTCACTTATGTTATTAGGGTTCAACATAAGACATATGGTGAACATACACATCTATGGGGGTTACAAAGATTATAGTAATCTCTGGTTTGAAAGGGGAAATGTGAGTTTTGGATCTCCATAAGTAAAAGAGAACTAGAAGCACAATTTAAGACACATAGGTCACATTAAGTCATAAGGTAGGTTGTGTTTCTATATGAATCCCACATTACATAAGAGAAATAGACATTAGGTATCTAGGTCACAAAGTTAGTAGTTTCAAAGATAAAAAAAGGGTTGTATGTATCCAAAGGGGTCAAAGTCATGATTTGATCAGTGTCACCATGCATCATCATAAGGTGTCACATATGAGGATAAAAGACTCCTATGGACTGAGACAAGAGCAAAGGTGTTAGGATTCATATTAGTGTCATGGAGAGGCACAAAATTTCTAATTTAAGAGTTAGGAAGAGTTTCAAAGTATTAGGAATCAAGATTACAACTTTTATCAAGATTATACATTAAAGTTAAAAGACAAGCCATATTCATGGACTAGAGTCATAAAAAGTGCATGAAAGGGGATAATGATTCCCCTTGGGCTCAAAAGTACTGAGTGGACGAAGGCCTAGTTCTATTAGATGGAATACACTGCCCAGGTGGATGTTGGATCAAAGGTCTCTAGAGGGGGTGAATAGAGCTAAAAACACTTGCACAAAAATTGCTAGACCTTCAAGTTACTTCAACTAGGCTCAATTGCAAATAGTGAATTTGATGACGATCTAAACATGCATGGAAAGGATGAGAGAGATTGAAACAATCACTTGAACAAGCTGTTAAGAGTGGTTCCACTCTCCAAATTGGGAGAGAGTCAATCCACTACCTAAAGAGGACAAGCTCTAGGATTTTGCAACCTATGCATACTTATATTCCATTATAAGGCATACAATTGACCTTCCTTTTCCGGGATAAGGATACCCAACTTCCCTTTGAGGTCAAGGGAGCTAACAACCTTACAACCAAGGTCTTACCAATCGAAGAGATGGAGTCTTCTACCTCACTAAGGTCTTACCCACTCTTGCAAGCAGTTGGACACCTTCACCAAGGAGATCCCCTCTTTGCATCAAGTTTTTTACCTTGAAGGATTTAGCCACTCTGTTCTTGAATCTTCAGCCTTGTCCTCCTCCTTCACTCAGAGAAGCTTTTTGCACCTTCTTCTATAGCTTGAATAATCTTGCCCCTTCTCCTTCACTTGGAGAAGCTTTCACCAAATAGATCTTGAAGAAAGGGGTTGGGAAAGGAGAAGCTATGAGAGATTTACAATTTTACAATGAAGTAGCTCTTTAGTACAGATCCTATCTCACTCATATGGAATTTTTATTCACAAAAAAGAGAGAGAAAGGGGCTCAAGTGGACTGGATGCACTCAACTATAGTTAGGAGCTTGAATAGCATGAAGGAGCATCCTTAGCATGAACTCCAAGAGGTCCTATTTATAGTTGGGTGTCCACTAGAGGGTAGGAGCACTAAGAAATGGTATTATAGCCATTTTGAGGATTGCAATGAATATAAGTTCAATTTTGCAACACTCTAATGGCTAGAATCATTTTTCTGTACTTTTCATGTAGTGCATTCGGTCGAGTTTAAGAAAGTTAACTCGACCAATTGCACTATGCGACATACCCAATTTGAACCATCGATTGAGTTTATCCCAAATGAAACACGATCGAATGATTGAATCCATTTTTCTTAGTTTATGGATCGGTTGAGTTATGTGAGTGTGCAACTTGACTGAACTTAAATTTTCTCAAAATTTAGTAAGAGGATAGGTCGAGTTTTTCATAGGGGAAAGTCGACAAAAAAGTCCCTATAATGAATTTTAGAAAATGTCATTAGAGCGATTAAATGTCTAAAATTTAGGGCTCCTTATTTTTTCTTATCTTAGTTACAAGTCATTACATCAGTACAAATCATTACAATAATCAATGTAAGGGTTTTAGGGTGTTTTCCAAAATAATTGCATTTGCATTACTTTGACTTAAACTAGATCAAGCTAAGGCTTGATAGAAATGATCCTTTTCATGTACCTAATTCTTGAAATCAATCTCAAGCAAATATATTAGATACATATGAATGGAATGGTTGAGTCATTATCAAAATATGGACAATGTATAACTCCCAGGTCAACGTTCTCCCCCTTTTGACAATAACAAACCATTCCTCAATATATTGAAAAGGATATGAAATTTTAACCTTTACCTTTGAGAAAGGATGTGAAAGTTAAATCTTTACCTTTTGAATTGCAAGGGGATACATGAATGAATAATGTCAATTTCTCCCCCTCAATTCATGCTTACCTATGCCTACATGGTTGGCCTTTCAACAAATAATCATAACACACATATATACTATATGGTCCTCCAGCAAGTGACATGATATGAAGATAATTAACAAGAAAATGATCATATACACAATTTAAAATAATATTCTGAGGCTATTCCCCCCCTATCATATCAAAAATGAAGGGGGTAGAAGAGACATAAAGAATAGGGTGTCTCCACAGGCACAAACTAAAAAACCAACCACATATAGCACACACCAACCACAGACAAAAAATAGAGAGAAACAAGCAATCTCGTGTCACAGTAAAAATATGGAATAACATACCAAGAAATCATATGATATAGTCAACCAAAGAGTTATGGTACATGAGATTAAGATTACAACATGAACCATCTCCTCTTAAAATAAGAACTACTAACCAATGGAAAATGATGAGATGACAAAATAGTATGCCTCAGATGCACAATGCCCAGATGTCTAATACATGATAGTCTACAAAAAGATATATATATTTGAGCACTCTAATAGACTATAGAACTAAACATCTATGGCATCCACTATAACAACTATATCCTCATCATCCTCAAGTTGATAGTCCTCATCATCATCATATGGTACAATAGTGGCAGCAGTGGAAACCTCACCATCATCACCAAAAGAACCATCAATGCCATCATGAGAACCATCATCAGAACCATCATCATCCTCAACATCCTCAACATCATTAGCTTCATCCTCATCCTCAGTGACTTGGTTTGGAATATCCGCGTTAGTAGGAGGTCCAAAAGCACAACCAGGTCACTTGGCATTTTGCACAACCCATGACATGCCACATCCATGTAATGCATTTGCTTACTCAAAAGAGGGAGCAAAAGTCCCATCAAAACCAGTAAGCAGAGTGTTAAAAGGGCCAATAGGCAGAGCCAGAAGAGGAAGAGCTCCAGGGGAAGGAACATATCCACCATCACCAATAGGGGTGGCAACAGAAGTAGCAGGAGGTGGAGGGTCAGGGTAGAACTGACTGTATGCATAGGAGGCATAGTCAGCTCCTGGGTACGCCTGGTAGGGTGGGTAGGAGTGGATGTAGGAGAGGTTCATGTGTGACATGATTTGGCAGAGTTCTTGGTGAATATGATCTTGAACCCTAAGGTTGTACGCTTGTTGTTGCATCATGTATCCCAAGAGGGCTTCATTTGATACATAAAATGAGGCACGACTGGGGCAAGTTGGTGGTGGAGGTGGAGGGGCCTGGGTGGAGGAAGAGGCACTAGAGTGGTGGAAGAGGTAGAAAGATATGTCTTTGATGAATGCATATTCATCTATCTTTTTACTTAATTTTCATAGTCCTTTTCATTAGAACCTATCTCTTTTTTAGTAATTTCTAGGACAATTCACAATTTACCCACTTTTTGATTTATTATGCAAATACTTAACTATTTTCTCACTTTCCATAGGTTTTTCCTACAAAGTAGAAATCTTACCCACTGAGCTCACAATACAGCTGTCTCATGGGCCTAGACAGTCGGCTCTCCTCTAGAGATCTCCACGTTTAGAGCCAAACAGTCATTTCAGCCCTCGACTCAACATGCCTTCTCAACATTCTAGATAGGCATCTCGCTTCAATGAGAAGGTCGTCTCATGGAGCCAACTGAGCATCCAGGCTAGTAGCCCAGACGACCATGTCAACCTGACCTAAGATCAAATCAATTCGCAAAGGGTGCCACCACTTAATTAGGGTTTCAATGCTTTGATCACTCATAAGGCGGCGCAAGACGGACATTTTACAAGACAAAATGGTCAATTCAAACATTGATTCGAGCCCAAGAATGCAACCAAAAGGGCACCACCACCCTCTCAGTAGGGTTTTGATCTGATGCTTCTAGAGACCATGCCTCATCATACCAAATGACCATCTTGTGTAGTGATACATCCATTTTGTAGCTTGCGAGCAACATCTTTTAGCAGCCACCACTCCTTTTGTTCCATCCCCCTTTCAGGGTTTCCACCCCTCCTTCCCCTATAAAAGGAGGGGGGACTCTACTAAGAAATGGGTCCTCAGTTTTGTACTTGCATTTTCCTATTGAAACTTTATCCTTTCAATTCATTGTGTAATCTTTCATTCTACAACAAAGTTTAGTTCTTCATTTATGGATCTTGATCTCGTTGGTTTATTTCTCGTTTGTTCTAGTTCGTTCTTTTGAAGCGGGGATCTAAGTGAGAAATCCATTTAATAGTCACCAACATTGGTAACTTCAGAGATGTTGTCCTTTGATCTATGGCTTCCTACCTTCTTCCTGTTGTTTCTCCATTCCTCGCTATGACTAGTGAGTAGTTCCTTTATTGAGGCAAGGGGAGTAGTCCCTTAGCGATGGGTTGATCGGATCAGGTTTTTACATGACGTTTTAGACATATGCTTTTTTATTTAGAAATCATTGATTTAAACAAAGTAATTAAAAGTTAATCCTGACAGACTTAACTATGAAAATTAGGATTTAGAATGTCTAAACCATTTACACGAGGATTTGGATGTGAAGGTAGAAAAATCCTCTTTAGGATGTAGGACTACGGTGTGTGAATGCCATGACCATGTGGAGTTCGTCTCTTGTGTTTTATTTATGAATAATTCACATGCCTTCTTCTATCTTACTTGTCATGTATCTCTTCATCTTTTTTTCACCATGGATAAGGTGGTGAAACCCCTAATCCTTGATGCTTTTCCTTCTAATTCAATCGTTCTTTCAACGCTTGTTTTCCACCGCTCTCATTTTATTTCTTGTCTTAGATAATCCTTGTGTGTGAACATTCTTATTTCTTTACTTTCTTGTCTTAGTATAATCTTTTCCTTTCATTTCCTTAGTGTTATCTTTTATTCCTTTTACACTTTAATTTCTTGTTCTAGAGTAATTAATCAACCCCCAAATCAGAATTTACCTTTTCATTCAATTATTAAAAAATAACAAAAAGAAACAATATTTCAAAGTCAATCGGGATAAAAAAAATCTTAATAACATTGTCCTGTGGGATCGACCCTTCTATACTAGCCTTAACTAGAAAGTAGACAAACATATTAGTGAATTGGTGTGCTCTTTGGAGCGTAACAATTTTGGTGCCATTGTCGAGGACAATGGATTGTTTTCTCGAACCCCAAATTTTTTTAAAAAAAATTTGTCATTTTTTTATTCCTTCCGAGTAAGATTTTGGAAGTTATGTCTCCTCCTTCTGTCGAGTTTCCATTCTAACAGTACATTTTTTCTGCACTCAAATATTATCTGTCAACTATAACTGTGCATGCACCACTAGTTTTCGATCTTGAGGAGAACATTCTGTCGATTAAATAGACAAAATAGAGTTAGGATGGATGAGGAGGAAGTTACCCGTAGGATTGAGCATGCACTTTCTACTCAAAGAGAGCATATGATGGCTGAACATGCAGCTCAAGAAGCCGCTCTACGTATAGCCTATGTAGTTGAACTAGAGGTCTTAGAAGCCTCTTAGAGAGAGGCTGAGAGACAAAAACAATTAAAATATTTTTCACTCCAAATACCGAATATGCACAACATTCATTGTGCCAGCTGAGATTATAGCCCCCCCAATTTTAGATTCGCACCCAATGGATCACCATGCTTCAAGCTAACCCATTTTCTGGGAATAAAGGAAAGAGTTTCCAAGATCATCTCCAACGTTTCACCAGACTTTATTGCATGCACAAGATCACATACATTTTTGAAGACACCATTAAACTCAGACTGTTTGAATACTCTCTCTTAAGGAAAGCTAGCGGTTGGTATAATGCCATGGAGAATGAAGAAAGGGTCACCATGTGGGGGGCCATGCAAACCAAGTTCTTGGATAAGTTTCCCCCCTTCCCTCACCTATGAAATTAGGGGATAGATCATTCTCTTTTCAAAGGTCCCAGGAGAAAATATAGGAGAAGCTTGGGAGAGATTTAGGGAACTTCTCTGACATTGTCGTTATCATGACATCACTCAATCTCAACTCATTAATATATTTTACCATGGTGTTTATGATCACACCAAGAAATTCCTTGATTCCTCATATGGAGGAAATTTTATGTACTAAAGTTTAAAAGAAGCATGGGGAGTCATGAAGCGAGCTTCTGAAACACAAGTCGGATGAGATACTGGTGGGGTCCTAAAGGTAGCCAGGGCTGAGGGAGACCCTGACATCAAAAACATAGCTGAATCCCTTAAGTTAATTTCCTTAAAATAGGATCACCTCGAGTTCACCATCAATGCCTATTAGAGGCAACCTCAACAAGTAAGAGCCGCATAATTTCTATGTGAGATTTGCCAAGGGTATGATCATGTTACCCTTAAATTTCTATACCTTTACAACACTCTCATGCAACCGATAGTTGGTCAATTAGAGAACTTAAACTCCATCCATAGTATCCAAATTCAGGCTTACTACAATCCAAACTAAGTCGAAAACCACCTCATTTTCCAATATGGAAATCCCTTAGGTGCTGAAAATGGTTCCCAATTTACCTCCCAGCAAAGACCCCCTAATCCTCAAGTCAATTACTATCCCCTGCCAGGCTTCCCAATAACAATCAGAGGAATTTCAGGAATCAAAGAAATTACAGGGGGAATTTCCAATATCATAGGCCCTATCAAGGAAAGCAATACTAAAACCTGAACCAACCACCACTTCAATAAAACACCCCTTCTCCTCTTTCCGACAATGATAGGATAGCTGCCTTGGAACAATGCATCCTTTCCACAAATCAAATCATTCTTTCCCAACAGGCTCACCAAAAGGAAACTAATGCTCAGTTAGCCCAATTCTTTGCTCAACAGTAACCCCCTACCAGAACCTTTGTTGCACAGCTTGAATCCAACCTTAAGCACATAGAACAACTTAGGCGATCACCACTATATCCAGCCCTACCACACAAGAAAAGGAAGGTTCCACAGTAAAAGATTTTGAACAAGGGGAAGACAAAGATGTTGTTGTTTTACCTCATTCATTGATACCACCCACCTCCACTCCAAAAGATGAGGTTCCTGAGTAAAAGGTGTGTATACCTTTTTTTGGCCATTTGAAGAATACATAGTTGGACTCTAGGATCAACAAATTCAAGGATATCATGAGGAAGCTCTGCGTCAACATCCCGCTTCTGGACGCCATGACAGACCTACATGAATGGAAGAAATTCTTCAAAGCCCTTCTGAATCGTAAGTGGACGATTGAAGCATTTGAAATTGTAAAACTGGCAAGAACTACTTCTGACATTGTACAGAGAAAGATGCCAAAGAAACATATAGACCCAAACTCTCTTGGGATCAGTTGTTCTATATGAGATTCAACTAGTCATGTGGGATTAGCTGATCTTGAGGGTAGCATATCCATCATCCTTTGAGCATGTACATGAGGCTCGGTCTCACTGATTCTAGACCCACTCCTATGCATAGTCAACTTGTATATTCTTCCATTACCAAGATCCTTGGCATTATTGATGATGTGCCAATCAAAGTTAGAAATTTCTACATCCCATTCGACATTGTGGTTCTTAATATAAAAGAAGACAATATATACCCTCTCATTTTTGGTAGGTCATTCCTCACCACTGCAAGGTGCTCATCAATGTTGAGGTGGGGATTCTCACACTACGTGGGGGAACACAATTCATCAATTTCCATGCCTCTAGGGGTAGAATGAAGTATAATCAAGAGGAAGAAGTCTATTTCATGGACCAGTTCAATCAAATACAACAACACTTCTTGAATTTTGAATCCACACCTATAAATGAAACCCATATTTCTCCAGGGGATGATCAAGTTTCTATCCAAGCCCAAGCTATCCCAACCAGCCTTATTAAGACAAACACTTCCACTATCCCTGTTGTGGCAAGGAACAACATCACCATTCAAGAAACCCTTATCCCCCAACCCCCCCACCTCACCCCATAACAACCTTCCCCCCTCCATCTTCCTTCGAGGCACCGATCTATGATACTCGTCAAACTCCTTCTGAGTCACCATTACAATTCACAGCCCAGGTGGTGTAGCCAAATGTCATTGATGGGTACTTCCCTTATTTCCCCTTCAACCCGCCTCCCATTAACATTAATGTCCAATATAGGAAAATTAATGAAGATCTACACTTAAGTCCTTCCTTGCCCACAAATAATCATCTTTCTACCATTGTGTTCCCTTACAACTACCCTCCATCACGTCCCAAATTGTGGGAATCTAATAAGACTGATTCGAATTTTTTTCCTTGGTATACATATGTATGCCAAGCATTCCAAGATACATTTCAAAGCACTCATACAAAGATGATGGAGGTTTCCAAGGAAATCAATCAAATCAATACTACAATCATGTCTCCCCCGCTCCTCCACCGCTTTATTATCCACCACCACCATGATATTCTTCCCTCCATCTCTGATTTAGGTTTTGCTCAAGACAAGAAAAAATCTAAGTCTGTGGTGGAGGTGGGTGGTATGCTTCTATTCCACCAACTTATCTTTCCCTTTCTTGCATTATTTTTGTTGTTGTTTGCATGTAGTTGTTTTGTTCATGGCCCTTATCTAGTCGGTCATGCTTTTTGTTTTCCTTAGTTGCAAAACAACCTTTATCTAGTCGGCCCTATGAATATATGTTTATCATTGTACCCCAATTGAGTTCGGTAAATCTTTTTTGCAAAATTCTTTACAAATTGCCATGTCTGAAACCACTATGTCACCTAGGACCCCAAAATAACATCACTCCTTAGAATAGTTGGCAAGTCATATGGAATCAACCAGAACTAAGCAGAATTTTTCTCTAGATTTAAATAAATAGATTATCTTGTTATAAAACTTGTATGATGTGTTTTATAGGAATACTCTATCTATGCAATGGCACTTTCAAAAAACAAAAAGAAAAAATGTTGAAGTTATAAGCACAAGAACATCTTTTTCTTCCCCCTATTTTTTTTACTAATAAAGAGAAGCAAAGAATCACCATTGGAAAAAAAATCATGTCCAGGGTGGCATGCTTCCCATACAAAAGAATTCCATACCCCACAAATGGGCTTACCATCAAAAGATGCCAAAAGTGCACATGAAAAAATTGTGAACAATGTAGCCACAACTCCACAGAATTATATCCAGAGTCAAATAGAGGAAGGATCACCATTTTTCCTCACACCCCTTCATCCTATTCTTGTACAACAACTCACATAAAAAATAAAAATGAAAGTGTCAAAGCAAACATATGATGAAGCCTATTTTTGTACAAAATCTTGTTTTAGAAGCAAAATATGACATTTGTTTTGATAGAGAATATAGAACTTTGTTCTATGTGGTTCTAGGAGATTGGGTCACTTGGCCAAAAATCAGAGGTAAGGATAAAGTGATGTTACAAAGGTGAGGATTGACATATTGCGAGTATAAGTTAGACTTTATTTGTAATTTTATTTGCTTGGGAGAAGCAAAGATTCAAGTCTGAGGTATTTTGATGAATACATATTCATCTATCTTTTTTACTTAATTTTCATATCCCTTTTCAATAGAACCTATTGGTGTGGTTCCGTTAAAGGTGCAACACACTAGCCGATTTGATCCGACTAGATGCGCCCCATGAGGTCGGAACACACGTGATGGGAATTTTCTTTCGAAATTTATAAGACCTAAACTAATACACCTATGTCTACTAAAACAACTACACCCGCAAGCGCACGGGGTCGTGTCGTAGTATAGGAAGGTGGAAAGTATATGGTCAACCCACAGGGAGAAGAGGGGGCACTAGAGCTAGGTTAGTTTAGCTAGGTTCCTACTGTAGAGACTAGGGTTAAGGGTTTAAAGGTTGATTTGATTGTTAACTAAGGATGAACAAGAAAGCAGTTAAAGGCAGGAATGAAATCTACGTTAACCCTAGACTAGATTAAGACTAAGAAGGAAAGAAAGTACTAAGCTAGGTATGAAAAGAAAAATTATGCTAAGGCAAGCAAGAGAAAAGCAAAAGAGAAATTAAAGAACTAAACTAGCATAAACAAGGCAAGAACAAGGCAAGAAGCTAACTAAGAAAGAAAAGAACTAACTAAGCTAAGCAAGCACAAAACTAGGGATTTAAGCAGTAAAGAGATGTGTGGGCTGTTTAGGGGTATGAACTTATCACTTAAGTTGGGGGGTGACATGTGAACATTATGATTCCGTTTAGATTATCCAAACCAAACAACAAGTTAGAGTCTAATGGATTAACTTAAGCTACTAACTGGCCATGGATATGCTAGGTTGTGTATAGGGGAACTAGTCCCTAACACCCCCCTACTACCCTTACGAGGCTCAACTGGGTTAGGGATTAGGTTCAATCCAATTAGAGTCTAATCAAGTCTAGGTTTCTAGATTAGGCATTCCTAGGGCAATTAGGGGTCGAGGGTAGTAATGGGGAGGTGAAATTAGGGCTTTGGACCCTAATTCCCCCACATTCTAGCCTTGAGAAGGATCCATACTAATTGCACTAGAATTATCCAATCTAGCCACTTAGATCTCTCACTTAGGTTTAGGAAGATTGATTAGGATGTAGGAAGATGGGAGGCAACCTAGGGATCCAAGAATTGGACCTAGGGGCAAATCCCAAAATTCACACATATAAGCAATTTGCCTAAATTCCTAAGTAATTTCACACACAAACCAACAAGCAATTCATGGAGAATGAGATGCAAATAGAATATAATCATTAACAAATGGAATTACAATGTTTACTTGCCATTTTCCCACAACATGGTATCAAAGTAACATAATTTCCCCCAAACAGCCCACCCAAGGGGACTAGCTACTCATATACATGGAAAATACAAAAAGAGAGAAGATAGAGGAAGAAGTGTCGATGGAGCTCAGATTAGATGAAGGACTCCTCCTCTCCAGCAGTTGCAAGGTCATCATCCTCCTTCTTCTTGGATGGAATGCTGTAAAATGGTGGTGGGAAGTGGATGGAAGGCTTAGATATGGGGGGTTATGCGGTGGAAATGGTGAAATGGAGTGGATTTGAGGTGGCGATGAAGTGGAATGGAGTGGAGGTGACAAGGGAGTGAAAATGGGACTTGAAGTAGCCAACCCCCGACCCTCAGCCGCCACTAGGGCTTATATAGGGATCTAGGGGGTCTAGGGTTAAGTTAGGGGAAAAATGTGGAAAGTAGTGAAAACTAGGTGGATTTTGTGAGTAGCACGGTCGTGGTGGGTCACCACGGTCATGGTGGGTAGGGTATACCACGACCATGGTGGATGGGCATGGTCGTGGGTTTATTAGAATGTGGAGATCATAGGGAGGTGTGCATGGATGGTCACGGCCGTGGGGGCTCACCATGGTCGTGGTGGGGACCTATGGCCACGGTCGTGTTGATCACCACAGTCGTTTTGGCCATTTTCATCAATTTCTGGGAGTTTTACTAATTTTTTGTACTTAGGGCATGTCCACCACGACCGTGGGGATGCACCACGGTCGTGATGGTGTCTCTCCCATGCATTTGAGCCTTGAACTTGATCATCCATGGAGGGTATTGCTTTAAAACTTTCTTTGACCACTTGGGGTAGGTTGGAAGTGGTTTTGGCCTCATTTTGAGCTCCTCCAAGCCTGAGGAAACCCTAGACTGGACCATCCACTTTCCATGCCATCAAGGAGTGGACAAAGTACCTATAAAACATTCAAAAAAACCTCCATAAGTGCATTTGATATAAATAAGCATATTGGGGGAAATAACATGTAATCTAACAAGTATAGATGTGGCTGAAATGCAAAATGACACAAGATAAAGCACTAAAATAGGGCTGAATCACCACCCCAAACTTGAAACATACTTGTCCTCAAGTATGCTCCAACTCAATCTCTCTACAAACTTTTCACATTCAAGACATGACAAATGCAATGTAAAAGGTGATTATTGCTGAATGGGCTCAAAGATCACTAAGTACATGCATTTCACCTCTCTCCTCTCTCACTTTCACAAACCAATCATGAAAAGAGCACAAAGCATATGAACTTCAAATATAGTGCTTAGAATACACAAGATATCCATATTTCTTTCATGTAGTTCTGAGTAGACCGTTTCATAATGGCGTTAGTCCAAGATGACTAGGAGTGTTGTTTCACCTTCATACTTTTAATCTTATGCTTCGAATCATGCCAAATGACCCACGTGGTTGCGGAAAAAGGCAAAATGAGCTAGGTTTGATGTTTCCTAGCTCGATGGATATGAAAGTGGAAGAAAGGGTTGTGGTAAGCTTCTTGGAGTGCTTCTACACACTCATCTTTTCTTTATTTGAATGTTCTTAAACATGAGCATCCTTTTATTTTGTTTTTTGCTTTTCTTTTTCTTTTCTTTTCTTTCTTGCCCTTGGTGTAGATAGGGCATATGGTGGATAGAGTGAAGCGGGGAGGTAGAGATGTGGCCACCCCAAACTTTTAGAGGTGGCCATGGCTGATATGTGCACTTTGGCATCCTTTAATGAGGCAGAGGGGTAAGAAAATGGTGAGAGAAAAGTCGAGTCAAAGGGGGGTCATAGGTATGATTCTCCACATAAGACGTCCTACATGAAAATTAATCCAATACTTCATCCTAGATATCACACCAAATGAATGAACAATATGAAATTGGTATATCAATCAAGTGATTCCACAAACACTAAGCGTTCAAAGCTTGATCAACTTCACAATTCAACCAAATCATCCACAAACACAAGAGAGGTGATGCACATGTAAAAAGTCAAGAATTGATACCATTTAGCAACAAACAATGTTAACTCACTTGCATTTGTCAAAGATCATCATTTTTACTCAAAATAGTAGAGATTGGGTCAAAACATACTTTTAGGCAAGAAATCTCAAATTTGGGCAAAATTGGCCAAAATAGTGCCAAGTTGCCTTCAATCACATCTAAACTCTATATTATTGAACTTAAAGCAGTAAACAAGCAACTACTAGATATAACATGCAA
The DNA here is from genome assembly GCA_963693085.1 of Alisma plantago-aquatica. NCBI lineage: Eukaryota > Viridiplantae > Streptophyta > Magnoliopsida > Alismatales > Alismataceae > Alisma > Alisma plantago-aquatica. The sequence goes on along the minus strand of OY856409.1, from coordinate 1,334,980,481 downwards.
GAATTACCAAAAATCTACATGGTATGCAATGCATGGCAAAAATAGCAACATTTTTGAAAATTATGCAAAAATTGCAACAAAGTAAACTACATGACATGCAAGTATGCAAAGCAGTAAAGATGACTAAGATAGATAGCAAAAACAAGAAAACAAAAGTGGAAGTGGCAGGTGAAATGTAAAGTGAAACTAGGGCATACCTGCCCTACCACCCCAAACTTTTGAATCATGATGTCCTCAACATGATCCTAGAGTTTAGGATGATAGGGTAGACGATCATGGCTCTCTCGAGGCTCTGGCGGTGTTCCTCCCTGTGGTGGAGGATATGCATAGTAGCTGTCGCACTAATCTACCTTCAGTGGCTGAAATTGGTCTGTAGCACAGCCGTGCTGCGTATCACGGCCGTGGTGGCTTCAAGTTGCACGGTCGTGCTGCCTGGCACGGCCGTGGTGCAGTCCTTTGGTAGCTTTTCTCAATTTTGCTTCTGAATCCAGGGACTTGGTGTGTTTTTCATGCAAATGACCACGGTCGTATTGATGTGCCACGATCGTGGTGGTCCCTGTAGCTGATACTCTCAAAATGAGGAACATCAAACACTCAAAAACTTGACCCAAAGTGATTTTTTTTGGAATCCTTCTCTCAATTGTACTTAAATTTCCTTCATTTCACCTTGTTACCACCTGCACATCTTAAAACTAGACAAAAACTATTAAACACAAGTGTGTGTGCGTTTTCTTGGAAAGTGTAAAAACAAAGCAATTGTATCAAAAAGTGAAGGTTGGGTCCAAATTTCCCAAACCTATGTGGGTTGCCTCCCACAAGCGCTAAGTTTTATGCCTTCAGCCAGGCTTCTTGTTCTTTCACCATCAACCATTGTCGAAAAACAAAATGTTTGCACCCCCATCATAAGCAATCCTCTCAAATGATTTCCTTGATTGATCTTCCTCCCAAGGGTCATGCGAGCTTCGTAAGTCTTTTTTAGCAATTCTCTCTCCCTGGGGATCATCATCATAGATCTTAATAAGCCTTAAGACCCTCAGAAATCTCATGCCATAGGTTTTATCTCTCTTGAGGAACGGGTCTTCATAGTCACCAAAGAGAGGGGTCTCAGTCATATCCATTTGCTCATGGGAAGTAGGGGGAGCATGCGATAGTTGTGGTGGTGGCATCAGTGTTGATGGCCCTTGGACTTTAGGTGGAGGAGGGCATTGAGGTTGGAAGGTGAATTGGTGGGAGGGTTGTGGTGATGGAGGTGGTAGAATGAATTGAGGTTGGAAGCTGAATTGGTGGGAGGGTTGTGGCAATGGAGGTGGTGGTGGTGTGTAAGGCTTAGGATAGCCTTAGAGGTAGGGTAGTGGAGGAGGGAATTGAGGTTGGGAGGTGAAGTGGTGGGAAGGTTGCGACAATGGAGGTGGTGGAGGTAATGGATGGGTTTGTGCATTTTGGCCTTCTATCTTGTCTTCTCTGAGTGTCTTGTCACATGCACAAGGCACAACCAAACAAAAGAAAGCAACTTAGCAAACCAATATACACAAAAAATGCAAAGAGTAATGAATAACGAATAGCAATGATGAGGGCAGTAGGAAAAGTCAAATCTAAACTAACTAGCTAGGCCGAGCGCCTCTAATCCCCGACAACGGTGCCAGAAAGCTTGGTGTGATTCCACTAGAGGTGCAACACACTAGCCGATTTGACTTGACTAGATGTGCCCCACGAGGTCAGAACACACGTTATGGGGTTGTGCTTTCTAAATTTATAAACCTAAACTAGCTACCTACGTCTACTAAAACACTACACCCGCAAGCGCACGGGGTCGTGCCGTAGTATAGGAAGGTGGCAAGTAAAGGGTCGATCCATGGGGAAAAGAGGGGGCACTAGAGCTAGGTTAGTTTAGCTAGGTTCCTACTACAGAGACTAGGGTTAAGTGTTTAAAGGTTGATTTGATTGTTAACTAAGGATGAACAAGAAAGCAGTTAAAGGCAGGAATGAAATCTACGTTAACCCTAGACTAGATTAAGACTAAGCAGGAAAGAAAAGACTAAGCTAGGTATGAAAAGAAAAATTATTCTAAGGCAAGCAACAGAAAAGCAAAAGAGCAATTAAAGAACTAAACTGGCATAAACAAGGCAAGAGCAAGGCAAGAAGCTAACTAAGCAAGAAAAGAACTAACTAAGCTAAGCAAGCACAAAACTAGGGTTTTAAGCAGTAAAGAGATGTGTGGGCTATTTAGGGGTATGAACTTATCACTTAAGTTGGGGGGTGACATGTGAACATTATGATTCCATTTAGATTATCTAAACCAAACAACAAGTTAGAGTCTAATGGATTAACTTAAGCTACTAACTGGCCATGGATATGCTAGGTTGTGTATAGGGGAACTAGTCACTAACACCCCCTACTACCCTTACGAGGCTCAATTGGGTTAGGGATTAGGTTCAATACAATTAGAGTCTAATCAAGTCTAGGTTTCTAGATTAGGAATTCCTAGGGAAATTAGGGGCCGAGGGTAGTAATGGGGAGGTGAAATTAGGGCTTTGGACCCCAATTCCCCCACATTCTAGCCTTGAGAAGGCTCCATACTAATTGCACTAGAATTATCCAATATAGCCACTTATATCTCTCACTCAGGTTTAGGGAGATTGATTAGGATGTAGGAAGATGGGAGGAAACCTAGGGATCCAAGAGTTGGACCTAGGGGCAAATCCCAAAATTCACACATATAAGCAATTTGCCTAAATTCCTAAGTGATTTCACACACAAACCAACAAGAAATTCATGGAGAATGAGATGCAAATAGAATATAATCATTAACAAATGGAATTACAACGTTTACATGCCATTTCCCCCCAACATGGTATCAAAGTAACATAATTTCCCCCAAACAGCCCACCCAAGGGGACTAGCTACTCATAGACATGGAAAATACAAAAAGAGAGAAGATAGAGGAAGAAGTGGCCATGGAGCTCAGTGTAGATGAAGGACTCCTCCTCTCCAACAGTTGCAAGGTCATCCTCCTCCTTTTTCTGGGATGGAATGGTATAAAATGGTGGTGGGAAGTGGATGGAAGGCTTAGATATGGGGGGTTATGTGGTGGAAATGGTGAAATGGAGTGGATTTGAGGTGGCTGTGAAGTGGAATGGAGTGGAGGTGACTAGGGAGCAAAAATGGGATTCTAAGTAGCCAACCCCCGACCCTCAGCCACAACTAGGGCTTATATAGGGATCTAGGGGGTCTAGGGTTAAGTTAGGGGCAAAATGGGGAAAGTAGTGAAAACTAGGTGGATTTTGTGAGTAGCACGGCCGTGGTGGGTCACCACGGTCGTGGTAGGTAGGGTAGACCACGACCGTGGTGGATGGGCATGGTCATGGGTTTATTAGAATGTGGAGATCATAGGGAGATGTGCATGGATGGCCACAGCCGTGGGGGTCACCATGGTCGTGGTGGGGACCTATGGCCACGGTCGTGTTGATCACCACAGTCGTTTTGGCCATTTTCATCAATTTCTAGGAGTTTTACTGATTTTTTGTACTTGGGGCATGTCCACCACGGCCGTGGGGATGCACCACGGTCGTGGTGGTGTCTCTCCCATGCATTTGAGCCTTGAACTTGAACATCCATGGAGGGTATTGCTTCAAAACTTTCTTTGACCACTTGGGGTAGGTTGGAAGTGGTTTTGGCCTCATTTTGAGCTCCTCCAAGCCTGAGGAAACCCTAGACTGGACCATCCTCTTTCCATGCCATCAAGCAGTGGATAAAGTACCTATAAAACATGAAAAAAGCCTCCATAAGTGCATTTGATATAAATAAGCATATTGGGGGAAATAACATGTAATCTAACAAGTATAGATGTGGCTGAAATGCAAAATGACACAAGATAAAGCACTAAAATAGGGCTGAATCACCACCCCAAACTTGAAACATGCTTATCCTCAAGTATGCTCCAACTCAATCTCTCTACAAACTTTTCACATTCAAGACATGACAAATGCAATGTAAAAGGTGATTATTGCTGAATGGGCTCAAAGATGACTAAGTACATGCATTCCACCTCTCTCCTCTCCTACTTTCACAAACCAATCATGAAAAGAGCGCAAAGCATATGAACTTCAAATATAGTGCTTAGAATACACAAGATATCCATATTTCTTTCATGTAGTTCTGAGTAGACCGTTTTATAATGGCGTTAGTCCAAGATGACTAGGAGTGTTGTTTCACCTTCATACTTTTAATCTTATGCTTCGAATCATGCCAAATGACCCACGTGGTTGCGGAAAAAGGCAAAATGAGCTAGGTTTGATGTTTCCTAGCTCGATGGATATGAAAGTGGAAGAAAGGGTTGTGGTAAGCTTCTTGGAGTGCTTCTACACACTCATCATTTCTTTAATTGAATGCTTTTAAACAGGAGCATCCTTTTATTTTGTTTTTGCTTTTCTTTTTCTTTTCTTTTCTTTCTTGCCCTTGGTGTAGATAGGGCATATGGTGGATAGAGTGAAGTGGGGAGGTAGAGATGTGGCCACCCCAAACTTTTGGAGGTGGCCATGGCTGATATGTGCACTTTGGCATCCTTTAATGAGGTCGAGGGGTAAGAAGATGGTGAGAGAAAAGTCGAGTCAAAGGGGGGTCATAGGTATGATTCTCCACATAAGACGTCCTGCATGAAAATTAATCCAATACTTCATCCTAGATATAACATCACATGAATGAAGAAGATGAAATTGGTATATCAATCAAGTGATTCCACAAACACTAAGCGTTCAAAGCTTGCTCAACTTCACAATTCAACCAAATCATCCACAAACACAAGAGAGGTGATGCACATGTAAAAAGTCAAGAATTGATACCATTTAGCAACAAACAATGTTAACTCACTTGCATTTGTCAAAGATCATAATTTTTACTCAAAATAGTAGAGATTGGGTCAAAACATACTTTTAGGCAAGAAATCTCAAATTTGGGCAAAAATAGGCCAAAACAGTGCCAAGTTGTCTTCAATCACATCTAAACTCTATATTATTGAACTTAAAGCAGTAAACAAGAAACTACTAGATATAACATGCAAGAATTACCAAAAATCTACATGATATGCAATGCATGGCAAAAATAGCAACATTTTTGAAAATTATGCAAAAATTGCAAGAAAGTAAACTACATGACATGCAAGTATGCAAAGCAGTAAAGATGACTAAGATAGATAGCAAAAATAAGAAAATAAAAGTGGATGTGGCAGGTGAAATGTAAAGTGAAACTAGGGCATACCTGCCCTACCACCCCAAACTTTTGAATCATGATGTCCTCAACATGATCCTAGAGTTTAGGATGATAGGGTAGACGATCATGGATCTCTCGAGGCTCTGGCGGTGTTCCTCCCTGTGGTGGAGGATATGCGTAGTAGCTGTCGCACTAATCTACCTTCAGTGGCTAAAATTGGTCTGTAACACGGCCGTGCTGCGTAGCACGGCCGTGGTGGCTTCAAGTTGCACGGTCGTGCTGCCTGGAACGGCCGTGGTGCAGTCCTTTGGCAGCTTTTCTCAATTTTGCTTCTGAATCCAAGGACTTGGTGTGTTTTTCATGCAAATGACCACGGTCATATTGATGTGCCACTATTGTGGTGGTCCCTGTAGCTACTACTCTCAAAATGAGGAACATCAAACACTCAAAAACTTGACCCAAAGTGATTTTTCTTTGAATCCTTCTCTCAATTGTACTTAAATTTCCTTCATTTCACCTTGTTACCACCTGCACATCTTAAAACTAGACAAAAACTATTAAATACAAGTGTGTGTGTGTTTTCTTGGAAAGTGTAAAAACAAAGCAATTGTATCAAAAAGTGAAGGTTGGGTCCAAATTTCCCAAACCAATGTGGGTTGCCTCCCACAAGTGCTAAGTTTTATGCCTTCAGCTAGGCTTCTTGTTCTGTCACCATCAACCATTGTCCAAAAACAAAATGTTTGCACCCCCATCATAAGAAATCCTCTCAAATGCTTTCCTTGATTGGTCTTCCTCCCAAGGGTCATGCGAGCTTCGTAAGTCTTTTTCAGCAATTCTCTCTCCTTGGGGATCATCATCATAGATCTTAATAAGCCTTAAGACCCTCATAAATCTCATGCCATAGGTTTTATCTCTCTTGAGGAATGGGTCTTCATAGGCACCAAAGAGAGGGGTCTCAGTCATATCCATTTGCTCATGGGAAGTAGGGGGAGCATGTGATAGTTGTGGTGGTGGCATCAGTGTTGATGGCCCTTGGACTTTAGGTGGATGAGGGCATTGAGGTTGGAAGGTGAATTGGTGGGAGGGTTGTGGTGATGGAGGTGGTAGAATGAATTGAGGTTGGAAGCTGAATTAGTGGGAGGGTTGTGGCAATGGAGGTGGTGGTGGTGTGTAAGGCTTAGGATAGCCTTGGAGGTAGGGTAGTGGAGGAGGGAATTGAGGTTGGAAGGTGAAGTGGTGGGAAGGTTGTGACAATGGAGGTGGTGGAGGTAATGGATGGGTTTGTGCATTTTGGCCTTCCATCTTGTCTTCTCTGAGTGGCTTGTCACATCCACAAGGCACAACCAAACAAAAGAAAGCAAGTTAGAAAACCAATATACACAAAAAATGCAAAGAGTAATGAATAAAGAATAGCAATGATGATGGCAGTAGGAAAAGTCAAAGCTAAACTAACTAGCTAGGTTGAGCGCCTCTAATCCCTAGCAACGGTGCCAGAAAGCTTGGTGTGATTCCGCTAGAGGTGCAACACACTAGCCAATTTGACCTGACTAGATGTGCCCCACGAGGTCGGAACACACGTGATGGGGTTGTGCTTTTGAAATTTATAAACCTAAACTAGCTACCTACGTCTACTAAAACACTACACCCGCAAGCGCACATGGTCGTGCCGTAGTATAGGAAGGTGGCAAGTAAAGGGTCGATCCACAGGGAAAAGAGGGGGCACTAGAGCTAGGTTAGTTTAGCTAGGTTCCTACTGTAGAGACTAGGGTTAAGGGTTTAAAGGTTGATTTGATTGTTAACTAAGGATGAACAAGAAAGCAGTTAAAGGCAGGAATGAAATCTATGGTAACCCTAGACTAGATTAAGACTAAGCGGGAAAGAAAGGACTAAGCTAGGTATGAAAAGACAAATTATGCTAAGGCAAGCAACAAAAAAGCAAAAGAGCAATTAAAGAACTAAACTAGCATAAACAAGGCAAGAGCAAGGCAAGAAGCTAACTAAGTAAGAAAAGAACTAACTAAGCTAAGCAAGCACAAAACTAGGGTTTTAAGCAGTAAAGAGATGTGTGGGCTGTTTAGGGGTATGAACTTATCACTTAAGTTGGGGGGGGGTGACATGTGAACATTATGATTTCGTTTAGATTATCCAAACCAAACAACAAGTTAGAGTCTAATGGATTAACTTAAGCTACTAACTAGCCATGGATATGCTAGGTTGTGTATAGGGGAACTAGTCCCTAACACCCCCCTACTACCCTTACGAGGCTCAACTGGGTTAGGGATTAGGTTCAATCCAATTAGAGTATAATCAAGTCTAGGTTTCTAGATTAGGAATTCCTAGGGCAATTAGGGGCCGAGGGTAGTAATGAGGAGGTGAAATTAATGCTTTGGACCTCAATTCCCCCACATTCTAGCCTTGAGAAGGCTCCATACTAATTGCACTAGAATTATCCAATCTAGCCACTTAGATCTCTCACTTAGGTTTAGGGAGATTGATTAGGATGTAGGAAGATGGGAGGCAACCTAGGGATCCAAGAATTGGACCTAGGGGCAAATCCCAAAATTCACACATATAAGCAATTTGCCTAAATTCCTAAGTGATTTCACACACAAACCAACAAGAAATTCATGGAGAATGAGATGCAAATAGAATATAATCAATAACAAATGGAATTACAATGTTTGCATGCCATTTTCCCCCAGCATGGTATCAAAGTAACATAATTTCCCCCAAACAGCCCACCCAAGGGGACTAGCTACTCATAGACATGGAAAATACAAAAAGAGAGAAGATAGAGGAAGAAGTGGCCATGGAGCTCAGTGTAGATGAAGAACTCCTCCTCTCCAGCAGCTGCAAGGTCATCCTCCTCCTTCTTCTTGGATGGAATGGTGTAAAATGGTGGTGGGAAGTGGATGGAAGGCTTAGATATGGGGGGTTATGTGGTGGAAATGGTGAAATGGAGTGGATTTGAGGTGGAGGTGAAGTGGAATGGAGTGGAGGTGACTAGGGAGCGAAAATGGGACTCTAAGTAGCCAACCCCCGACCCTCATCTACCACTAGGGCTTATATAGGGATCTAGGGGTCTAGGGTTAAGTTAGGGGAAAAATGGGGAAAGTAGTGAAAACTAGGTGGATTTTGTGAGTAGCACGGCCGTGGTGGGTCACCACGGTCGTGGTGGGTAGGGTAGACCACGACCGTGGTGGATGGGCATGGTCGTGGGTTTATTAGAATGTGGAGATCATAGGGAGGTGTGCATGGATGGCCACGGCCGTGGGGGCTCACCATGGTCGTGGTGGGGACCTATGGCCACGGTCGTGTTGATCACCACAGTCATTTTGGCCATTTTCATCAATTTCTGGGAGTTTTACTGATTTTTTGTACTTGGGGCATGTCCACCACGACCATGGGGATGCACCACGGTCGTGGTGATGTCTCTCCCATGCATTTGAGCCTTGAACTTGATCATCCATGGAGGGTATTTCTTCAAAACTTTCTTTGACCACTTGGGGTAGGTTGGAAGTGGTTTTGGCCTCATTTTGAGCTCCTCCAAGCCTGAGGAAATCCTAGACTGGACCATCCTCTTTCCATGCCATCAAGTAGTGGACAAAGTACCTATAAAACATGCAAAAAGCCTCCATAAGTGCATTTGATATAAATAAGCATATTGGGGGAAATAACATGTAATCTAACAAGTATAGATGTGGCTGAAATGCAAAATGACACAAGATAAAGCACTAAAATAGGCTGAATCACCTATCTGTTTTTCAATAATTTCTAGGACAATATATAATTTACCCACTTTTTTTATTTATTGTGCAAATACTTAACTATTTTCTCACTTTCTGTAGGTTTTTCCTCCATAGTAGAAATTTGACCCACTGAGCTCATGATACAACCATCTCATGGGCCCAGAGAGTCGGCTCACCTCCAGAGATCTCCACGTTTTGAGCCAATTGGCCATTTTGGCCCTCGACTCAACATGCCTTCTCAACATTCTAGATGGGTGTATCGCTTCAACGAGACAGTCGTCTCATGGACCCAACCCAGCATCCAGGCTAGCCCATACGACCATGTCAGCCTGACATAATATCAAATCAATTCACAAAGGGAGATTCCACTTAATTAGGGTTTCACCACTTTGATCATGCACAAGGCGGCGTGAGACAGACGTTTCACATGTCGAAATGGTCATTTCAAACATTGCTTCGAGCCCAAAAATGCAACTAAAAGGGTGTCACCACCCTGTCACTAGGGTTTCCATTCAATGCTTCTAGATAACACGCCACATCATCCCAAATGACTGTCCCATGTAGTGAGACGGTTGTTTTTCTACTTGCGAGCAACATATTTCAGCAGCTGCCACTCCTTTTGTTCCTTCCCCCCTTCAAGGTTTCCACCTCTCCTTCCTCTATAAAAGGAGGGGGACTCTAATAAGAAAGTGGTCCTCAATTTTGTACTTGCATTTTTATATTGAAGCTCATCCTTTCAATTCATAGTGTAATCTTCCATTCTACAATAAAGTTTTGTTCTTCATTTTTGGATTTTGATCTTGTTGGTTTATTTCTTGTTTGTTCTAGTTCTTTCTTGTAGAGTGGGGATCTAAGTGAGCAAGCCATTAATAGTCACCAACATTGGTCTCTTTGGATATTATGTCCTTTAGTATATGGATTCCTACATTCTTCCCCTTATTTCTCCATTCCTCGCTATGACTAGTGAGTAGTTCCTTTATCGAGGAAAGGGGAGTAGCCTCTTAGGCATGTGTTGATCGTATCAGGTTTTTAGTGATGTTTTAGACAGACAATTTTTAGTTTAGAAATCATCAATTTAAATGAAGTAATTAATCATTTTTATTGTAAGTTAATCCTGAAGATGCGACTATAGAAACTGGGATGTAGAACGCCTAAACCATTTACATGAGAATTTGGATGTGTCCACAAAAAATTCCTTTTTAGGATGAAGGACTAGGATGCATGAATTCCAGGACCAATGGGTTCACATAGAATTTTTCTCTTGCATTCTATTTACAAATAATTTGCATACATGCTTCTATCTTACTTTTGTGTATCTCCTGATCTTGTTTTCACTTGGTCTAAGGTGGTCAAACACCTCAGACTTGATTCTTTCCCTTCTGATTCAATCATTCTTTCAATGCTTATTTTCCATCACTCTCTTTTTATTTCTTACACATTATTTCTTGTCTTAGATAATCCTTGTGTGCTAACAATCTTCTTTCTTTACTTTCTTGTCTTAGAATAATCTTTCCTTTCATTGCTTTACTGTAATCTTTTATTTCTTTTGCACTTTAAGTTCATGTTCTAGAGTAATCAATCAATCCCCAAATCAGAATTTACCTTTTCATTCAATTATTCAAAAATACCAAAAAGAAATAATATTACAAAATCAATCAGGATAAAGAAAACAATCTTAGTAACGTTGTCCTATGGGATTGACCCTTCTATACCAGCCTTAACTGAAAATTAAAAAAGAATTTAACTCTAAGATAAACATCTTAGTGAATTGGTGTGCTCTTTGACGTGCATTGATTTTTCCACTCTTTCCAGAGATAATAGATCATTTTCTCAAACCTCAAATTTTTTTAAAAAACTATTTTTCATTTTTTATGCCTTCCGAGTAACATTCCAGAAGTGCTATCTCCTCCTTCTGTTGAGTTTTCATTCCAGCAGTACATTTTTTCTGCACTCAAGTATTATCTGTTAATTATAACTATGCACGCATCACCCACCAAACACTGATTATGCACCGTCAATTTTTTATCCCGAGCCAAAAAGAACATTCCATTGATTAAACCAACAAAATATAGTTAGGATGGATGAGGAAGTTACCCGTAAGATTGAGCAAACACTTACTGCTCAAAGGGATCATATGATGGTTGAACTTGTGGCTCAGTAAGCCTCTCTACGTGCAACCTATGTAGCTGAGCAAGAGGACTTAGAAGCTTCTCAGAGGGAGGCTGAGAGAAAAAATAATTAAATGATTTTTCCTCTTCAAAAATTGGATATGCACAACATCCCATTGTGCAACCCGAGATCACAACCCCCCAATTTGAGATCCACACCCAATGGATCACCATGCTTCAAGCTAACCCATTTTGGGGGAATAAAGGTGAGAGTTTCCAAGATCATCTTCAACATTTCATCGACCTTTGTTGCCTGCATAAGATCCCAAGCATTTGTGAAGACTCCATTAGACTCAAACTATTTAAATACTCTCTCTGAGGGTAAGCCAATAGTTGGTATAATGCCATGGAGAGTGAAGAATGGGTCACCACCAGGGAGGCCCTGCAAACCAAGTTCTTGTATATATATTTCCCCCCTCCTTGTTTCACCTATGAAATTAGGAGACAGAGCATTCTCTTTTCAATGGTCCCAGGAGAAACTCAAGGAGAAGCTTGGGAGAGATTTAAGGAACTTCTCAGACATTTCCCTTGTCACGACATCACTCAATTTCAACTCATTGAGATATTTTACCGTGGTGTTGATGATGATACCAAGAAATTCATTGATTCCTCATATGGAGGAAATTTTATGTTCTAAAGTTTAAAAGAAGCATGGGGAGTCATGATGCGATCTTCTGCAACACAAGCTAGATGAGATACTGGTGGGGTCGTAAAGGTAGCCGGGGCTGAGGGAGACCCTGGAATAAAAAACATAGCTGAATCCCTTAAGTTAATTTCCTTAAAATAGGATCGCCTCGAGTCCACCATCAATGCCTATGAGAGGCAACCTCAACAAGTATGAGTCGTAGAATCTCTATGCGAGATTTTCCAAGGGTATGATCATGTTACCCTTCAATGTCAATACCTTTACAACACTCCCATGCCATAGTTGGTCAATTAGAGAACCTAAACTCCATCCATAGTATCCTGGGCCAGCGTTACTACAATCCAAACCAAGCCAGAAACCACCCTGGTTTCCAATATGGAAATCCCTCAGGTGTTGAAAATGATTCCCAATTCACCTCGCAACAAAGACTCCCTAGTCCTAAAGCCAATTATTGTCCCCCTCCAGTCTTCCTCAACAACAATTAGAGGAATTTTGGGAATCAAGGAAATTACAGAGGCAATTTCCAAAATCATGGGACCTATCAAGGGCAGCAATATCAAAACTTGAACCAACCACCACCTCAACAAAACACTCCTACTCCTCTTTCCGACAGTGACATGATAGCTGCCCTGAAACTTTTCATCCTTTCCACAAATCAAATCCTTCTTCCCCATTAGGCTCACTAAAAGGCAACCGATGCTCAATTAACCTAATTCTTTGTACAACAAAAAACCCCTAATGGCACCTTTGATGGGAAACCTGAACCCAACCCTAAGCACATAGAACAACTTAAGGCAGTCACCACAATATCTGGCCCTACCACACAAGAAAGGGAAGGCTCACCTCTTATAGATTTTGACCAAGGGGAAGACGAATAGATTGTTGTCCCTTAGTCATTGATACCACCCACCTCTGCTACACAAGATGAGGTTCTTGCGTATAAGTTATTGGTATAGTATGCCCAAAGAACCAATCATATGATGATTGCAATGGGGCATGTGATACTTGATTTGATAATAATAAAGGCAATTTCCATCTATATGTTTTAACTATTTTGAGATAATAGTATAACATGTTAGATGTCTAGAGAATGACAATACTCAATGATATATGTCTTCAGGTTACGGACCTAAACAATGAGATTATACGGATGTTAAGAGTATACATTCTTGTTATGTCCCTAGTCGGTTGTTATTGTGGAAATAACCATAGACATCAATAACACAAAAGACTAGAGTGTGTGTTGGTTGATGACAGAATCTCATTAGTCATGATATATGATATCAGACTAAGCGCACATATACATGTTAGAGAACAGTGTATCAGACAGACCCACCATAAGAGTGATGCATGGAAACCACACTTGGTTAGTCAGGATCATCTCTTATAGTATTGGTGGTGACTATGGTTCTTAGACCTGAAATCACTACACTCATCACATGTCGTTGGGTACACTTTGACATCATCAAACGCAGTCATGAAATGTGGGTTCTTATAACTATGATGATTGGGTGACTTTGACACATGGGGACTTGACTGTGAGTGGTAGATATGGAATTTGTCCCTCCTAAGGGAGTGTGATATCATGGCCACTTGAGGAGTGAGACTGAGAAATGCATGTCCATGCACATGTAAGTCAATATATGATATTGAGCTTACAAATATCTCAGACAGTCTATTCTGAATCAAGAAACATGGATTGAAAGCTTGTAAAGGATGACAAGTCCATGCCTTGAGTACAATCTGGATATCAGTGAAAAAGGAACTAAACATTCATTGTAACACCAATAATAGATTGTAGGTTGAAAGAAAGTTATTCTCCAACTTTTCTTTTCACTTGGGTAGCACTAATGTGCGACTAGGCACCACTCTTTGCTTGTGATGTCATAAGTTAGTTATGGACATTCACTGTCAATGTGAAATGGAACCTATAGGGTCACACACATAGGATTAACCTAGAAGAGGAGTTTATCCATGAATGATGTTTAGATTGATTACTAAAGTGTTTAGGTACTCAATTAAACATTCAATCAATAGACTTGACTCAGAATCATCAAGTTCAAGTGTTGAACCAATTGATTAGAGTGCCAGATTGATTGAGAACTTCATTGATTTGAGTTTTGCACAAATTGGACCACCAACCGACCAGTTCACTGGATGAACCGATCGACTCATGGTCAGTGCGATGACCGATTCACTCTAGTGAACCAATCGGTTCACATGGACAAAATGATCAAGTGTAGGGTTTCCCGATCCATGAGAAAAGATCCTCATTTCACTTGTTCAATTCGATTGGGACAAGAATTAATCTTTGCATTAATTAGAAATGGATAAGGAAAGTCAATTGTGGGAAAGTTAGGGAAGTGAAACGACTAGTTCACTGGGTGAACCAATCAACTCACCTTCCTAAATGACCGGTTTAGTTATGAACCTATCGAATCACCTTCCCAAACAACCGGTTTAGTTGTGAAATGACTGGTTCACCTTCCACAGTACAATCGGTTCATAGAAAATACGAACTCTTCTACTCCCACACAGACTGGGAACCCTGACCCTGCCCTCTACAATATATAGAGGGGTACAAGGGGCTTCTCAGAACACACAACTCAGAACATCAGTTGCTCTGCAAAGTTGTTGCCCTCTCTGGTTTTAGTAACCACGAGAGCCCAATCAAGTTCTACCTGACCAGGGAGGAACAACGAGGGAAAGAAAACTGCAAAAAAGTGACTGGTGGTGGGAGAGTGTGTGGGTGACTAGTATGTCGATAGAAGGGGACAACTCCTTCTAGTCTGTCCATCAGGATGACTAGAGATCCTGGTGGTCCGTGTAGACTATCTATAGAGGCGGGAGATTTCTATCGCTCAGGAGGACGACTGTTAGTCACAGTCTGGGTCAAGACCAGGAGCTGCACAAACATCATCGAAGACTTGGTGGTTGAAGGTCGCACTAGTTGTGAGGTATTGTCGCTGAGCAAGCCTCAAGACCAGGTATAACTCACTAAACCATTTTTCCTATTGCATAGTTGTGGATGCAATCTACTGGTTATGGGTTTGTGGCTTGATAAAAATTTTGTTTCTGCTGCATGTTCTGTCCCACAAAACCTAACAGTGGTATCAGAGCCATGCCAACATACTATGTTTAGGATTAATCAACATGATTAGATTTTGGTTTTTTGCCATTTATTTATTACAGGTAATGTGAATACTTTAACTGGTTAATGTGCATATCTGATTAAACACCACAAATCCCTATATACATACATGATATGATATATATATATGCAAACAATACGCGTCACCCTAAAATAGTTTTCATGGTGGATGTGTAGTGTGGTTATGTCATATAAACCCCTATGTGTGTGCTTGGTTGGTTGTGGTTGTTTGCATCTCAGTCTGTGTACCGAGTCCTTCCTTCTATTCTAGATATAACTCAAGTTAACTCAAGCCTTCTCTTCTACCTTTTCTCCCCCCCAATGTAACTCGGGGTTTCCCAAGTATATATGTAAAAGTAGGATAGTTTTATTTCCTATTATGTCGAAGAATGGTGGGTGCCCATATGAGAAATTGGAGGACTAATATGATGAGATGATGGTGCGAGATGAGAGGATGGTGGCCTAACAAGGATCAAGATGACCCAACAAACTGACTGTCTGGAGGAACCAGACGATAGATTGGTGACAACCAACCAACCGGCCAGGAGGTGAACCGATTAGTCATAGGATGAGCTGATCAACCCAGAATGGCTCAAGCACAGATCTTCATCAATTACAGGTTGTTGCATATGATGTAGACCTAGATGACTGTAATTCCTTATGGCTCAAGGAATTACAATAGGATGGCCATAATCATCGCTTTATCGCTTCACATGTTTTCTTGTGGGATATAGCATGTATATGATACAAACTATAAATGTGGTGATTGGATATGTATATGTATATAAATACCAAACCCCTCAATATAATATTAAGTCTTAGATGATTTCCATAAGAAACACATATGAAGAGCTTGATCGACAAGTGTGGGTATCACAAGGGTGGTGAGCTGTCTATCTTGTGGAAGTGTGATGGTAGTTGTGTGTGCCCACCAAGCGGGGTGCACTCCCATCGTGTTGGTATTTGGTTCAAGCTTAACTAAATGGTCTTAATGAGATTAAGCACTTAAAGGCATGCAGATTACTATGTCAAAGGGTTGTGCATATCATCTATCCAAGAATTGCATACGATTCAATTGGTAAATGTTACCTACCTTAATAATTGATTATGGACGCTGGAGTTGGCTGGGTAATAACTCACTTGTTTTAGATCTTAGCTCACTAGAAGGTTGTACACTGTAATCTTTCGAATTGATGGTGAGGGCTATCAATTTTATCAAAATAGTGGGAGTGATAATTAATTAAATACCTGATTAATATCGTCAACTTTATCAAATAAAAAAATAATTTTTTTTTGAAATGTTGCAAAATTCTTTTGTAGAATCCAAATAACAACCACAAATACATTATTGTTGCGATCAATTCATAAACATGACAAACTTTAAATCTGGTTTGGGACCTTTGAGAAGTGTTCTCAATAGTGAATGTAAACTCTAAAGTCCTTGAAAGACAAGAACCAGTAGAACCACTCCAAATTCTCCTAAGACTATACTTGAAGTATGTCAATGATGCCTAAGACATCAAGAACCTTATGCTGAGCTATATGAACTATGAGTTGCATAAATATCTTAAAGCATGGACATTATTGAGATGGTTATACATCTTAAGAATCATGTAAAGAATAAAAGGTATAATGTCTTGAAAGAGATGTTTGAATATAATCAGACAAATGGAGATCAAGTATAATCTCATATGCTCAATATGATTATGCATATAGATTAACTGTGATTTCTAATAGGTCAAGAGTTGACCAAACATGTGATTCTACAAATCATTGTGTGAATCATACAACCAATTTATCATATGTTGAGAAACTTGGCCAAACCATTGTCTGAAGTGCTTGGCATGATGATGCCAAAGCATGAATGAAGAAAGGACAAAACCCTTGATAATTATCAACATAATGAAGTCCATAGACTAAAGCAAGGTCAAGAAGTGTATTGAATCCAAGCTTAGGTCCAAGTCTTCATCACTCAAGATATAGAGAGGAGTAAGATAGAAAGGGAAATAACCTCTTTATATAGGATCTCAGGAATATGAAAGAGAGATAGAGATATCTACTTCAGGACCTAAGAAGAAGTAAGCTAGAAATTGTGCAGAGCAAGAGTTTCTACCATTACAGTTACAATATGACATTTATGGGCATATAATAGAATTAGTGAATTTCTATTATACATCTTCCATCATTGAAATCATCTTACATCTTGTATGGACAAGAGTGTAATGAACTGATGTTTCATTTCAAAAAAAATATCTTTGATGGAAATGCCTATGTCTCGTCAACTATACTTGATAGTTAAAGAGACAAATGTGTGTGGCACATGTAATGAATGACATGATAACTCAAATTTGAATGCTTATAACATAGTCATCTGTAGTGCATAAATGAGAATTGCATTTCTAGAAATCCATATGATGGTTATCTAGACTCATTCTAGTTATTGAACCAATAGAGACATGCTAATCTCATTCATTGTGCAATATGACAAAGGTTCTTCACTAGATGTAGTGGGAGAACGATTATTCTATTAAGGATTATACATATTGATGTATATAGACCTTTTAGAATAAATGCTAAAGGTAATCAATAGTACTTGAATATATTTACTGATGACCTCAGTAGATATGGTAGTTTGTGTTTGATAAATACAAACATGAACCTCTTGAAGTGTTCAAGGTGATCATAAATGAAGTACATAACAAACTTGGTATAAGTATTAAATTTTGATATGATTGATATGGAAATACTTTGAACCAAGAGTTTGAGAACCTTCTAGAAGGTCATGATAATGTATCATGACGGACTCCACCTGAAACACAATGATAGTGTATCATAAAGAAGGAATCATACCTTGATAAGTTAGAGTGTGAATACCAACTAAACTTCAAATTTCCTTTTGGGAACATTCTTAACACTAAAACAATGTACCATTAGTTCAAAAGACACCATATGAAATATGGAATGAGAAGTGTCCCAATATGTCTTTATAAAGATTAGGATTGAAAGCCTAAATAAGAAAAATGTTTATTAAAAGGTTTTTTTCACAAATTGCATAAATGTTTTTTTAATACTACTTTGATATCCAAATCCAACAACAAAGGTGTTTTGGATGGCTGCATTCCTAGAGGAGAACCTAGTTCTAAAGGAATCAGTAGGGGAGAAAAGTAGAACTCAAAATGTTCAAGACAAACAAGAAAAACATTAAACTTAAAGAGGTACAATGGGAATAAAGAGAATAAAAAAATGTCGTGGAATATCAAAGTTCCTTAAGTAACAAATAGAACTCATGGTTCTGGTAGAACACACCTAGATCTTGAATGTAATATGATATCTTATGGACAAGAAGGCGGTGAGTTGATCATATGATGAGTCAACAGTCTACCTAGAAGCTAATGAGAGCCAGAAACTGAGATATGGCTTGAAGCCATGACATCCAAGATGGACTCCATGTACATCAACAAAGTATGACCTTGGTTGATCCACCTGAAGGGGTAAAATTCATAGGGTACTTTTGGGTCTTCCAGAAGAAGACTAACATGGAAGGTAATTTGGTTGCAAAGAGTTTCGAACAAGTTCAATGTGATGATCATGATGCAATATTTTCAGCAGTTACCAAGGATAAATCCATCAGGATAATGCTTTCTATTGTATCTTAATGGAAATAAAGTCCATGAAGTTGTATAGATCAATCTTTGGATTGAAGCGGGAACCTTAGAACTGGGATCTTCTATTTGACAAGATAGTCAAAGAGTTTGACTTGAGTCAAAATAAAGAAGTAATGTGTGATTACAAGAATTTAGTTGAAGCATATGTATATTCCACATATTGATGGGGAATAACATCCTTATACTGCAAATATTAAAACATGGAAACAAAGTGCATTCTAAATTTTTTAAAGAAGCATACTATGTGATAGGAATCAAGATCTATAGAGATAGATCAAGAGGGCTTCTTGACATAATAAAGAGAACATACATTGGAAAGATGCTGAAAGGGTTCAACATGATGAGAGAAAACAAGTCCATGTTCCATAGAGTTAGTCTCTCAAGAGCCAAGTGTCCCAATTCTTATAAAGAATAAGGAACACATGGATAGATGACATATGCATTCACAATTGGATCTATCATGTATGAACTCATCTAATTATCTTGTATGTATTGGACATGACAAAAAATATGAAGTAATTATCTTGTATGTATTGGACATGACAAGAACATACAAACTCATCATGTTGTATGTATTGGACATGACAGGAAGATATGAAATCTAGTTTTTTTGTATGTATTAGACATGACAAATGGATCTCTGTTGAACTCCAGTAAGAGTTACTGGAATACCATGAAGGACATCTTTATCCACTTGTGAAGTACTAAAAGATTTTGTTTGTTAATTATGGTAATAAGGAAGAGTTGGGTGTAAAAGAGTTACACCGATGCAAGCTTCTAAAATGACAAAATTGTGTTTGCCCTTAGAATAAGAGTTGTTAGATGGAAATGTTCCAAACATAAGACAATTGATTAATTCTATAATAAGAAGTTGAGTACCTTAGTGTTATGAACACTGTAAAGGATAATGTATGAATCTAGAAGTTCATATGGATGAACTTATGGGAGGTTCCGACCATTGGTGACTCAGTAGTAATATTATGACAACAATGGAGCTACTATTTAGGCAAAGTAATTTCAGATAGAATACTATGGCACTTCCATCTCATACGAGCTGTCGTATAGCAAGGGGATGTGGAACATGCAATATACTGACTTGAAGCAAATGTTACTTACTCTCTATAAAAACACTTATGCAGAAGAAACATGATGGACATGTTAGGATCACTTGGAATATGATTCGTGGGTGATTGGCTCTAAGTGCAAGTGGAAGTATGTTGGTATAGTATGCCCAGAGAGCCAATCATATGATGATTGTAGTGGGGCATGCGATACTTGATTTGATAATAACAAAGGAAATTTCCATCTATATGTTTTAACTATTTTGAGATAATAGTATAACATGTTAGATGTCTAGAAAATGACAATACTCATTGACATATGTCTTCAGATTAAGGACCTAAACAATGAGATCATACAGATGTTAAGAGTACACATTCTTGTTATGTCCCTAGTTGGTTGTTATTGTGGAAATAACCATAGACATCAATAACACAAAAGACTAGAGTGTGTGTTGGTTGATGACAAAATCTCATCAGTCATGATGTATGATATCAAACCAAGCACATAGAAACATGTTAGAGAATAGTGTATCAGACAGACCCACCATAAGAGTGATGCATGGAAACTAAACTTGGTTAGTCAGGATCATCTCTTATAGTATTGGTGGTGACAGTGGTTCTTAGACCTGAAATCACTACACTCATCACATGTCGTTGGGTACACTTTGACATCATCAAACACAATCATGAAACATGGGTTGTTATAACGGTGATGATTGGGTGACATTGACACATGGGGACTTGACTGTGAGTGATAGATATGGAATTTGTCCCTCATTAGGGAGTGTGATATCCTGAACACTTGAGGAGTGAGACTGAGAAATGCATTGCCATGCACATGTAAGTCAATATATGATATTGATCTTACATATATCTCACACAGTCTACTCTGAATCAAGAAACATGGATTGAACATTTGTATAGGATGACAAGTCCATGCCTTGAGTTCAATCCGGATATCAGCGATAAAGGAACTAAACATTCACTATAACACCAATAATAGATTGTAGGTTGAAATTTGTTCTCCAACTTTCCTTTTCACTTGGGTAGCACTGATGTGCAACTAGACACCACTCTTTGCTTGTGATGTCATAAGTTAGTTATGGACATTCACTGCCAATGTGAAATGGAACCTATAGGGTCACACACATAGGATTAACCTAGAAGAGGAGTTTATCCAAGAATGATGTTTAGATTGATTAGTAAAGTGTTTAGGTACTCAATTAAACATTCAATCAATAGAATTGACTTAGAATAACCAACTTCAAGTGTTGAATCAATTGATTAGAGTGCCAAATTGATTGAGAAATGTATTGGCTGAGTTCTGCACAAACTGGACCACCAACCGATCGGTTCACTGGGTGAACTGATCAGCTCATGGTCAGTGAGATGGCTGGTTCACTCTAGTGAATTGATTGGTTCACATGGACCAAACAAGAAAGTGTTGGGTTTCCCAATTTGTGAGAAAAGATCCTCATTTCACTTATTCAATACAATTGGGACAAGAATCAATCTTTGTATTAATTAGAAACGAATAAGGAAAGTCAATTGTGGGCAAGTCAGGGAAGTGAAATGATCAGTTCACTGGGTGAACCGATCGGATCACCTGCCCAAATGATCGGTTCTGTTATGAACTGATCGACTCACCTAACCAAACGACCAGTTCAGTTGTGAAATGACCGGTTCGCCTGCCGTAGTATAATCAGTTTGTGGAAAATTTAGACCCTTCTACTCCCACACAGACTAGGAACCCTGACCCTACCCTCTACTATAAATAGAGGGGTAAAGGGGGCTTCTCAGAACACACAACTCAGCACATCATTTGCTCTGCAAAGTTGTTGTCCTCTCTGGTTTTGGTAACCGAGAGAGCCCAAGCAAGTTCTACCTGACCAGGGAGGAACAATGAGGGAAAGACAACTGTTGAAAAGCAACTGGTGGTGGGAGAGTGTGTCGATGACTAGTACACCGACAGAAGGGGATAACTCCTTCTAGTCTATCCATCAGTATGACTAGAGTTCCTGATGGTCCGTGTGGACTATCTATGGAGGTGGGAGATTTTTGCCGCTCAGGAGGAAGACTGTTAACCGCAGTCCGGGTCAAGTCCAGGAGCTATACATACATCGTCGAAGACTAGGTGGTTGAAGGCTGCACTAGTTGTGAGGTATTATCACTGAGAAAGCCTTAGGACCAGGTATAACTCAGTAAACCATCTTTCCTATTGCATAGTTGTTGATGTGATCTGCTGGTTATGGGTTTGTGGTTGGATAAATTTTTTGTTTTTGCTACCTATTTTGTCCCACAAAACCCAATAGTGGTATTAGAGCAACGTCAACATACTATGTTTTAGGATTAATCGATATGATCGGATTTTGGTTTTTCACCATTTATTTATTGCATGTGATGTGAATACTTTAACTGGCTAATGTACATATCCGATTATACACCACACATTCCTATATACATATATGATATGGTATATATATATGCAATCGATATGTGTCACCCTGAAACAGTTTTTATGGTGGATGTGTAGCGTGGTTATGGCCTATAACCCCTATGTGCTTGGTTGGTTGTGGTTGTTTACATCTCGGTCTGTGTACCGAGTCCTTCCTTCTATTCCAGATGTAACTCGAGATAACTTGAGCCTTCTCTTCTACCTTTGCTCCCCCCGAATGTAACTCAAGATTTCCCAAAGATATATGTATATGTAGGATAGTTTTATTTCCTATTATGTCGAAGAATGGTGGGAGCCTAGACGATCAATTAGAGGAACGAGACAACCAGATGATGGTGTAAGACGAGTGGCTGGTGGCCTAATGAGGAGTAAGATGACCCCGAACCGACCATCTGGAGGAGCTAGACGATCAGTTGGTGACAACGACTGGCCAGGAGGCAAACTGATCAGTCATATGATGAGCTAATCAACCCAAAATAGCTCAAGCATAGATCTTCATCAACCACAAGTTTCTGCATATGATGTAGACCTAGATGGCGGTAATTTTGTATGGCTCAAGGAATTCTAATAGGATGGCCATAATCATTGCTTTATCGCTTCACATGCTTTGTTGTGGGTTATAACACATATATGATACATACTATAAATGTGGTGATTGGATATGTATATGTATATAAATACCAAACCCCTCAATATAATATTAAGTCTTAGATGTTTTCCATAAGCAGCACACATGAAAATCTTGATCGACAAGCGTGGGTATCCCAAGGGTGGTGTGATGTCTATCTCATGGAAGTGTGATGGTAGTTGTGTGTGCCCGCCAAGCAAGGTGCACTCCTATCGTGTTGACTTTTGGTTCAGGCTTAACTAAGTGGTCTTAATGAGAGTAAGCACTTAGAGGCATGCAGATGACTATGGCAAAGAGTTGTGCATATCATCTATCCAAGAACTGTATAAGATTTAATTGGTAAATGTTACCTACCTTAATAATTGATTATGGATGTTGGTGTTGGTCGGGTAACAACTCACTTGTTTTGGATCTTGGCTCACTAGAAGGTTGTACGCTGCAATCTTCTGAACTGATGGTGAGGGCTATGAATTTTATCAAAATAGTGGGAGTGATAATTAATTAAAGACCTAATTAATATCATCAACTTCATCAAATAAAAAAAATCAAAAATTGTTTTGAAATGTTGCAAAATTCATTTGTAGAATCCAAATGACAAACACAAATATGTTATCATTACGACCGGTTCATAAACGGGACAAACTTTAAATATGGTTTTGGACCTTTGAGAAGTGTTCTCAATAGTGAGTGTAAACTCTGAAGTACTTGAAAGGCTAGAGCCATTAGAACCACTCCAAATGCGCCTAAGACTAAAATTGGATGCTTACTTGAAGTACGCCAATGATGCCTAAGACATCAAGAACCTTATGCTGAGCTATATGAACTATGAGTTGCATAAATATCTTGAAGCATGGACATTCTTGAGATGGTTATACATCTTAAGAATCATATAAAGCGTAAAAGGTATAATGTCTTGAAAGTGATGTTTGAATATAATCAGACAAATGGAGATCAAGTATAATCTCATATGCTCAATATGATTGTGCATATAGATTAACTGTGATTTCTTATAGGTCAAGAGTTGAACAAACATGTGATTCTACAAATCATTGTGTGAATCATATAGCCAGTTTATCAAATGTTGAGAAACTTGGCCAAACCATTGTCTGAAGTGCTTGGCATGCTGATGCTAAAGCATGAATGAAGAAAGGACAAAACCTGTGATAATGATCAGCAAAATGAAGTCCATAGACTAAAGTAAGGTCAAGAAGTGTACTGAATCCAAGCTTAGGTCCAAGTCTTCATCACTCAAGATATGGAGAGGAGTAAGATGGAAAGGAAAATAACCTCTTTATAGAGAATCTCAGGAAGATGAAAGAGAGATAGATATCTCAACTTCAGGACCTAAGAAGAAGTAAGCTAGAAACTGCGTGGAGTAAGAGTTGCTACCGTTACAGTTAGAATATGACATTCATTGGCATATAATAGAATTATTGAATTTCTATTATACATATGCCATCAATGAAATCTTCATACATCTTGTATGGACAAGAGTGTAATGAACTAATGTTTCATTTCAAACAAATGATCTTTGATGGCAATGCATATGTATCATCAACTATACTTGATAGTTAAAGAGACAAATGTGTGTGATACATGTAATGAATGACATGATAACTCAAACTTGATGCCTATAGCATAGTCATTTGTAGTGCATAAATGAGAATTGTATTTCTAGAAATCTGTATGATGGTTATCTAGACTCATTCTGGTTATTGAACCAATAGAGACATGCTAATCTCATTCATTGTGCAATATGACAAAGGTTCTTCACTAGATGTAGTAGGAGAATGATTATTCTATTAAGGATTATACATATTGATGTATATAGACCTATTAGAATAAATTCTAAACACAATCAACAGTACTTCAATATATTTACTAATGACCTCAATAGATATGGTAGTTTGTATTTGATAAATACAAACATGAATCTCTTAAAGTGCTCAAGGAGATGCATAAATGTAGTATATAGTGGGCCCAGACAGCCAGCTCACCTCCAATGATCTGCACATTTAGAGCCAAATGACTATTTTGGCCCTCGACTCAACATGCCTTCTCAACATTCCATACGGGCATCTCGCTTCACGAGACGGCTCTCTTGGACCCAACCAAGCATCTAGGCTAGCCTAGATGAAGAAGTCAGTCTGAACTAAGATCAAGTCAATTCGCAAAGAGCACCACCACTTAATTAGGGTTTCAATGCTTTGATCACATGCAAGGCGGTACAAGACGAATGTTTCACATGCCAAAACGATAGTTTCGAACATGGCTATGAGCCCAAAAATGCAACCAAAAGGGAGACATCACCCTATCAGTAGGGTTTCAATGTAATGCTTCTAAAGACCATGCCATTTCATCCCAAATGACCGTCACATGTAGCGAGACGACCATGTCGTGGCTCGCGAGTAGCATATTTTAGTAGCCACCACTCCTTTTGTTCCTTCCCCCCCTTCCAGGGTTTCCAACCTTCCTTCCCCTATAAAAGGAGGGGGGACTCCACTAAGAAAGGGGTCCTCAATTTTGTACTAGCATTTTCATATTGAAACTTTATCCTTCCAATTCATAGTGTAATCTTTCATTATTCAATAATGTTCTATTCTTCATTTCTGGATCTTGATCTCATTGGTTTATTTCTCATTTGTTCTAGTTATTTCTCTTGGAGCGGGGGTCTAAGTGAGCAAGCCATTTAATAGTCATTGACATTGGTCTCTTCAGAGATTTTGTCCTATGGTTTATGGCTTCATACCTTCTTCCCCTTGTTTCTCCATTCCTCACTATAACTAGTGAGTTGTTCCTTTATCTAGGTGAGGGGAGTAGCCCCTTATTCATGTGTTGAATGGATTAGGTTTTTACATGATAGTTTAGACGGATGGTTTCAGTTTAGAAATTGTCGATGCAAATGAAGTAACTAATCATTTTTATTATAAGTTAATACCGACAGATGCGATCGTGGAAACTAGGATTTAGAACACCTAAACTGTTTACATGAGGATTTGGATGTGACGGCAGAAAAATCCTATTTTGGATGAAGGACTAGGATGCACAAATGCCAGGACCAATGGGTTCACATGGAGTTCGTCTCTTGCATTTTATTTACAAATACTTCACATACCTTCTTCTATCTTACTTTTCATGTATCTCTTGATCTTGTTTTCACTTGGGCTAAGGTGGTGAAACCCCTAAGCCTTGACGCATTCCCTTCTGATTCAATCATTATTTCAATGCATGTTATCCATCACTCTCTTTTTATTTCTTACACTTTATTTCTTGTCTTAGTAATACTTGTGTGCTAACAATCTTCTTTATTTACTTTCTGTCTTAGTATAATCTTTTCCTTTCATTACTATAATGTAATCTTTTATTTCTTTTGCACTTAAATTTTTTGTTCTAGAGTAATCAATCAACCACCAAATCAGAATTTACCTTTTCATTCAATTATTCAAAAAATACCAAAAAGAAATAATATTTCAAAATCAATTGGGATAAAAGAAAACAATCTTAATAACGTTGTCCTGTGGGATCAACCCTTCTAAACTAGCTTCAATTGGAAAGTAAAAGGATTAAACTCTAGTACAAACATCTTAGTGAATTTGTGTTCTCTTATCGCATATAAGTCTTCCTGATGGATGTCCCACTAATGCAAATGCCTCTATGACTAGGCTTGTATCCAAGGTCATGGATGAGATATTTTCCATTAAAATGAGCACACACACCAAAAATCAAGTTTGGATAACGAAGATGTGTTCTTGAGGCACTCTTCCCAGAATTGCAAGTCATATGATGGAGAATGTAACAAGCCCACTTAACTATGATATCCTTTAATAGACAATACATAATCACTTTTGTGTTCTCTACAATTTTAGTTTGATTCCTCTTGGGATGAATATTGTAGTTAACCACTAAAGTGATTAGTCTTGTCTTGATATCTGGGGAATACGAGGGTAGGGTAAACTTCTTATTATAAGGGATGCCAGGTTTCTTTAAGAACCTATGGATGTCAGGGAGGGTAAGCTTGGGTTCAAAGCTCTTGTAGAAACCCTGATGGTCCAATAGGTCATAAAATTGAGGATAAGAAGCCACCTAAGAACTAACAATGATGGATCCAAAGAAATAGGTGTTCAGAGTGTCTTATGAGATTGTAATATTGGTCCCAATGATCATCAAGGTAAAATGACTTGTATAATCAATAGTTGGACTAGGGATGCGTAGTTACATGTCAAATTGACATAGAATTCGTGGTCAATCTTTGTTCTTGAGCTGACATTGGCAAAGCACACACACTCTACACATAAAGCACTTAAGATGTTCTTTAAACACCCTAACTACCTCCTTAATCACCTCAGTTGTACCAAAATGAGTTTCAAACAAAGATTAAATGGAAATGGAGTTCTAGGTAAGAGCTCCTTATACCTATTCAAAGCTTGCATAGAGATGAAGGAGGTACCATCGAAGTCCACATGCCTTAGGGCAGCTGGGGTGGAGTTAGCTCCCATTGGGACAAACCTCTTTCTTTGGTTTGACGCCATCTAGGTCAGAGATGGAGGATATAAGAAACAAACAAAGAAGTACCAAACAAGGTAGGTTGGGAAAACCACCTAGGTCACTAGGGAAGAGGCAAGGGAGACCGGTTCTAGGGCTAGGGGATAAGAACGGATGTGCTAGACTAGGGTTTGAGGATGGACACTGGAGAAGGGATTTCAGTCGTCTTTTCTCTAGTTGAGAGGGAGAAAAGTCAGTCAATTACCCTATATAATTTTGGTCCAATGTCACTGTTGGTCGAGTTCAGTGTTGTAGAAACTTGACCGATTAGCTTCACCAGCTTTGTTCTCAGCCAACGATCATTTGAGTTGTATCAGGAGAAAATCGACTGATTAATAGTCTATCCCAAAACATAAGATATTAAATTTTTATGTTCAAAGCTCGATCGACAGGGAGAGTAAGCTTGGGTTCAAAGCTCTTGTGGAAACCTTTAGGATCCAAAATCTCATAAAACTGAGGATAAGAATCCACCCAAGAGCTAACGATGATGGATCCAGAGAAATAGGAGTTCAGAGAGTCCTATGAGATTGTAATCTTGGTCCCAATGATAATTGAGGTCAAAATGACTTAGGTATTCAGTAGTGGGACTAGGGAGGTGTAGTTCAATGATTGGCGTAGAATTCATGGACAACCTTTGTGCTTGACATGGCATTAGCAAAGCACACACACCTTACACATAAAGCACTTAAGTGATGTTCTTTAAATACTCTAACTACCTCCTTAATCACCTCAGTTGTAGCAAATTGAGTATCAAACAAAGCTCTAAATGGAAATGGAGTTATAGGCAAGCGCCCCTTATACCTATTCAAAGCTTGAGTGGAGATGAAGGAGGTATAATAAAAGGTCACATGCCTTGGGGCAGTTGGGAAAGAGGTAGATCCAACTGGGGCAGACCTCTTTCTTCGATTTGACGCCATATAGGCTAAAGATGGAGGAGAAAAGAAACAAACAAAGAAGATCCACACAAGGCAGGTCGGGAAAACCATCTAGGTCACTATGGAAGAGGCAAGGGAGACTGATTATAGTGCTAGGACAGAGATAGGATTGGATGTGCTAGCCTAAGGTTTGATGATGAGCATTAGAGAAGGGCTTTTGGTAAGCTTTTCTCTAGTTGGGAGGGAGAAAATTCAACCGATTTCCCTAATATAACTTTGGTCCAGGGCCGCTGTCAGTCGAGTTCTGTGTTATGGAAACTCAACCGATTAGGTTTATCAGCTTTGTCCTCGGCCAGTGATCGATCGAGATGTATCAAGAGAAACTTGAGCGATTAAAAGTCTGTCTCAAAACATACGATATTAAATTCTAAGCCTCTATATTGCTATATAAATTTATTTTTCTAGTCTATCATGTATTTTAAGCATATTGAGTCACATTTCACTCATCATTGGATACTATTTTGCAATAAAACATTTGTTTACAAAAACTAGTTGAAAACAAGTGAAACAAGGCATGAAAACATGTCAATATGGCAGTTAGCAAGTATAAGATGAGCAATACATGAGAAAAACATATAGGAATGAGATCATATAGATATATTGCATGTCAATATCATCAATATAATTTATAAGCAATTTTGATCTAATAAAAGTAAATTGCTCTCTAGCTAGAGGTTTAGTGAAAATATCTGCAAGCTGATTCTCCATGTCCACATGTGTGATATAGATATCTTTTTTGGCAATGTGGTCATGGAGAAAGTGATGATGGACCTCTATATGTTTAGCTCTACTATGCAATATAGGATTATAAGAAAAAATCATTGCGCTAATATTGTCACAATAGATAGAAGAAGCATCAAGATGAATGTTAAAGTCTTGGAACATTTGCTTTGTCCATAGGACTTGGGCACAACCCAACTGCAATATATCCAGCCTCGATAGTTGAAAGATACACTATGCATTGTTTCTTAGAGAACCAAGAAACTAAGTATGGTCCTAGGAAGAAGCAAGTGCCACTTGTGCCCTTTCGATCAATCAAACAACATGCATAATCAACATCACTATAGGTAGTAAGAGTAAAGTCCCTTAACTTGGGACACCATAGTCCAATTTTGGCTAGATACCTCAAAATACTCTTAACCTCTATAAGATGTGATTTTCTTGGATTAGATTAAAAGTGAGCACACAAGACAACACTAAATATTATATCAGGTCTAGGGGAAGTTAAATAAAGTAAACTTCCATAGGTCTAGAGGTAGTTAAATAAACTAAACTTCCAATCATACATCTATAAAGCTTCTCATCTACCTTTTCTCATTGCTCATGTATGTCAATCTTGGCGGTGTTTGACATGGGGGTGTCCATTGGCTTGGCGTCCTCCATCCCAAAGTTCTTAAGTAGTTCATTGATGTACTTTCCTTGGTTGATGAAGTTCCCATCTTTTGTTTGTTTGATTTGAAAGCCAAGGAAGAAAGTAAGCTTCCTAATCACTCATCTTGAACTCACTCTATATAAGAGAACTAAACTCCTAACAAAGATCAAGATCACTCCCGCTAAAAATAATATCATCAACAAAATTTTGAATAATCAAGAAATTGCTAGAAGTGTGTTTTAGAAACAAGGTAGAATTGACTTTGCCCATGATACAACCATTGTCTAGCAAAAAGTTCTTTAGTTTCTCATACCAAGCTATAGGGGCTTGTTTGAGTCCATAGAGAGCTTTTTGTAACAAATAAACATGGTTATAAAATTTATCATGTTTAAAGCTAAGAGGTTGAGCAACATATACTTCCTCCTCAATTGTACCATTCAAAAATTCACTTTTATCATCCATTTGATAAAGTAGAAAATGTTTACAACTAGAAAAAGAAAGTAGCTTTCTAATGGATTCAAGTCTTACAGCAGGTGCATATGTTTCATCAAAATCAATACCTTCCTATTGATTGTAACCTTGAGCTACTAACCTTGCTTTGTTCCTTACCACATTTATACTGTCATCAATCTTGTTGCGATAGACCCACTTTGTGCCATTGATCTTTCTATCACTTGGTCTTGGCACTAGGGTCCACACTTTATTCTTTTCAAACTACTCCAACTCTTCTTGCATGTCTAGGATCCATTCATCATCCTTGAGAGCTTCTTTGACATTCTTTGGATCAAGTTGATAGATAAAGGCGTTGTCGGCTTGTTCTTTGCTGTAAGCAGTCTGTGTCTTCACCCTTTCAAAGGGATTCCATATGATGAGCTCTTTTAAATGATTCATTATGGATCCTTCTTTTCCTCTTCATTCTCTTCTTCATCAACTAACACCTCTTTTCCTTTATTAAAAATGTTGATCTCTTTCAAGTGAGGGATCACCTCATCTACAACATCATCTTTAAAAATATTCTTGGAAATAGAGGGGTTAGTCTCAACAAATTTAACATTGATGAATTCTTATAATTTAGACAATTCAATGTTAAACACACTATAATCCTTGCTAGCAGTGCTATAGCCAAGAAAAGAAGCCTTTTAAGATTTAGGATCAAACTTTTTGAGGGAATCCTTGGTGTTCAAAACAAAACAAGGACAACCAAAAAATGAAAGAAATCAATGGAAGGTTTTCTACCACGCGTAGGGGGTTTTCTTCAAAGTTGGATGAGTGGAAAACTGATTTTGCACAAAACATGAAGTACTGACGGCTTCGGCCCAAAACTTCTTTAGAGTATCATACTCTAGAAGCATAGTCCTAGACATTTTCTATAGTGACCTATTATTTCTCTCTACAACCCCATTTTGTCAAGGTGTTTGAGGTGAAGAAAACATCTGTGCATGCCCAAATTCCTCACAAAACTATTCAAACAAGTCATTTTCAAACTCTCCCCCCATGATCACTGTAGATAGAAATGATCTGACAAGAAGCTTAGTTTTCAACTTGTTTGAAAAAAGTTGTGAAAACATCAAGATATCACTTTTTGAAACAAGAAAGAAGGTCCAAGTAAAGTGAGAAAACTCATCGACAATCACAAGACAATACTTGCTACCACGAAGCGATTGAGTACCGATTGGTCCAAATAGATCAATGTGAAGAAGTTAAAGAGCTCTTTTAGTACTGATGACTCCTTTGAATTTGAAGTAAGACTCAGTTTGATTTCCTTGGGTACAAGGTTGGCATTCCTCATCCTTTTCAAAATCCAATTTAGGAAGTCTCTTTACCAATTCCTTTTGTTCAACTTCTTCAATTGATGCATATTAAATGAATAAGACTATGGTGCCATAAAGAAATATCATTTGAATTGGCAACAAGACATATACTAACAATAGGCTTAATAGAGTCAAGAAGAATAACATAGAGATTACCATTTCTAGTTCCCTTGTATATAACATTGTAGAAGAGGGAATCTAGAAGCAAGCATCCAAGTTAGGTAAAAAGAATAAGATAGCCATTATCACACAATTGACTATCAATAATTAATTTGTGATGTAGTCCATCCACAAAAAGAACATTCTTGATGCATAGTGAATCACCTACATCACCCTCACCTATCACTTTACCTTTGTTGTTGTCACCAAAAGTTACCGATCCCCCTTTATTCTTTGTCAATTGGTTGAAGTGGTTGATTTCACCTATCATATGCTTTGAGAAATCACTATCAACAATCCATCTTTCTTTTACCTACAAGAAAGAAAGATGTCAGTTCTCAACTCAAACCACTACTATAGAAATAACCTTTGGCGTCAGTTATTTAAGGCCTAAGGCGTCAGTTTCCAAGCGTCACCCAAGTGGGCACCGCTAGAAGTCGACACCTTCAACGTCGGTCCCCCAACCGACGCCATAAACCTTCCCGCCACCAAAAACGCGCCAGCAAGGGGACTATCAGCATCGTTTCTTAAATAAAACTGACACAATAACCTTATTAAAAATGTCAGTTATTAATTAACAACCGACGCCATACCCCTTCCTGCCACCAAAATGACGCCAGCAAGGGCATCATCATCGTTAGATTTATATAGGTAACCAACACCATATCCACAACCACAACGGCCATGCTACCCAGTACGACCGTGGTACCTGGCCAGAATCTACTAATAATCGAAACAATCAGAGTTAGTTTTTATACTAATAACTGACGCCATATCCCCTGCCACCACGGTCGTGCGTCAGTTTCACAGATAACCGATGCCAGAAGGGGATAAAGACGTCAGTTTTATACTAACAACCAACGCTTATGTGTTTTTTGTCGGTTTTACGCAAATAACTGACACCTATGTTTTGATTTTTATTTTCTTATCAATTTGCAGGCATGTTGTATGGCTGGTCAGCAGAATGCAGAACCTACAGTTCAGTTTTGAACTGTAGGTTTACAACATCCATTGATATCAGCCAACAAAGGCCACAAACCTACAAAATTAATAAGATAGACAATATTATATATTTATCATGTGATTCACATATATACATTGGAGTCGGGAAATTACTTTCACATTCTTCCAAGTTAGTGGTTGGTTCTTTTTCTTGAGGACCTTTCCTCCAGCTTTGGCGTACTCTTGTAAAGCCCTACATGTTAATGTAACACATTAAATTGCATAATTAAATAGTAATGTAATAACAGATGTTGACAGATATAAAAATATAAAATATTTCTCACGGGAATAATGACCTTTTCATTGCGTGTCCATATATATTCAATTCTTTCCCCGCATGATCTAGATAATAGACAGTGAACGTCTCGGGGACAATAACTAGTAACTCCCAATGCTTACCACTAGAGGTAAGAAAGTTATAAATTAATAACTCAAAAGTCACAATAAAAATGTAATTTTATTAAGTCTAAATTATAAGCAAAGTAAACTTACCCGACATTGAATGGAGCTATTATCACGGTCTTCTTATTTTTACCAAAATATTTAAAAACATCACAATAGTATGAAGTAACTGACCTAGGGTTTTTAACTACAAGACTAATCAAAGATGGAACCAAAAATCCCACATGGAGAAATGAAAATTTTGTACATATTGTGTGTAAGTGGCTGCAAAACATGTATTACATATGCATAAATGTTTAAGAAACCAGATCACCGTATATAAAATAAGGTATATGGATGTATAAACAAGATCTCACCATATCCACAACTCTATCATAGATGTGTTCAGCCAATCATAATAAAACAACTCCAAAATATCTTATTATTGTATGATTGACCTGCATTAATACGTATGCATTAATACATATGCAAAACTTGTATTATATATGCATTAATACGTATGCAAAACTTGTATAAATAGATTGTTATTGTATGATTGACCTGCAACTTCCTCTGAAATAATAACATTTATAGGACAATTTGGATCATGTTCGCCTATCTAATCTGACATACCCCTACAATTAGGACCTAACGAGGTGTGTATGTCCCTTGGAAGCCAACTTGGTACTTCAAGAGGTGGAGGTGGAGGCCGAGATGTAGCAGGTGTCTTCCTTTTGACTTGTATATATAATTTCATATCAATTGACTCATATATATGTACACACTAAGAAATTAACGTAATGTAAATTTAGCATACAATATTAGTATAAACGACATCCGCTTTGGGCCACAATATCACTCCGCCTTCTGCCTCACCAAGCATTTCAGAATCTGGGTGGGCATATGGCAATGTAAGATCCCTCCATTTGGGGACTACACTTATTGGGCTCACACGAACCACACCATCTGGTACTGGAGTCCCATGAAACATTTCCCCTGGAAGGGGTGGGTAAGCCGACACCTCTGCAACGACATATTCTTGACTTTTTAGACGGCATGGTTTCAACCCCTACAAATTTATGTAAAGAATGTTATATGCATATATACACAAACTCCCAACCTCTGCAAAGACTAGCTACCATGTCATAAAAATACTTACATAGGATGTGCTAGGTGGTGGGTCTACATGATTACTCCCAACCTCTACAGTAGGAGTAATAGAAGCACGACACGTCACATGTACCGTCTGAGTGACCGTCTGAGACACATGCCACTTCACCATTGCTTCTTGGAATTTCCTCTCAATTAATTCATCTACATATACATGGATAAAAGAAATGCTAGCTATCAATTATTGAATACCCTTTTGCAATAACATTCTAAAAAAAGAATATGTTACCTCAACTTGTGAAAGTCCCGCTTTTGGGACAGGTTTGCACTGGGATGGCCCAAAGAACGCTTTGATGCCCACACCAACGCCTGCACCCCTAACACGTCCAGGATGCTCTAGGTTACCTAGAGCAAATGTCAATTCATCCCTTGTGCCCTCAATGATGAACTTTCCTTCCTTCCTCTACTCGTGCAGCTCCCGCTAATCGCCATCAACAAAAATTGGTAAGTAAACATAACAATAATCAATATCGATCGATTGCTCTAAGTAAACATAACCATTTTTGTAGCCGCCTCAGCAGTTGCGGGCTTCGTTATATCTCCCTTCTTATTTTGCCTCCCAGCTATCCACATAGCATGGCAAGGCAGAGGTGCGGGACCAATAGTAGATGACTCCTGAGTAGCAGTAGACTGAGCAGTATACTCAACCTGTAGTCTTTGGAAAATGCCTGCATAGCCTCTTGGACCCATTGTGTGGTCATGCACATTTAGTGCATGCCTTGCTCTTTGAGCATCGCTGATAGCCTTGTTAGTAAGCACATTGATTTGGTTAGTAACACTAAAGGTTAATCTTGAATAGGTGAATACATAAGAACGTACATTAATTAAATTGGGAGTGGCACTTAATACCTTGAATTCATCCATTTTTCTTTGGGTAACAAACTCCTCCCAGTCTTTGGGGTCCAGGTAGTTCCATTGATTAGGGGCTTCCTTCTTCCTAAATTTATTTTTTAAAGAGAATACAAGCAAAAATCATTAGTGTAGAGTTAGTAAAAAAGTGATCAATGTCTAGAATTGGAAATCAATCAAGAACCTCTTCTCAGCATCACGTATGTAATCTCGAATGAGATTTGTTCTATAGTTCCTTAGGACCCTCCCACAACATTGCATCACGCATTTACAATGCAGCTTTTCATCTAGATCAAATATACTCTACAAAATAGAACTACTATTAACTAGTATCCTAAAAATTAGTAATCTACAAAAACAGAACTGCAAATAATGATAACTTATGCATAGTTCCTTCCAGATTAAGTCTTTTCTTCCCCTTAGGAACTTTATGCCAGGATTCAAAAATAGGACTACAATGGCTGTGAGTAAGAACCCCAAGATATGAAATAAATGAGTTGTGGTTCACTCCAACTGGATTTCCTGCATGATCGAAATCCACAGCTAGTTTGGGTCCATTGACCCTTTGCTGTAGTAACTTGTTCATCATTGTGATGCCCCTCACTTTCCCAATTTTTTTTTTCTTCTCATCAAGTGCCCCAATTTCTTCAGGGGCTACATCACCAACCTAAAATTTGATAAAAAAAACACACTTATAGGATATAACTATAAATGTGAGGCAGGATATATTTTTAAAACTTACATTGTGAGGTGGCGCATTGACGTCCTCACCCTCATGGTAATCATCAACTACTAGTACATAAATGGGTTATAACATCACTACCTATAGGGTCGATTTTTGCAAATAACTGACCTTATATGTCTAAAAAAAATGCGGGCACCACTTAAGACCTCTTGGGTCGGTTTTCTTAAAAAAACCGACCTTGTAGTGTAACTCTATAGGGTCGGTTTTCCAAATAACCGACCTTATATGTCTATAAAAAATGCGGGCACCACTTAAGACCTCTTGGGTCTCTTTTCTTAAAATAACCGACCTTGTAGTGTATCTCTATAGGGTCGGTTTTCCAAATAACCGACCTTATATGTCTATAAAAAATGCGGGCACCACTCAAGACCTCTTGGGTCACTTTTCTTAAAATAACCGACCTTGTAGTGTATCTCTATAGGGTCAGTTTTCCAAATAACTGACCTTATATGTCTATAAAAAATGCGGGCACCAGTTAAGACCTCTTGGGTCTTCGCGCGGCAAAAATTTACTTGATTTTGGCTTCCCGCGTCTATCTATAGGGTCGGTTTTTCCAAATAACCGACCTTATATGTCTACAAAAAATGCGGGCTAGACACCTTGAATCTAGTTTGCCTTCACACATGTATAAGCACCTCTAGGGTCGGTTTTTTCCAAATAACCGACCCTAAAGGGCTCCTCGGTCGACAAATTTGTCGACCGAGATTAATTTTGGATCCAGTTAAGTTCACACATGTATAAGAACCTCTAGCATCCGTTTTTTTTTACTTTTAACCGACCCTAGAGGTGCTTATACATGTGTGAGAAGGAGCCAGATTTCACGTGTATAAACACCTGTAAGGTCGGTTTTTCCTTATAACCGACCTTAGAGAGCTCCCTCGGTCGACGAATTTGTCGACCGATAACCTCTCGGTCGACAAATTCGTCGACCGAGAAGGAGACAAATTTCACGTGTATAAGCACCTCTAAGGTCGGTTTTTCCTTATAACCGACCTTAGAGCTCCCTCGGTCGACGAATTTGTCAACCGATAACCTCTCGGTCGACAAATTAGTCGACTGAAAAGGAGCCAGATTTCACGTGTATAAGCACCTCTAAGGTCGGTTTTTCCTTATAACCGACCTTAGAGCTCCCTCGGTCGACAAATTTGTCGACTGATAACCTCTCGGTCGACAAATTAGTCGACCGAAAAGGAGCCAGATTTTACCTCTAGGGTCGGTTTTTTCTTATACCCGACCCTAAAAGGCTCCTCGGTCGACAATATTGTCGACCGACATGAATTTTGGATCCAGTTTAGTACTTTTCAAAACTTTATAAAGCATTGGGATCTCAATCCCTTGTCTCATTGTTGGGAATTCACATCCCTCAATACCACCATCATCACATTGTGGGTTATTTGTTAATCCACAAGCTCATCAAGGTGTATGCATCCAAAGAGGGGGACATCAAGTTTGGAGGGATGACTTTTCAAAACTTTATAAAGCATTGGGATCTCAATCCCTTGTCTCATTGATGGTGAGTTTCCCTCACACTTTTCAACACAGGCAACATCAAACATGTTTTGGACCTAAAATCACAAGTGAAGACAAGCACAATGCATCTTGTATTGAGCATTCCACCTTCATGACCCCATCTTGTAGTACACTTATTGCCTCATTTGTATTGGCTTATATCAGAAGAAAACAAACATCAAGGGGGTTGGAGGTCTAAGTGAACAATTCTTTAATAGACTATGTTGAATGATTATAGGGTAAATGTGGGTTATTTGTTAATCCACAAGCTCATCAAGGTGTATGCATCCAAAAAGGGGGACATCAAGATTGGAGGGATGACTTTTTAAAACTTTATAAAGCATTGGGATCTCAATCCCTTGTCTCATTGTTGGGAATTCACATCCCTCAATACCACCATCATCACATTTGATGGATCTGGGTATTCAAACCCTTAGTTCATCACTAAACATGGTTATCACTTATCAGGTAACTATTACCTTCAGGTCATCTGACCAAGGTATTCAGGATACTTGTTACACAAGAATCTCACATAACTCACTAGTCATATTCAACTTCTTGTTGTCACCTCATGCAATACAAAAATAACATCACTATTCCCTAATTAGGGTTAGAGTTTCCAATCTTTATCAATTAGGGTTTCACATAACATCATCCCATATTAAGGTTTCACATAACATTATCCCATATTAGGGTTTTACACCACATCACCCTATATCAGGGTTTCACCTCTAATATATGGGAAGCATGTATAAGCACCTCTAGCATCGGTTTTGTACTTTTGACCGACCCTAGAGCTCCCCTCGGTCGACAAATTTGTCGACAAAAAATGTGTTTGAGTATTTTTAAATAACCAAACACGGGCACTGCTTATCTTTAGCGTCGGTTTGTTTATTTTAACCGACGCTACAGGTCGAGTCTCTCCTTTAAAATGGCCGAAACCTAGTCTTTCTCCCCCGCGAAACAAAATTTTCGTTCTTTTATTCTCTCCCGCGGTGCGGATACCTTTTCCGCCGCGGATACCTTCTCTGCTTCTCTCCCGTAAAGCTCTTGCCACCTCTCCGCGCCACCAAAGCCTTGCCTCCTCTCCGCAAAAAGAGCTCGTCGTCGCTGCCTCTCCACACTTCTACAAAGGTCTCCGCCTCTCCGTGAAGTTCGTCTCATCGTCCACGAAGGTCGCCGCCATTTCCAAGTAAGGTAGCCGCCGTTTCCAAGTAAGGTCGCCGCCGTTTCCAAGTAAGGTTCCCGAGTTTGTTTCCGGGTTCGGATCCACCTTTCTTAGTCTTGGTAAGTGAGATATGTCTCTTTTTCTTTGTTTTTCTTGTTGTTCTATCTTCCCCTCTCTTCTTCTTGGCTGAATCCATGACGTTCCATGGTGGAGCTTGAGATAATGGTTGAAAACATCTTCCACTCTCTTCTTCTTACCTTTTCAACATAGGGTTTGCTTCCTTTTTGGAGAAAGAACCATCTTGGTGAAGAGGAGTGCCCAAGATAGGGTTTCTTCCCCATTTTTCTTCAATCTACCTTGCTATTTGGAGTTTCTACATCATCTCTACGGTGAGTTATATAACTTTATCCATGATTATTGTTCACTCTTACGTTACATGTACATGATTTTTCCTTAAAAATATTGATCCAAGTATAAAGATGTACCTTTACCTAGGGTGTGATCTTGTATGATAGTTTTTTGTATCATTTTGTAAATTATGATGTGATTATGAATCATTTTTGTCATGAATGTGTGGTTTTGAATGGTGATGGTTGAGCATCAATGCTCCCCTCTCCCAGAATATATGAATATTCATTTCTATTTCAGTTTGAACGTTTCAGTGTACCCCTCGGTCGAAAATTTTGTCGACCGAAATATTTTCGGTTGACAATTTTTCGACCGAGGGGTACACTGGAATGTTTATTTAAATTTTTAGCGTCGGTTATTCCAAAAAACCGACCTTGTAAACTCTCTCGGTCGACGAATTTGTCGACCGATAACCTTTCGGTCGACAAATTCATTGACCGAGAAGGATCCAGATTTCACATGTATAAGCACCTTTAAGGTTGGTTTTTCCTTATAACCGACCTTAGAGCTCCCTTGGTCGAGGAATTCATCAACCGAGAAGGAGAATTGAAGTGGTTATTCAATATTTAGCGTCGGTTATTCTAACAAAACCGACCTTAG
Organism: Alisma plantago-aquatica; assembly: GCA_963693085.1. Lineage (NCBI taxonomy): Eukaryota > Viridiplantae > Streptophyta > Magnoliopsida > Alismatales > Alismataceae > Alisma > Alisma plantago-aquatica. Next base: position 1,334,941,102 of record OY856409.1, on the reverse strand, counting down.
AGCTCCCTCGGTCGAGGAATTCGTCGACCGAGAAGGAGCACTGAAGTGGTTATTCAATATTTAGCGTCGGTTATTCTAACAAAACCGACGTTGTAAACTCTCTCGGTCGAGAAAATTGTCGACCGAAAATGTGTTCGGTCGACAATATTGTCGACCGAGAGTGTTTATAGGGTCGTTTTTTTTGGAATAACCGACCTTACAGGCTCCTTTTTTCTCGCCTGGGTCAGATTTTTTACAACCTTTTACGTCGGTGTTTACTCTGTAAGGTCGGCTTTTCTGGTCAAATAAACCGACGCTATAGAGCAAAGTCTATAGCGACGGCCACTTAGGCGTCGGTTAAAAAGTGACGCTACAGGCTTAAAAAAACTGACGCTACAGACCATCCCTATACTAGTGAACACGGTCATCATATGAATGCTCAGCCATCTGAAAGTTCACATTCAGATTGTAAAGTTCATATTGTAAAGTAATTCACATTGTAAAGTTCACATTCACATTGTAAAGTAATTCACATTGTAAAGTTCACATTCACATTATAAAGTTCACATTCAGAAAAATAAAACATATAAAAAAAATAAACATGCATGCCTCTAATATTGTGATCTTTTATCAATTAACAATCCTTCATTATGATCTCCTCGTACATACAAGTCATCATTAGCTTCAATATTTGGTGGTGTTGGCAACCCAACTGAGAATGGACTAGAGTCATCATACTTATCATAGTATTGTTCTTCATCTATAGGATCTTCAATGAACTGTCTTTTACCATGAAGAACAACCGACCATTTATCATTTGCAGGATCATCGATATAAAATACTTGTTTTTCCTGTGATGCCAATATGAATGGTTCACCCTTCTCGCCAATCTTTTCAAAGTTCACTAATGTGAAACCTAATTCATCTACTATAACTCCTTTGGTGTTATCAACCCAATTACATTTAAAGAGCAGAATTCTAAAATCTATGTAGTAAAACTCCCATATGTCTTCAATGACACCGTAATATGACATTTTAGCTTCACGTGGACTCTTATCCTTTGCACTTGCAAAAAAAATGAAGATGCTTGAAGGGTGACCCCACTGTTTTGGATGACACTCTTATCATCTTGACACTTTGTGTAATATGAGAATTCGTTTATGTCAAACCCTTCATAAGACATAACATTCAATTTTGGTTTAAATGCAAGGCATTTGATAGTTTCAGTAAGATTATCTGGTGTTTGAGATAGTTGATGTAAGACTTTATCTTCAAACCACTTAATAAATGTCTTGTTATGCTCTCTAGCAAGCCACATTGAATTGGCTCGAGGATATTGTCTATTAATGAAATTGGTATGTTCCTTGATATAAACAGTCACTTCGTCGATGTTGTGTAAAATATATAAGTGACCTTGTTCCAACTGCTCACGGCTGATTACTTTCATCTGTGATCCCAAAATTCCTTTTCCAAAATGCTCCTCAATATTCTTGTCATTAACAGGAGAGTCATTACCACTCAGAAAGTCATTGCAAAAATCCATAACCTCTCTCGCCACATAACCCTCAATAATACTCCCTTCAGGCTGATAACGGTTTCGAACATCACCTTTAAAAATGCTCATGTATCGTTCAAATGGATACATCTAATGCAAGAAAACTGGTCCCAATATTTTCACTTCCCTAGTCAAGTGGACAACAAGATGTACCATGATACCAAATAACAAAGGAGGAAAATACATCTCAAGCTGACATAGGGTAACAACCACTTCTCTTTACAATTTATCGAGAGTATCAGGGTCAATAACTTGGCTGCACAGACTGTTGAAAAAGAAACAAAGTCTGGTGATTGCAAACCTTACATGCTTCGGCAATATAGATCGAATTTCCATAGGCAATATTTGTTGCATTAGAATGTGACAATCATGAGATTTAAGACCTATCAACTTTAGATCTTTCATTGATACCAATCTACAGATGTTGGATGAATAACCCTGTGGCACCTTAACATTTACCAAGCATTCACAAAAAGTTTTATTCTCCTTTCTAGACAACGTGTAACAAGCAGGAGGTAAGTATGTTCTCTGATCGCTACTAACTACTTATGTTAATTCTGTCCTTATTCCCATTTCATGTAGGTTCATTCTAGATTTTATCCCATCTTTAGTCTTACCTGCTATATTCAACAGAGTACCGATGATGCTATCACAGATATTTTTCTCAATGTGCATGACATCGATACAATGCCTGACTGCCAAAGAACAATAAGGAAGATCCCAAAATATTGACTTCTTCTTGAATAAAGATTTGTCACTCCATGTGGACATCATACATCGTGATCTCTTACCAAATTCATTGGCAATGTTTTTTACTCTGTCATAAACATCCTCCCCTGGTATAGGTTTAGGTGCACTCCGTTCCTCATTCCATCCATTGAATGCTTTGCGCAGCCTACGATACAGATGGAATTTTGGAAGAAACCTTCAATGACCAAGATATACAGTCTTTCCGCCATGTTTTAGTCGTATTGAATCAGTGCTCTCTTCACATATAGGACACACTTTAGATCCTTTGACACTATATCCAGACAAATTCCCATATGTTGGAAAGTCATTCACAATGCAAAACAACATTGTGTGCAAACGAAATGTCTCTCTTCATGAAGCATCATAGGTCATCACACCTTCACCCCAAAGCTTCTTCAAGTCATCAATCAGAGGTTCATGATAAATGTCGATATCATTTCCAGGTTGTTTAGGGCCCGATATCAACAATGACAACATAACATACTTATTTTTCATACACAACCAGGGAGAAGATTGTATATAACAAGCATAATTGGCTAAGTGCTATGTTGGCTGCTCAACATCCCATACAGATTAATCCCATATGTACAAAGCCCAAGTCTTAGATTCCTGACTTCTTCACCAAATTTAGGGTACAATAAATCAATCTTCTTCCACTGTGGGAAATCAGACGCATGTCGTAGGATCCCATCATTATTTTTCTTAACATCTGCATGCCACCTCAAATTCTTTACATCTATCAGATTGGCAAACAAGCATTGAAACCATGGTATTATAGGTAGATACCACATCACCTTGGCAGGAGAACCAGTTTTGGACTCCCCTGAAGTCGTCAATTTATATCTTGACGCACCACATTTTGGACAATCTTTCAAATCCACATAGTCCTTTTGAAATAATACACAATCATTCGGGAATGCGTGTATCTTCTTGGCCTCCATTCCCATTGGGCACAACAATTTCTTTAACTGATATGTTGAGATTGGCAGCTCGTTTCCTTCAGGAAGAATTTCTTTCAACAAAGACAATAATGACGTGAAGCTTTTTTCGCTCCATTTATTGTTAGCTTTCAGCTTATACAATCTCAACACAGCGCTAAGCTTCGTAAACTTACAACATGTGTTTAACGGTATCTCAACATCATGTACAATGTTTCTAAACATGGGAGGTAGATCAGTGTGCTCTACCCCACAACTATGCAACATCGCATCAATGATGTCTACTGAAACTGGTTCATTCACATCTACGTCATCGGAGGCAATTTCTTCTTCCACACAAGCACTGCTATCGACATCCACTGATTTTAGGTTTAAAATCTCTCCATGCCAGTGCCATTCTGTATAGCCTTGTACAATCCCGTTGCACATGACATGACTTTTGATTTCGTCACCAGTGATGACTTTCTAGTTGTTACCGCAATGCCTACATGGACAATAGAACCTATCTCCATGTTTTTTCCTATGTTCCTCGGCAAATCTAATAAACTGATCAAGACCAGAAATGATCTCTGGGGTGTAGTGATTTCGAATGGACATCCATGATCTGTCCATTTTATGATCAAAGAGAAAACAAGTATATATTAGAACAAGATTAGGGTCTAGGGTTAAAATATTAGAGTTTATGATTAAAACTTTAGGGTTTAAGGTCTCATATATAATAAATGGTTAAAACATCCTAAGTGAGATTAAGTGTTCAAGAACAGTCCCAAACCGGGGACTATCCAAGATTTACTCCTAATGAGTAAATCTTGGACGAGTTTCTAGGACAACAAATACATGTTTTGTCATTCTTATATATAATAAATGTGTACCACCTATCCCATTCTTGAACACCTAATCTCACTAGTAAGTGTATGACGTGTATTGGGTTTTCAAGAAAATTTTGACAGCATTTCCCCATTGTTCTCCAAGTACATATGTACTTAGAGAACAAACGGGGAAATGCTGCCGAAATTTTCTTGAAAACCCAATACACATTATACACTTACATCCTAAGTGAGATTAGGTGTTCAAGAATAGTCCCAAACTGGGGACTATCCAAGATTTACTCCTAATGAGTAAATCTTGGACGTGTTTCTAGGCCAACAAATACATGTGTTGTCATTCTTATACCTACAATCCTAGTTTCATCATTCATATCCTAGTTCTTCAAGTTAGGGTGATTATTGATGTCTTTAGAAGCATGATTGGCAATCTAGGGAAAAGTTCATCATTTACATTCCAAGCATGTCACATGTGTGCATTACAATTTATCATTAAGCAAGAAGGGTGATTAGGATTCTCAATATACTCAACAAGGAAACAAGTTACCAATTTCATAGTTAGGACAGTAGAGATACCCTAAGATCAAGATCTAATGGTTCATAATGAGCCTGTGATAAAGTTACATCACTAGATGATTATATAATTTCAAAAGCAGTACACAAATAAATTCAAATGAGTAGATAACTAAATAAAAAATAGTAGACAAAAAAATACAAATAAGTAGATGAATAAATACAAATCTATTGATAAACTAATATAAATCCGTAGATGATCAATTAATTCTTGAATTAGTATATAACTAAATACAAACAGTAGATGAATAAATACAGATCAATTGATCAATAAAGTTAAATCAGTTGATAAAAAATTTAAATAAGTAGATGACTAAATAATAACAAAATAAGTACATAAATAAAAAAATAAGTAAATAACTTAATTAAAAAAATGCCCAGCAGTAGCCTAGGCGTCCCTTGGCGCCGCCCAAGAGTCCGCCTAGACTGACCAGGCCACCCAGAGGCCTAACTAGGCTGGGCGCCTGGGTTTGGGACCCTAGGTGAACGCCTGGGCCGCCTAGGCCCCGCCTGGGCGAGGGTGAGTGCCCGTACTACTCAGGTCGGCGACGGAGGAGGGGTATACAAGCGGATAAGGAGGGGTTAAGCTTAGAAAAGGAGGGGTATAGCTCACTTGCTTAGGTTGGCGGTGGAGGAGAAAATGAGAGAAGCGAAGGGCGGCAGTAGGTGAGCAGTGGCGGTAGCGACGGCGGCAGAGTAGCGGTGGCAGTGATGACAGCAGAGCAGCGGCAACAGAGCGGCGGTGGTTGGAATGTCAGAGGAAGAAATAGTTGAAATCAGAAATGAAACAGAGAAAGGGGAAGAGTCTGGCTCACGTGGGTGCTATTAAGTTAACAATAGGTGTCGGTTATTAAAACCAACCGACACTTAAAACTTTAGGCGTCGGTTATCAAACAAAAACCAACACCTATGTTCAATGATAGTCGTCGGTTCCAACTAGAAAACTGACTTCTATCTACATATGCTGACAAAAAAAAGTTCTCAAATTATGACCACAGTCGTCGGTTATGTAGAAGAACTGACGCCAAATGGGGGTGAAAATTTTGGCGGTGACAGCGCATGAACACACATCAGCGTCGGCTATTTCAAGATAACTGACGATAAAAGTGGGCCAAATTTCTATCTCGTGAAAAACCTTTAGTCGTCGACTGATTTGTTAACAACCAACGCCGTATGTTAAATTTGAGGTAATTTTTTTTCACTGGAAGATTTGGATTTGGCGGTAGATTTTAGGCGTCACTTGCTTATTGAGGAACCGACGCTAACTAAAAAGTGATACCCGTGTCTAGCCACTCTTCACAGATAGATGTCAGTTTTTATATTTAACCGATGTTGTAGGGTTTAGGCGTTGGTGTCTTGGATACAACCGACGCCTGTAAATATGACATTATAAACCATTTCTGTAGTAGTAAACCTTGGGATACGTTGTTAGCTTGGGGACTCATTTCATCTTTGGGTTGGTCCCCTTCTCTCCATAAGGACAATAAGTAGAGTAATGGTCATCACTCTTACAATGCACACAAACCATAGGGTTCTTAGAGCCGAATGACTCTCCATGGAAAATAGGAGGTTCCTTTCTCTTTTTCTTACCATTACCCTTTCTCTTTCTCTTTGTATCTCCCCCTACATATCCCAAACCACTAGTACCAACTTGTTTGGTATAGTGATTTAGAACTTCATTGAGGGACTTTTTCCCTTTAAGGAATTTCTGCAAGGAAGCTCTTAGTTTGTGATTATATTAACTAAGAGTAATTACATTAGAAGATAAGATAGCAAGATCATCTTGTGCATGAAGTAAGTCGACCTCCAAACAGAGGGCTTTAGTAAGATAAGAATATTTTTCTAAAGTAAAACCAATAGCTTCATTACTTGGCAATAAAGGTCTAGAAAAGATATCATTGACTTGAGAAATAAATTTAGAATTTTCAGTTCTAAGCATAACACTCTCATCATGATAAATCCTATTCTCATCCTTAATAGCATCACAAGCAAGGTTAAGATCATAATTTTTAGTTCTAAGTGAAACAAGCTCATCTACTAGGGCTTGGTTTTCTTCCTTAAGACTATTGATGTTCTTAAGGTAGATGTCATTCTCTACTTCAACTCCATTGTATTGGAGCTCAAAATCAAGAAACTTCATTTGCATGGAATAAATGCTATCAAGATGCACTTTTTCATTTAAATCAAGAATATCAATTTTAACATACAAATCATCTATGCTATCCCTAACATCTTCTTCTTAGATTTGCATTTGGAATAAGAAGACCAGATAGCATTAATCTTGTCAATTATAGTTTCCTTGGATAACTCATGTAAGCTTACCTCACTTACCTCACCAATGTCTTCACTTGTAGAGTCCATGAGCGCAAGATGGCATTCTCCCTCATTAGAACTTGCTTCACTAGAAGAGGAGTCCTCCTATGTGGCATGGGCTGCATCTTTTTTTTCCCTTTTGTTCTTCTTTTCCTTCTTATTTTACTTGCCATCCTTCTTGTAGTCCTCCCTTTTCTTGGAGTTACTCTTGTGTTAGGACTTTTCATCCTTGGGGCATTCATTCTTGTAGTGTCCCTTTTGCCCACAATCATAGCTTCTTGGATTAGAGGAGGAGGATGGTTTTCTCTTGAAGTGTTTGCCCTTGGAGTAGTTTTCTTCATGGTCACTAAGGCTTCATATTCACTTGAGGAGAGAGGAGAGGACCGACAAGCAAGTTGTTGTTAAAAAATCATTGCCTCTACTTGAGCGTTGAAGGTATTGTCTTTGATATTCTTTGATTCTTTCTCTTCTTGCTTTTCATCTTGTTCTAGCTTGTCAAGTCTTGGATCATGATCTTAAAGGTTGCCAATGAGCTCTTTGTAGCAATGTCATCAAGGCTTCTAACTTCTTCAGTTGAAGTCACCTTGGATTCCCATATCTTGGGTATAGACCTTAGAATCTTGGAGTTGATGGTCCCTCTATCCATGGGGTGGCCCAATTGAGCAAGTCTATTTATGATGGTGTTGAAGCTTATGTATTAATTTAATCATATTTTAGGGTTTCATCTTGTGTCATATTACATTTCAATCATATCTATACCTGTTAGATTACATGTTATTTCCCTCAATATGCATATTTGTATAAAATGCACTTATGGACATTATTTGCATGTTTTTCAGGCATTTGGACCATGCTTGATGGAAGAGAGAGAGAAGGAGTGATCCTAGGGTTTCTCTACCCTTGGAGAGGCCTAAAGTGAAGTTTGATGCTCCCTCAACCTACCCCTAGTGGACAAAGCTTCATTAAAGCAAAGATGTCCAAGAAAATCCAAAGAAACAAGTTCAAGTGTTGATCTCAAGGCCAACATGACCGTGGTACCATAGAACGGATGCGCAAGCATACTTGCGAATCAACAGAGTAACCTTCGTGCAAAGCAGAGATCACCATGGCCCTGCCACTCAGAATGGCAGTGGTGTGTTGACTACAGAACAGCCATGCCGCGCTACACAACTATGAGACCTTTAGAGCAGAACATCCGTGGAGTAGAGAAAGGGATGAGCAATCCTAGCCACCACAGCCGTGGTGACCACCACGGCCGTGCTACTTCTAGTTCAAAACCAACCTAGTTACTGTGATTTTTATCCATTTTTCACCTCAATCATTCTCGTCAACCACGACCGTTCTCACCCTTCCCCACCACGGCTGTGCTACTCACAAAAACCTAGCTATTTTTTCACTACTTTACCCATATTTCCTCTACTTGACCTAGTGCTTCCCCCACACCTATATATACCTAGGTGGTGGCCCTAGTACAAGGTTATCTACCTTCTACCACCTCTTAGCTCCCCATTTTCACATTCCACCCATTCCACTCCATTTCCACCTCCATTCCACTCCTTTTCACCATCAAAACCCTAGTTTCCTAGTGTTTTGCCCCTATTCCACCATCATCCCACGCCATTGCACCTTAGAGGAGGGAGGAGGATGTTACGACCCCACTTCCGATAACCCCCAATTAAGGGAGACCGAGAGGTTGAAGCCGCACCCATAAATTCCGGATCAAAGGTTCGACATATAACCAATAACAATTATTAAATTCTAACAGACTATACTGAAAATGGTAATAAAATTTTTCTTTACATACCTTTTGAAAACTTGGATCTCTAAACTTCTATCCACATCGATACTAATCTATCTAATCCTCCTTTCACTTTAATTCTCTTTTAGTATCACATGTGCCACTTTACTGTTTGTCCTTTTCATTGTACCTAAAACGCCGACAAACAAAACGTCGGTCAGCCGAAGCTGGTATGTGGGGAAAACAATAAACATGCAACTATGATAACAATGTAATCATTCAATTACTTATTTAACAACCAATATTACGTTTTAGATATAACTCCGCGATCCAAGGGTACTCTATCCTCTGTGTTGTCCCCATTAAACCCCCTCATGATCCACCTATAAGTGAACCAATTTCTAGGGTTGAGTCACATGGCACTACTCGTAAGTAGTCCACTCCTTAACTCGGGATTTGCTAAAGGGTCTCTAACTCACGGTAACCTAGACCTTACTCTAGGATTACCCCTTTTTAGCCTTTTCAAAGTAACAGAGGTGGACCCGGATCTAGCCAGTTATACATGCACATTTATGGTGATAATCATAGTCACTTTATAGTGGCATGAAATAAATAAACATCCAACAGTTTAGTTGCATTCAATGCGATTAAACATCCAAGAATACATCAGGAAACTATAGCAGTTATTCATAATGGTAACCACATACCTGATCCATAGTAACTTGATGTCCATGCATTAACATTCAACACAATTAACAGGCAATCAACAATATCCTGAAAATAATTCATAACATTCAAGTGTCATTGTTTTATTCAAACATCCTCAAGATCAACTTAGATTCCACCTTATGATTTCTAGGCCAACTTTAGGGTTTTATTAGGGTTTTAGCCTTCATTATGCATTTATCACTTTTAATGCTCTTTTAGTTCATAAACCCTAATTTCAGGATATCACTTTTAATGCTCTTTTAGTTCACAAACCCTAATTTCATTATGCATTTATCACTTTTAATGCTCTTTTAGTTCACAAACCCTAATTTTAGTGCATCATAGGCACAATTGAATGTCAATTAAATCTAATATGTTTCTTTCACACTAAAACTATTATCTTTATCCTTTTAGGTCATATCCAAAACATTAAGGCTAATTATCATCTTCGGTTTCTTTCAAATTGACAAATCATTTTTCATTATAGTTCAACTCACATATGAACCTTATTTGTTACTATTTCCACCTTTATACACTAGGAAACACTAATTATCCAAATAATTCACATTAAAGGTCTTTGGTACTCAATTTATCTTCGAATCATCATATTTCCATTTTATTCTTCGATTGGTACAATTAAAACCATTAGAATTCATATCAACATAAATTACGGTTTCTAATCCCATTAAGGCATATTCATGTACATAGAACCCTAAGTTAAACCAACTATATCAAAAGATCATCTTTTTTCAAATCCTATTTTCACTTTTATTAACAACAAGTTAATATCAACTTGAATTATCCATCTTTTATCAAATCTAAGGGTTCCTCATTAATTAAATCATTAAAGATGATAGCTTTATGTACTTTTCAATTTTTTTATCATATCTATGTACATAATCTTCAAATTAAACTAATACGTACAAAGATCATCCTTTTCTATCTTAATGTACCTTTTTACATTTAACAGGTTAATATCAACTCTAATGATCCATTAAATCCTATTAATCACTTTAATCATATCAAAGTAGGGTTTCTTTACCATTAATACATTAAAGTTCATACATTACACTACTTTTCGAATTGCAAGAGGAATTAGCTTCTGAATATATTTTTATTGAATTCCCCTCGTTCTGAGGATCAAAATTCATATATAGCTTGTTTTAATCCGAGCTATGGTTCACTAGTTACGGATTTTGCAAGAAAAACACTTACTCGGCCAATGAGAGGCTGACACGTCAGCCCATGCGTGCCCTTTTATCCAGCGCGATCCAGGACAACTTAAAACATAACGCAAGGTTGAAACTACCCCCACGTTTCTGGTCATTGCTTCACATGCCCGAGGGGCATTTCGGTCCAATGTCACCCACACTTCTTCTTCCTTGCGCGAGTTCCAGGCTGCCGCCCTAGCCGGCGGTTGGCAGAGTTCCGCGGCTTCTCCTCACCACCTCGGGGCTCGAAACACATCGGAACTCCCCCCTTGCCTACGTCCTCCCCTCCCGCAGGCGATGGTGCCCCTTTAAATGTCTAGGATGACCGGAACTAGCTCCATGAATCTACAGCTCGCGGCCGAGATGCAGCCTTACTGCAGGTTCATCTCCCACCTTTCTCGGGCGTGAACCACCTCAGAGTTCACCCCCTATCTCCGCCACATCCTCTCGCAGGTGAAGGCATCATCTGGCATGCAGCCAATTGGTCGGAGACCAACCCAATAGGGTTGCGGCTGCGGCTACCCTGCAACCCACTTGCAGGCATCGCGCCAGAGCGAGGAGTCTAGGAAAGCAAACACCAAGACTTCTACTGTGTTGTAAAAGTGTCTCCAACCCTTTAACTATTCTCATAGCTCCTGGGATCGCACCATCCCCTTCCGATTAGGGTTAGCATGGTGGCAAGGTTGAAGAAGAGAGTAGAGAAATGTGGGGTTCTCCTCCCCTCTGAACCAGAGCTCTACCCTTATATAAGGGGTGAGAAACAAAGCCCTAAGGCATGCCCTAAGAGGACTCAAGTCCTAAACTTGAGAGGAAACCTACTTTCCTTGGTTGTGAAGCAACCATCTCTCTCTCTCTCTATTTCTCTCTCTTTATTATCCTCTTATTTTGAAAATTAGGTATTTTCTCTTTCTTTCCTTTTTATTGGGACTCCTTGGATCCCAAGATATTCCCTTATTTCGAAATTCTTTTGATTGGATACTTATTATCCTACTTAATGCACCTATATGCATTATTATACATTATTATGTTTATTTCTTCATCAAATATTTCTTTTTGAGGGTTTATCATTATTTCTCTTTAATTTTCCTCATTGATATTCCTTTTATTATTAGTAATCCTTGGGATACGAAATTCCACCAAGGATGACTCAATTATACTTATTTTCCACATTTTCTCATTGTTTTCAATTTCTTTCTTAATAAAGAAATACATAATTAATCTTTTCATTTCTTATTGCTTTCTTTTTGCAACCTTGGACTCCTTGGTATCCAAGGAACCCAAGAGGCACGAAATCCTCTTTGGATCTGCCTCCCAGAGGTTTCCACATATTTCTTTTCTTAGAATTTCGATTATTCATTTACTAATTGAATTTATTCGGTATTTGGGCCCAATAGCCAACAAAGCCCAAAACACAACCAATCAAGGCTATTGTGAATGGAATCCATTTAATCAAAACAAAACATATCATTATTTGTTCAATTAGCTTTAATATGAGAAATTACATTTCTCACTATTTGAACCCAAAAATTGGGGTTATAACATCCTTCCCCTCTTATAGAAATTTTGTCCTCAAAATTCAAGCAAGCAAACAAACAATTTAGGATAAGACTTTTCCACGTCCATCATTGGCCCCTATGTGGCTTTACCGTACTCATGGAGCATCCAAAGAACCTTTATCATCTCATATTCTTTTCTCTGAGTTCTTTCATCCTGGCGTCTATAAACTACACAGTTGACTCAGGCCATGTCTACCTCCCTTGGGGCTCACTAGGTTCATTGCTCAGCACATGGTCGGGGTACCGCACATAGTGCTCTAAATTGGACACATGGAACTCATCTCACATTACTCTATCCTGAGGGGTAGGGTCGAACCTAACCTTCTCCACCCATTCATCTCTAATGGACCCATGTATCGGGGACTCAGCTCTCTTAGCTATAACTTAGAGGGGTCAGATTTTCATGTTACATTTTCTCCCATAGTAACTTGTATGTCAGTCTACTTTGCATCTGCTCACGACTCTCACTGTCTCTAGGCTCCTTTCAGCCCTTGCACAATCAAAGTAACTTCACCTACACGCACTGTGGTCCATCATGTGGTCCTTTTCACCAACATCACCTTACTGATGTGGTGATCGACACAGCCTCCCTTACAGAGCTTCTTATAAAACCCGATACTGGCTATGGAGGTTATCTTCACATCTTTCATAGGGAAAAAACTGTCTCTCGTTATCACCCTAAACGAGCACACATGCCCTCATCAGACCCTTTAGTCTGGATCATACTAACCATAGTTAGGGGTGATAAACTAACATCGAGTTCTTCATGTACCTACTTCCACTTTATGGAAGTGAACCTTTATTCAAACTCAGATTCTTTGATCTCACATCATGGTGTAGTTGAACCATCTCTCTCATGGGTAGTTCAACTAGATCTGTCCCCTAACAGAACTCTTTCTTTCTCATATCATCTAGGTAAGGCGAACTACCATAACCCACATTGCATCTCGACCTTCCTTGGTCTAGGGGAGGCCTATCACCACATCCATAGTGATAAACTCCCATTCCCTCTCAGGGACTCTTTTGTCCTCTATATCGATACACTGGGTTACTGGGGTTCGTCCTTTACCTCCTGGCTTGCATGGCCATATACCACATGCAACCTCACCTTAGGATTCATGAGAATGCTACCACTCATTATCTCAGTAGTACTATGGTGCATGGTGATCTTAAAATCACAATTTTCTGTAAGTCATAATTCCTCAAGATTGATTCCTCGAACCCTAAACCACTCTCATCTGGGTTTCATTACCTTCTTTTCCGAAGAAGTGCACTTGAGGTTCTACCACCATCCTTTCGTCATATCAAGGATTAGACTGGCTAACCAAACAACCCTTAACCTTTCAACATATCTTGTTACATCTGTGTGTTATCCAACCACCTCTCCTTTTCAAACTTAGGGTTAGCCAAACAACCTCTTCTAGCTTCTAGTCAAACAAGTCAGATGTATCTCAACCAGAGCATCCATTACCACTTCACATCCTTAGGTATTAGGTAACATTGAAGACATAAACTTCCATGTATTTCACTTATCATCTCACCTCAAACTCTATGTCTAACTTCATTAAGAATACTCTCTGATATGGTGATCAAACTCAACCTGGTATAACTTATAAGTTCCACTTAACTCAGGATATAAACATCCTCATAAGGTGTCTACCTCATTGCTCCTAGTCTTTGCAAACCATGTATCATTCACTTTACCAGGGTAGGTTATCTTCTCTATCCCTATTTCTCGTGGTATCGTTCCAATCATCTCTTATCCTTGGTGTATGGTACGTGTAATGTCCTATCTCTCACCCCCATAACAAGAGGAAATAAGCATTTGGCTGCAGTCCAAATGCAGAGTTCTTCCTGTTCCAAGAGTAGAGATGGTACATCCCACCTTACCAACACACCTTTATATCTAAGTTACAACGTGCCACATATGTCTCCACATCATGGACATCGTGATATTAAACTAGTCTTGAACCTACTGAGGTTTATAATCTTGGTCATCTCCTCTAGGTTTATAGGGTACCGACTCTTTTGGAGTCATCCCTCTTCCCTCATGCATCAAGAGAGTGCCCTACTCATCTGCCCTTTGGGTCCCATGAGTTCATGAAGGTGATCAATCTCCTAACCCATGGCCCTCATACAATGATAGCTGTTACCTCCCGACCCTATGTTCATGTGCAACTGGGGAATTAGGCAACTCCTACTTTCATCGGTTTTATCCCTACCTGACCCTAGGATAGACTTAGGATTCTTCATCATAGTACATGTTCACTTAGATCCTTACCCAAGTCTTCATCTCTCTTTCTGCATTCAAGGACTGGCCTTAATCCTTTCATCGGAATCATGGCAACCTGCCTACCTTGTTCAAGCCCCATACCGGTTACCTCCCTGGTAACACATTCATATGCAATTAGAGATGGATATCTATGGGTCTATAGGTTCATTCTCATACCATGTACTTTTCACTTAGCTTCTCAAGATCCTAAGAGACCTCTTTAGGTTACCTTAAGCTAACCAAAACTGATATACACCCTTCCAAAGGGGTCCCTCTCCCAGGATGGGAGGAAAACTATCTCTGAGGTCACAAAAGCTCTTAGGTCTAGGGTTTACATCCACACGAGCCTACTTAACCCTAGCAAACCATTAAGGCATAAGCAGCCCACTCACTGTACCATGCTAGGTCATACTTATCCTTCTTTCCTCGATGTTGGATCAAGATAAAACTTTCCCCTTTATCATCAACCTAGCTGTAAGGGGGTTCACCAAACATACCTTAAACTTAAGGGGCTTCCCTTTTCCTTTATTCATGAGGCGTACCATGCTCGAAACTATAGAAACTTAATTCTCCTCATGAGCATTAGGTATACCACTTCCCATCTTAGGCCTAGGAACCCTAAGTTTACTTGTAGGTGTCCAACAACATGCTTTATCTCTTAGCAACGAACCAAGCATGAGAAAGGCATGACATGCACTTCTTGTCATCCTTCAACTCAAGCAACACTTCGGGTTGGGTCCTCCTCAAGGACAACTAACAAGGTGCAAGGCCTCATAACATGCTACTACACCTTTCTAGGTCTAAGGAACTCTTCTTCCTACCATAGCCACAGATGTTTCATCTTCTATCTCTAGGGTTTGGTCCCTCTAAAGGCAACCAAGATATCATCAACCTTCAGGGATCGATCATGAAGCAACCACTATCATCCATAGTTCAGGGTTTTAGGATTCCAACCTTCTTGCTGGGTTTCCTACTCTCTCTAGGGCTAACCCTACATTCAACCTCACCATTAGAGGTCCTCTCTTCATGAAGGTTCATCCTCAAAAGCATGCTCTACATGGACGAAGCCTAGGTTTGAACTTAGGGTTGCTCAAGATTATCCATAACCCTTTATGCTCTATCATAATTCCTTATCCAGGGTTTCACCCTACTGTCAGCACTATGACGTGCCCTAGGTGCCAGCTATGCCCTACAAGCCCATAGGGTTTCTAAGGTCCTTCACTAACCTCATCACCTAAGGAGCTATCCTTTACCATAACATGCACGACCCTTCCCAGGGTTGGGTTGCCAAAGGTGTTAGGTCACCCATGGATCATATGGCATCCCAAAGGCATGTCCTTGCAAACACCTGGTCCAACTCGTCTCTCTCTAACCTTCACTTAGGGTTAGTGTTAGCATCATCCTCAGAGGATGTGCCAGGTCTCTACTTGCAATGGAGATCTCTATCTCCAAGACTAACCTATCATCCCGACAAGAAGGTCTAGCCTCAGGTCTCTCCTGAGGACATGACATCTTATGTCATACGGCCTAAGCATGTATCTATTATTTATTTTGTGCTTAATCTATTAAGCTTATGTCCATGACATCTTATTTACATGTCTTTCATTAATTTAGTGGAGGATTCCTTAAACCTTATTAACATTACCCATACCCCAAGAGGGTGAGGAGAAGAAAGAAAACCCTAATCCTTTAGGTCCTTATCAGAATTTTGTGATGAGAAGGGATGAATAAGATGAGAAGTCCTAAAGGTATCTTATTTCGATTCATACCCTAAGACTTTGGCGAGGTGGTCACACAGGTCCGGGAGTCCTCGTATTCCGACTAGCGGTGCGGAGGAAAATCTTGCCAGCCCCCGGTCGTGATCCCTTTCTAGACACCTCCGCCTTTCGAATACTCCTCTAATAACTCCCTTGGGTTCTATGGAGTTTGTAAAATTTAATAATTATTGATGGTTAAATGAGGAACCTATGCTTTGATACCAAATGTTACGACCCCACCTTCCGATAACCCCCAATTAAGGGAGACCGAGAGGTTGAAGCCGCACCCATAAATTCCGGATCAAAGGTTCGACATATAACCAATAACAATTATTAAATTCTAACAAACTATACTGAAAATGGTAATAAATTTTTTCTTTACATACCTTTTGAAAACTTGGATCTCTAAACTTCTATCCACACCGATACTAATCTATCTAATCCTCCTTTCACTTTAATTCTCTTTTAGTATCACATGTGCCACTTTACTGTTTGTCCTTTTCATTGTACCTAAAACGCCGACAAACAAAACGTCGGTCAGCCAAAGCTGGTATGTGGGGAAAACAATAAACATGCAACTATGATAACAATGTAATCATTCAATTACTTATTTAACAACCAATATTACGTTTTAGATATAACTCCGCGATCCAAGGTTACTCTATCCTCTGTGTTGTCCCCATTAAACCCCTCATGATCCACCTATAAGTGAACCAATTTCTAGAGTTGAGTCACATGGCACTACTCGTAAGTAGTCCACTACTTAACTTGGGATTTGCTAAAGAGTCTCTAACTCACGGTAACCTATACCTTACTCTAGGATTACCCCTTTTTAGCCTTTTCAAAGTAACAGAGGTGGACCCGGATCTAGCCAGTTATACATGCACATTTATGGTGTTAATCATAGTCACTTTATAGTGGCATGAAATAAATAAACTTCCAACAGTTTAGTTGCATTCAATGCGATTAAACATCCGAGAATACATCAGGAAACTATAGCGGTTATTCATAATCGTAACCACATACCTGATCCATAGTAACTTGATGTCCATGCATTAACATTCAACACAATTAACAGACAATCAACAATATCCTAAAAATAATGCATAACATTCAAGTGTCATTGTTTTATTCAAACATCCTCAAGATCAACTTGGATTCCACCTTATGATTTCTAGGCCAACTTTAGGGTTTTATTAGGGTTTTAGCCTTCATTATGCATTTATCACTTTTAATGCTCTTTTAGTTCACAAACCCTAATTTCTGCATCATAGGCACAATTGAATGTCAATTAAATCTAATATGTTTCTTTCACACTAAAACTATTATCTTTATCCTTTTAGGTCATATCCAAAACATTAAGGCTAATTATCATCTTCGGTTTCTTTCAAATTGACAAATCATTTTTCATTATAGTTCAACTCACATATGAACCTTATTTATTACTATTTCCACCTTTATACACTAGGAAACACTAATTATCCAAATAATTCACATTAAAGGTCTTTGGTACTCAATTTATCTTCGAATCATCATATTTCCATTTTATTCTTCGATTGGTATAATTAAAACCATTAGAATTCATATCAACATAAATTAGGGTTTCTAATCCCATTAAGGCATATTCATGTACATAGAACCCTAAGTTAAACCAACTATATCAAAAGATCATATTTTTTCAAATCCTATTTTCACTTTTATTAACAACATGTTAATATCAGCTTGAATTATCCATCTATTATCAAATCTAAGGGTTCCTCATTAATTAAATCATTAAAGATGATAGCTTTATGCACTTTTCAAATTTTTTTATCATATCTATGTACATAATCTTCAAATTAAACTAATTACGTACAAAGATCATCCTTTTCTATCTTAATGTACCTTCTTACATTTAACAGGTTAATATCAACTCTAATGATCCATTAAATCCTATTAATCACTTTAATCATATCAAAGTAGGGTTTCTTTACCATTAATACATTAAAGTTCATACATTACACTACTTTTCGAATTGCAAGAGGAATTAGCTTCTGAACATATTTTTATTGAACTCCCCTCGTTCTGAGGATCAAAATTCATATATAACTTGTTTTAATCCGAGCTATGGTTCACTAGTTACGAATTTTGCAGGAAAAACACTTACTCGGCCAATGAGAGGCTGACACGTCAGCCCATGCGTGCCCTTTTATCCAGCGCGATCCAGGACAACTTAAAACATAACGCAAGGTCGAAACTACCCCCGCGTTGCTGGTCATTGCTTCACATTCCCGAGGGGCATTTCGGTCCAATGTCACCCACGCTTCTTCTTCCTTGCGCGAGTTCCAGGCTGCCGCCCTAGCCGGCGGTTGGCAGAGTTCCGCGACTTCTCCTCACCACCTCGGGGCTGAAAACACATCGGAACTCCCCCTTGCCTACATCCTCCCCTCCCGCAGGCTATGGTGCCCCTTTAAACCTCCAGGATGACCGGAACTAGCTCCATGAATCTACAGCTCACGGCCGAGATGCAGCCTTACTGCAGGTTCATCTCCCACCTTTCTTGGGCGTGAACCACCTCGGAGTTCACCCCCTATCTCCGCCGCATCCTCTCACAGGTGAAGGCATCATCTGGCATGCAGCCAGTTGGTCGGAGACCAACCCAATAGGGCTGCGGCTACGGCTACCATGCAGCCTACTTGCAGGCATCGCGCCAGAGCGAGGAGTCTAGGAAAGCAAACGCCAAGACTTCTATTGTGTTGTAAAAGCGTCTCCATCCCTTTAACTATTCTCATAGCTCCTGGGATCGCACCATCCCCTTCCGATTAGGGTTAGCATGGTGGCAAGGTTGAAGAAGAGAGTAGAGAAATGTGGGGTTCTCCTCCCCTCCGAACCAGAGCTCTACCCTTATATAAGGGGTGAGAAACAAAGCCCTAAGGCGTGCCCTAAGAGGACTCAAGTCCTAAACTTGAGAGGAAACCTACTTTCCTTGGTTGTGAAGCAACCATCTCTCTCTCTTTCTCTCTCTTTATTATCCTCTTATTTTGCAAATTAGGTATTTTCTCTTTCTTTCCTTTTTATTGGGACTCCTTGGATCCCAAGATATTCCCTTATTTCGAAATTCTTTTGATTGGATACTTATTATCCTACTTAATGCACCTATATGTATTATTATGCATTATTATGTTTATTTCTTCATCAAATATTTCTTTTTGAGGGTTTATCATTATTTATCTTTAATTTTCCTCATTGGTATTCCTTTTATTATTAGTAATCCTTGGGATACGAAATTCCAACAAGGATGACTCAATTATACTTATTTTCCACATTTTCTCATTGTTTTCAATTTCTTTCTTAATAAAGAAATACATAATTAATCATTTCGTTTCTTATTGCTTTCTTTTTTCAACCTTGGACTCCTTGGTATCCAAGGAACCCAAGAGGCACGAAATGCTCTTTGGATCTGCCTCCCAGAGGTTTCCACATATTTCTTTTCTTAGAATTTCGATTATTCATTTACTAATTGAATTTATTCGGTATTTGGGCCCAATAGCCAACAAAGCCCAAAACACAACCAATCAAGGCTATTGTGAATGGAATCCATTTAATCAAAACAAAACATATCATTATTTGTTCAATTAGCTTTAATATGAGAAATTACATTTCTCACTATTTGAACCCAAAAATTGGGGTTATAACAGAGGACGTCATGCAGTAGCTGAAGTGGAGGAATTCTTCATCTACACCAAGCACCATGGCTTCTTCTACCTCCTTCTCCTTTCTTTTTGTATTTTGCATTTCTATGAGTAGCTAGGCCCCTCGAGTGGGCTGTTTGAAGTAAAAATATTACTTTGATACCATGTTGGGGGAAATGATATGTAAACATTGTACTTTCATTAGCTAATGATTATGTTCTATTTCTATCTCACTCTACATGAATTGCTTGTTGGTTTGTGCTTGAAATCAATTAGGAATTTAGGGAATTGCTTATATGTGTGAATTTTCGGATTTGCTCCTAGGTCCAATTCATGGATCCTTAGCTAGCTACCCATCC
Source organism: Alisma plantago-aquatica (assembly GCA_963693085.1). Lineage (NCBI taxonomy): Eukaryota > Viridiplantae > Streptophyta > Magnoliopsida > Alismatales > Alismataceae > Alisma > Alisma plantago-aquatica. The sequence continues at coordinate 1,334,920,898 of OY856409.1, read as the reverse complement.
TCCTACATGCTAATCAATTCTCCTAACTCTAGTTGAGAGATCTAAGTAGCTAGTTTAGATGAATTAGGTGTGCTTATCATGGAGTTTTCTCAAGGTTAGAATGTGGGTGATGGGAGGCCTAAAACCTCACTTCCACTCCCATTACTAACCTCATCCCCTAATCACCCTAAGATCATCTAACCTAGAAACCTAGACTTGTTTAGACTATAATTGGATTACACCTAAATCCTAACCCAATTGAGCCTCGCAAGGGTAGTAGGGGGTGTTAGGGACTAGTTCCCTTATACACAACCTAGCATATCCATGGCCAGTTAGTAGTTTATGATAATCCATTAGACTCTAGATTGTTGTTTGGTTTGATAATCTAAATGAAATAATTATGTTTATATGTCACCCCCAACTTAATTGATAAGTGCATCCCCTAAACAACCCATGTTTCCCTTAATTTCTTTAAAACCCTAGTTACCTTGTTGCTTAGCTAGTGTTAGCTTAGTTAGCTATTTTCTTGCTTAGTTAGCTTCTTGCCTTGTTCCTGCTTTGTTCTTGCTAGTTTAGGTCTTTAATTGCTCTTTTGATCTTTTTGATATCTTAGTGTAGTGTAGACCTTTCCTTTCCTGTCTTAGTGTAGATTGTTCTTTTCTTGCCTTGTCTTGTCTTTTCTTGTTCATTAGAATTAACTGTCTAGGGTTAACCTAGGTTTTGTTATTGCTTGTCTTCCTTTACTTGCTTGCCTTTTCATCCTTAGTTTAACAATCAAAACAACCTTCAAACCCTTCAACCCTAGACTCTGCAATAGGAATCAAGCCTAAAAACTGACCTAGTTCCAGTGCCCCCTTTTCTCCCTGTGGATCAACCCTATACTTACCGCCCACCTATACTCAGACACGACCCCGTGCGCTTGCGGGTGTTGTGTTTTCGTTTGTCCGAGTGTGTTAAGTTTAGGTCCTTTATAAATTCAAAATTTTAATCCACCACGTGTTTCTATTTGCGGGGTTGCATCTATTCAAACTCCAATTGAGTAGTGTATAACACCATTTGTAGAAATGCACCATGTATATCTCAGCCAATGTCTCCTTCTTTCCCATCTTGAAGTTCTCAAGGAGAGCCTTGAGCGTGTAGATCTTGGACTCCTTGACTTGCTTTGTGCCTTCATAGGTGATGAACAACTTGTTCCATACCTCATGGGTTGTGTACCAAGCGGATATTTGGATGAACTCGGAGGGGGTGAGGGCATCATAGATGATGCTTATAGCCTTTGCATTGATATGTGCCTCCTTGAGTGTATCTTCATCCCATGTGGCTACATCTTCAGCTGGCTCCGTGTATGGATCCCTTGAAGGTAGAACTACATCTGTCTCTTCCAATAGAGAAAGTTTGTGCCGTAGAAGATCGGGGCTCTCATGGAGAAGCATCCCTCTATGTTGAAGGACCCAAGTAGGTTGTCGCCCATCTTCTCATCTTATCGAAGAACTTATCAGAGAAGACCATTTCTCTAATACCACTTGTTGGATCAAAGGTCTCTAGAGGGGGGTGAATAGAGCTAAAAACACTTGCACAAAAATCATTAGAACTTCAAGTTTCTTCAACTAGGATCAATTGCAAATAGTGAATTTTATGGCAATCTAAACATACATAGCAAGGGTGAGAGAGATTGAAACAGTCACTTGGATAAGTTGTTTAGAGTGGTTCCACTCTCCAAACTAGAAGAGAGTCAGTCCACTACCTAGAGAGGTTAAGGTCTAGGATTTTGCAACCTATGTATATTTATATTCCATTATAATACATATAATTGAGCTTCCTTTCTGGTACAAAGATACCCAACTTCCCTTTGAGGTCAAGGGATCCAATAACCTTACAACCAAGGTCTTACCTATCCAAAAGCTAGAGTCTTCTACCTCACAAGGTCTAACTCACTCTTGCAAGTAGTTGGACACCTTTGCCAAGGAGATCCCCTCTTTGCACCGAGTCTTTTTCCTTGAAGGATTTACCCACTCCACTCTTGAATCTTCAGCCTTGTCCTCTTCCTTCACTCGGAGAAGCTTTTTTCACCTTCTTCTACAGCTTGAAGAATCTTGCACTTGATCCTTCACTCGGAGAAGCTTTCACCAATTTGATCTTGAAGAAAGGGGTTGGGAAAGGAGAAGGTTTGAGAGATTTACAAGTTTACAATGAAGTATCTCTCTCACACAGATCCTATCTCACTCATATGGACATTTTGATTTACAAATGAGAGACAAAGGGGCTCAAGTGGACTGGATGCACTCAACTCTAGCTAGGAGCTTGAATAGCATGGAGGAGCAACCTTGGAATGAACTCTAAGAGGTCCTATTTATAGTTGGGGGTGTCTACTAGAGGGTAGGATCACTAAGGAATGATTTCTAGCCATTTTGATGATTGCAACTGATATAATTTCAAGTTTTGCAACACTCTAATAGCTAAAATCACTTTTTCTGCACTTTCTGTACAATGCATTTGGTCAAGTTTTAATGAAGTTAACTCGATCAATTACACTATACGACAAAGCCAATTTGAACCATTAGTTGAGTTTATCCTTGATGAAACTCGACTGAATGATTAAATCAGTTTTGCTCAGTGCAGGGATCGATCGAGTTCTGTGAGAGTACAACTCGACGAACCTGAATTTTCTTTAAATCCAGTATGGGGATAGATCGATTTTTTCATAGGGGAAACTCAACCAAAAAAGTCCCTGCAATGAATTTTGGAAAATGTCATTAGAGTGATTAAAAATTTGAATTTAGGGCTCCTAATTTTTTCTCATCTTAGTTTCAAGTCATACAAATGATTATAAAAATCATCCTAAGGGTTTTATGGTGTTTTCTAAAAAAGTGCATTTGCATTGCTTTGACTTGAGCTAGATCAACATAGGGCTTGATAGAAATAATCCTTTTGATGTAATTAATGCTTGAAATCAATCTCCAATGAACATATTAGATACATGAATGGAATGGTTGAGTCATTATCAAAATATGGATACTGTATAACTCTCAGGTCAATAGTGGACACCTCTAACTAGGTCTTCAAGATCATTAGTATTAGTGACAGGCCTGCAGAGATAGGCTGCATCCATGTAAGACAACTATGGTAGGATACGCTTAGGACAATGTAGGGGAGTCACTACTCAAATGTGATATCACTAAGGACAAATGAGTTACATAAAAAGGGACTATACACAGCTTCAATATATTTAGAATAAGGTTCACAATTATAGTTTTAGCCTCTGTAGAGACATACTATAGTTAGAGGGGCAAGCTCTTCTATGGTCTCATGTTCTAGACGGGGAGCACCAAGTACTAGTAGTGGACAACGAGGACCATGTGGAAGAGGGATAGCTTCATGATGCTTCTTCTCAATGACACCATCTAAAGGTGTAGTCTTGCCCAGAGTTGTGACATGGAGATGCTTTACTTTAAAAACATTTTTGTTAGAGTTTTTATAGATCCTGGAGCGACACATTCTTTCATTAAAAGATCAATAGTTAGTGGATTGAATCTTTTAACCTAGGATTTATATTATGAGTTGTTGTAAAGAGTCACATCAGGTGACTCCTAAGTTTTGTGAGAAATGTGCCCTAGATGTCTATTGAGTTTTAATGGGTATACAATAGTAGTGTATGTCATACCCTTAGATATTGATTCTTCCCAAATTATTTTGGGTGTGGACTACCTTGAGACATATCATGTCCAATTAGATTGTTGGAAGAAAGATACTACTTTTCAACAAGGTGGCTTTTCAGGTGTCTTTATTGGAGATAGAAAATTCTTACCCACATGTATAGTATCAACTTCTACAACTGATAAGTTGATGAGAAAGGGGTGTGATGCCTTTTTAGCACATGTGATGGATGCTAGGATAGAGAAAAGAACAACCAGTTTAGCATATGTTCCAGTAGTATGTGAGTTTCCAGATGTCTTTCCCGATGAGTTACCAGGTTTACCACCTGAAAAAGATATTGAATTTAAGATACAAATTTTACCTATAGACACCCAATAGCATTACTTACCTATAGAATGGCACATGTAGAGTTTACCACCTAAAAAAGATATAGAATTTGAGATATAAATTTTACCAGTAGCCACCCAATAGCATTACTTACCTATAGAATGGCACATGCAAAATTAAAGGAATTAAAAACTCAGTTACTGGACACGAGATTTATTAAACCTAGTACATCACCTTAGGGAGATCCAGTACTATTTGTGAAGAAAAAAATGGAACCATGTGGCTATGCATAGACTATCTCCAATTGAATAAGATAACCATCAAGAATAGATAACCTCTTCCTATAATTGATGACTTGTTTGATCAACTATGTGAAGCAATAATCTTTTCAAATATAGATTCCATATTGGGATATCACCAGTTAAGAATAAATGCATATGATGTACCCAAGTTAGCATTCAGAATAAGATATGGACATTATGAGTTTGTATTTATGTCTTTTGGACTAATGAATGCTCTGGAAAATTTTATGGACATGATGAATAGGGTTTGTAGACCATATCTAGATCATTTCATAGTAGTTTCTATAGATGATATTCTGGTATATTCTAGAGATGCAGAATAACATGAGCAACATCTAAGGATAGCCCTACAATAGTTAAGGCAACATATGTGAGTTTTGGCTGGATGAAGTATCTTTTCTTAGACATGTCATATCAAGAGAAAGAGTCAGTGTTGACCCTAAGGAGGTGAAATCTATTCTTTAGTGGGGTAAACCTACGAACCCTACAAAGATCAAAAGTTTTTTGGGGTTAGATGGATATTATAGGAGGTTTATAAGAAACTTCAATACAATAGCAACACCTCTTACATGCTTAGAAAGAAAGGATGTACCTTTTGTTTGGTTTAAATCATGTGAGAAAAGTTTTCAAACATTAACAAAGAAGTTAACCACAACATTTCATAGTAGTTTTATAGATGATATTCTGATATATTCCAGAGATGTAGAACAACATGAGTAACATCTGAGGATAGACCTACAATTGTTAAGGCAACATATGTGAGTTTTTTCTGGATGAAGTATCTTTTCTTGGACATGTCATATCAGGAGAAGGAGTCAATGTTGACCCTAAGGAGGTGGAATCTATTCTTTAGTGGGGTAAACCTACAACCCCTACAAAAATCAGAAGTTTTTTGGGGTTAGATTGATATTATATGAGGATTATAAGAAACTTCAGTGCAATAGCAACACCTCTTACATGCTTAAAAAGGAAGGATGTATCTTTTGTTTGGTCTAAATCATGAGAGAAAAGTTTTCAACCATTAATGAAGAAGTTAACCACAACATCAGTCTTGATATTACCATAGGCTTATAAAGTTTATGCGGTTTATGTGATGCATTCAGGAAAGGTTTGGGATGTGTTCTAATGCACAAAGGGAAGGTGGTGTCCTATGCTTCTAGATAACTTAAGAAGAATGGAGAGAACTATCCCACACATGATCTTTAGTTGGTAGCATGCCTTAAAGACATAACGTCATTATCTGTATGGTGAATCATGTCAGGTCTTTACTAATTATAAGAGTCTAAAGTAAATTTTACAGAAAGGGATTTCAACCTGAGACAACGCAAATGGTTGGAGCTTATAAAGGCTTATGATTTCACCATTGACTACCACCCTGGAAAGGCCAATGTAGTAGCATATTCTCTAAGAAGGAAGTCAACATCGTCTATAGAAAATATTTTCCATGGCATATGTAAAAAGATACTTGTTAGTTAAGACGAGATAAATGAATTTGGATCTGAATGTGTCTGATCGAGGTGGATTGATTGCACAAATGCAGGTTTGACCTACATTTTATGATCAGATCAATGAGCTTCAGGACGGTGATAGAGAATTGCAACAGATCATGCATGATATGACAGAAAGAAAGAGAACATAGTTCAAATATTCAGATGATGGATTATTGTATCAACATGATAGATTGTGTGTTCCAAATGGGACACTGAGTTAAAGAAATAGATTCTTAAGGAAGCTCACTCTTCTATGTATGCAATACATCTAGACAACACAAAGATGTATAAAAACTTTATGGAATTGTATTGGTGGTCAGGTATGAAGAAGGATGTGACCGAGTATGTAACTAGGTGTGGTATATGTCAACAAGTTAAGGCTGAACATCAGAAGTCGGTAGGTTCTTTGCAATCACTTCATATCCCTGAATGGAAGTGGGAGCATATTACTATGGATTTTGTGGTTGCATTACCTAGGAAACCACATGGTTTTGACTCTATATGGGTAATAGTAGACGTGCTAATAAAATCTTCCCACTTTCTACCAGTTAAGACAACACATGATATACAAAAGTTAGCCAAATTCTATATAGATGAGATAGTCAAACTACAAGCGATACCAATTTCTATAATATCTGATAGAGATCCCAAATTTACATCTAGGTTCTGGAATTGTTTGCAACATTCCTTGGGAGTAAAGATGAAATTTAGCACAACATTTCATCCTCAAACAGATGGATAGTCAAAGAGGACAATTAAAACCCTAGAGCATATGTTGAGAGCATGTGTTTTGTAGTTTAGTGGTAGTTGGGATGATTATCTTAGTCTTATGGAGTTTGCCTATAACAACAATTATAATTCTAGCTTAGTCATGGCCCCTTATGAATATCTATATGGGAGAAAATGTAGATATCCTATTTGTTGGTATGAAGTGGGAGAAAGACATGTTCTAGGTCAAAAGTTGGTGGAAGAAACAACAAAAAAGATATTTGTGATCAGACAACAGTTGAAGGTTGCACAACACAGATAGAAAAGCTATGCGAAGAAAAGATGTAGACCAATTAAATTTGAGGTTGGAGATGATGTTTATTTGAAAGTCTCACCATGGAAATGTGTGCTTAGGTTTGGGAAGCAAGGAAAACTAACTCCTAGATACATCAATCACTGTAAGGAGGCGGGATCACCCCCTTACTAAAAATTTGAAGAATAAAACATCCATTCCAAACACACTCAAAGGTATGCTGGAATAGGTGCACAATTTTTAAACTTCAATAAATGGTATTCAAAACAACCAAAGTATAGAAGCGGAAGAAAATAATGATTATATTAAATTTTCACAAAAGATTACAAAAGTACATCATAATATCCCATAAGGGGTTTACATGTATGATACAACATAAGGATCTAAGTAGAGGGAAATTTGAACCATAACAACTTTGTCTCCAAGATTTAACTCCTTAAGCTAGTCCAAAACTTCATTCCTTATCATCCAAGTCCTTCACCTAGGGTTGGAAGCATACCCTAGCAAGAAGAGAAAATAGATGACATCAATAAAGGCTGGTATGTGCATACTAAATAGGAAATTGAGCAATATATGGAATAAAGGACATCAAATATAAAAGGCTTCCCATAGAAAGGATAAGGACCACCCAAATGGGTATGAAGAGAAAAGGAATTGAAATCATATGATAACAAAAGAATACTTGCCATTAATAAAACATAAAGATTCAAGAACATGTAAATGATTAGGACACACACCCCATACCATCAACCTGCATGCATGCGAGATAAACATAGCCCTAGAACAATATAAACACAAAGGCGGCCAAGTCTCATAAACTTGAAACCTAATAGAGAAAGGAATACTACCAATCTCCCAAATATACAAAACATGGGCCAAGAATCACACATCTTGCCCTAGGTATGAGGTTCCTTTCCATCTAAAAAGAGCAGGAAATATCACATCTGCTCGACAGGAAATAACATATCTACCATAAAAACCAATGCAATTACACTACTCTAGTGCTACTAAATCACATATCATGTTAAATGTAGAGGCAAGTAGAAACTATAGTCAGAATATATAAACTAGTCACCACATAAGTGACCAACATATACATCCACCTCATAAATGGGAAAAAGACATCACATGTCATCTTTTAGAGTTTCATCATGAACAAAACATAAGATAAGAGTTAAAAAGAATATCCATGATCACATGATCAATATCAAATAAGGTAGTTCGCATGAACCATGAATTTTAAAAGAAAAGACATTGTGTATAGGCTAATGTCCATAGGACAAAGAGAATGAATAAGCATAGGTGAATTGCTCAATATAGAAGAATAGGGGATACATCATACCTCAACTTCAAAGTCTAAACAGTCCAAGTCAAGCCTAGGCCTCCAAAGAACATATAGGGAAGGTGGACAGGTCTAATAAGTAAGGTTCCCAAGCTTAGAGAGGCCGGTTTCTCCAACAAAGCTCCTATCTCGAGCAAAAAGCACCTTCTCCACTTTAGAGGTGAAAAACCCTAACAAAAGAACATGGAGATGAGGTGTTTATGGGTTCTAGGTGGGGTTTCACCATGGAAGGCCATGGTTACAACCTGGAGGAAGGTGGAAGGAAGACTAACAATATGAAAATAGGGAAGGAAAGGGGGATACTTACTAGTTTTGATCAAAATAACCAAGGAGGAGCTTTAGAAACCCTAAATAGAGAAAATTTGGAACCCTAGGAGCCTTCTTCACCAAGGTAGGCACCTCCTTTTATTTTGGGACAACACCTTCATGGAAAAATAGAGTAGGAATGATGTCTAAGATAGAGGAAATAAAGGAGAGAAAGAGTTTTCGAATTGGGAGTTGCGAAGTGGTAGATATGGCTATATAAAGGAAGAGGTCAAGTATGAGGTGTCTATGAGACTTTCCATGTGTCATGTATAAGGGTGTCCATGGATATGAAAGCCTTTATGGATAAGGAAGAAGTCAAGAACAAGGTGCCAAGTTACTTTCCATGTGTCCAATACGAAGGATGCCTATGGACATGCAAACCTTTATGGATAAGGAAGAAGTCAAGCATGAGGTGTCCATGGAACTTTCCATGTGTCCTTAGCCTAGATATTTCATGGCCATGTAAGAGGACAACTCATAGAGGATTCTTGAATATAAAATGTAGGTTTATGGACACTTATATGCCATCCCAACCGACCTCCAATCAAAGAAATAACCCCATTGGTTGATAGCTTCTAAAGATAAGCTCATTTATAAAGAGAATAATCCCTAAAATGCCCTTGGAAAGAAACACCTTCAAACCAAGGTGCAACTAGGCGCCCTATGGTTAAAAAACTCAATAATGTTAAGGGAATATATAAGGATTATAATGCATGTGACAATTTGCAAATAAAACCTCCCAATTGGGTAAATTGCACAAAAGTCCAGAATGTACGTAAAATTACATATCTTGCACAAACAACATCCAAATTGGACCAAACATTATCCACAAGTTATATTTGATGTGTTGAATATAAATTTTCCATTATTTTCTTATTTTGAAGTTACATAATCACATTATTCATTACTTATGCCTTTTACTCATTTTCTCTCTCCTAAACTTATTCTAATATTTCAAGGTTGTCCAAATTAGATGAACTTTGACATGTAGGCAAACTTTGATATGTAGATTTCGAATTTGAACTTTGTTTCCACTTTTGAGAATTTTTTATGAGATATGTCATATGGCCTATTAACGACCCATTATCTAAATTATTCATCCAATTAAGTTCCGTATCTTCATATTACCACCAAAATGAGTTATGTGGCATGTTTTATGTATCCATTATAAACCTAAGATTAATGTTAGAACATTAGGTTACATTAAGGTGATCTATATATGCATTAGCTCATTGGGGTTATACTAAACATCTATTTAGGTCTAACCTTCAACCTTGTTTGGCTAAGTCCAAAATATTAACTTCCAAGGTAGAGTCCGAGATCTAGTATGTTATAGCACACCACCCCTTAAAGGGATTTCATCCTCAAAATATAAACATCCATATATAAGAAAATAACTTATTCACCACCCCTTAAAGGATTCATCTTATTAAGTCAAAACTATTCTTTAGGTACAAAAGGTTCAACTACACTTCCTTACATCCAACTATATAAGCATCATGCAAAAAAAACATAACTTGTAAAGACTAACTATGAACTATGGGTTAACTTGCTCTTGTCCATCCTCAAACAAGTCTTTACACCTGGGAGACTAGTTCAACATATTAAGGTCCCTAAAGATAAATCATATAGATGTCTAAGGCTACTATTGCCTAAAAGCATGCTATTTTGAATAATTCATATCAGCTCAGACCAGGCTGGTATCATATGGATTCAGGAGTCCTCATAAACTAAGCTAGTGGTGTGGAGGAAAATCTTACCAGCCCCCAAACCCTGATCCTTTCTAGACACCTTTGTTTTCAACTTCATGTCCTAGTCGCTACCTAAAGGCTAAGCTAAACAACCTCAAGTTACTATGGTTACTTATGCATCTTTTACTTGTAAGTATTTTAAGGATCTATTCATCATTATTATAATGTGAAACTATATGATCCTAAATCAACCCTTCATCATATATTGATCAACTCTAGGGAAAACATGTCACTTAAAGGTAAGGAAAGGATTCTAACTAGGGAGACAAAATTGAAATAGTCAGATCCTGAATACTATGTGCTTTGATACCATGTTGTAAGGAGGCGAGATCACCCCCTTACTAAAAAATTGAAGAATAAAACATCCATTACAAACATAATCAAAGATATGCTAGAATAGGTGCAAAATTGTCAAACTTTAATAAATGGTATTCAAAACAACCAAAGTATAGAAATAAAAGAAAAAAAGACTATATTCAATTTTCACAAAAGATTACAAAAGTATATCATAATACCCCATAAGGGTTTACATGTATGATACAACATAAGGATCTAAGTAGAGGGAAATCTAAACCACAACAACTTTGTCTCCGAGCTTTAACTCCTTAAGCTAGTCCAAAACTTCATGCCTTATCATCCAAATCCTTCACCTAGGTTTGGAAGCATACCTATGCAAGAAGAGAAAATAGATGACATCAACAAAGGCTGGTATGTGCATACTAAATAGGAAATTGAGCAATATATGGAATAAAGGACATCAAATATAAAAGTCTTCCCATAGAAAGGATAATGACCACCCAAATGGGTATCAAGAGAAAAGAAATTGAAATCATATGATAACAAAAGAATACTTGCCATTAATAAAACATAAAGATTATGCCACACAAGCACATGTAAAGAATTAGGGCACACACCCCATACCATCAACTTGCATGCATGTGAGATATACATATAAATAGAACAATATAAATACAAAGGTGGCCAAGAATTATAAACTTGAAACCTAATAGAGAAATGAATACTACCACTCTCCCAAATATATAAAACATGGGCCACGAATCACACATATTGCCCTAGGTATGAGGTTCCTTTTCATCCAAAAAGAGCAGGAAATATCACATCTGATCGATAGGAAATAACACATCTACCATAAAAACCAATGCAATTACACTACTCTAGTGCTACTGAATCACATAACATGTTAAACGTAGAGGCAAGTAGAAAGTATAGTCATAATATATAAACTAGTCACCACATGACTAGTCTAAATAGTCCAAGTCAAGACTAGGCCTCCAAAGAACCTATAGGTAAGGTGAACATGTCCAATAAGTAAGGTTCCCAAGCTTACAGAGGCTGGTTTCTCCAACAAAGCTCCTATCTCGAGCAAAAAGCACCTTCTCCACTTTAGAGGTGAAAAATCCTAACAAAAGAATATGGATATGAGGTGTTTATGGGTTCTAGGTGGGATTTCACCATGGAAGGCCATGGTTACGACCTGGAGGAAGGTGGAAGGAAGACTAACAACATGAAAATAGGGAAGGAAAGGAGGATACTTACTAGTTTTGGTCAAAATAGCTAAGGAGGAGCTTTAGAAACCCTAAATAGAGAAAATTTGGAACCCTAGAGCTTTCTTCACCAAGGTAGACACCTCCTTTTACCTTTGGACAAAAACCTCATGGAAAAATAGAGTAGGAATGATTCTCTAAGATAGAGGAAATAAAGGAGAGCAAGATTTTTTGAATTGGGAGTTGGGAAGTGGTAGGTATGGCTATATAAAGGAAGAGGTCAAGTCTGAGGTGTCTATCAGACTTTCCATGTGTCATGTATAAGGGTGTCCATGAGCATGCAAGCCTTTATGGATAAGGAAGAAGTCAATAAAGAGGTGCCAAGTTACTTTCCATGTGTCCAATGCTAAGGGTGCCTATGGGCATGCAAACTGTTATGGATAAGGAAGAAGTCAAGCATGAGGTGTCCATGGAGCTTTCCATGTGTCCTTAGCCTAGGGATTTCATGGTCATGCAAGAAGACATCTCATAGAGGCTTCTTGAATATCAAATTTTGGTTTATGGACACTTATAGGCCATCCAAACCGACCTCCAATCAAAGAAATAACCCCATCAGTTGATAGCTTCTAAAGATAAGCTCATTTATAAAGAGAATAATCCCTAAAATGCCCTTGAAAAGAAACACCTTCAAACCAAGGTGCAACTAGGCGCCCTATGGTTCAAAAACTCGAGAATGGTAAGGGAATATATAAGGATTATAATACATGTGAAAATTTACAAAGAAAACCTCCTAATTGGGTAAATTGCAGAAAAGTCCTGAATGTACCTAAAATTGCATATCTTGCACAAACAACATCCAAATTGGACCAAACATTATCCACAAGTTATCTTTGATGTGTTGAATATAAATTTTCCATTATTTTCTTATTTTGAAGTTATACAATCACATTATCCATTACTTATGCCTTTCACTCATTTTCTCTCTCCTAAACTTATCCTAATATTTCAAGGTTGTCCAAATTAGATGAAATTTGACATGTTGGAAAATTTGATATGTAGATTTTGAATTTGAAGTTTGTTTCCACTTTTGAGACTTATTTTTATGAGATATGTCATATGGCCCATTATCTAAATTATTCATCCAATTAAGTTCCTTATCTTCATATTACCACCAAAATGAGTTATGTGGCATATTTTATGTATCCATTATAAACCTAAGATTAGTGTTAGAACATAAGGTTACATTAAGGTGATCTATACATGCATTATTTCATTGGGGTTATAGTAAACATCTATTTAGGTCTAACCTTCAACCTTGTTTGGCTAAGTCCAAAATGTCAACTTCCAGGGTAGGGTCTGAGATCTAGTATGTTACAGTCACTATCCAATCATTTAGAGAATTGGACCAGTTGCATATAAACTTGAGTTGTCTTCATATATGAACAATTTACATGATGTGTTTCATATATCTATGTTGAATAAGTGTCATCCTAGTATAGTAAAAGATTATAGACCCATACCCTATATAGTTAAGAGAGGATATCTCCTATGTTGAAGGGCCAATTAATATTTTAGATCATAGAATTTGGAAGCTTAAAAGGAGGGAGATACCCCTAGTGAAAGTTCTATGGAGGAATCATGGTACATAAGAAGCTACTTGGGAAGTAGAGTCGGAGATGTGTAACAAGTATCCTTTCCTCTTCTAGGAATTTCAAGATGAAGTTTTTATTAGAAGGGGAGAATTGTTACACCCTCTTCTGTTTTTTCTGGTAATCCTAGGGATTCAAGATAACCTTATTACTTTTTGCGTGCTTATTAGTAATATATTTACCTTGTGCTTTATCTTAAGTTGGTTATCTCAAATACTTATATGGATAACTCATAATCATGACTTAAACATATCACAAAATTTGGTGTTTTAGTTGATATAGAATTAGCCCATACATATATGTGGGAAGTGAAATAATGATACTTGAGGAAATAATTAATAAATAAATGTATCGAGAATCGTATCAAACTAATATAGTAGGATAGTAGAGATTTCAATTACGAATCTAATGCAAAAAGAATGAACCAAATTGGAGTTAAAATGAGAGAGTTATAACCTTTTTAGTAACATGCAAAGTGTCACGACGATCGCCGAACCAAGGCCCAACGCCTGCCGAGAAGGCCCAGTAAACCCATGACCGCGAGAACTGCCGTTCAGGAAATCCAATCATAAAATGACCATAAATTTTGTTATACATATCCTCTTTTAACGAAATGAAGTGTTTAGAACCATAAATTGACCCTATGCACTCTCAAACCCTTAGGCCGATGAAAAGATAAACTAGAAAGCAATTTAGGGCGCGATTTCTAGGGAACAATACGGAGAACGTAAGAAACCTAAGGGTTTGTCATAGATTTGACTTAGTAAGTGATTTTTAATCATTGATCCTTCCTTCTCTCTGTGTTCCCTTGCTTGAACTCCTGATCCAACAACTGAAAGTTTTGGTTAGCCTTCGTTCTTCATCTTCTACCTCCAAAAGAATGTATATAGGACAGATAAACTTATTGAAAGGCCATTTGGACAAGATTTTTGAGGTCTAAAGCATGGAACAGACTAAGAAAAGGTAGATTTTGAGTTCATCTAGGCCAGAGACGAGATCAACAAGATAGAACATGTACTTGTGAGTGGAAAATCACCTTCTAACCCCAATTTACAACATACACATTCAAATAACGGCTCTCCAGTAATTACATCTTGCTTTATGATAATTTTGATGAATTTGATAAATTTGTGTAGTGATTTTTCAGTAGTATAAATGTCTTAATATTCATATTTTAGTGATGTAATATCATATCGAAAAGTTACTATGCGAGTTGTTATGAATGACATGTGATAGAATGGAGTAAATAGGGGCACTGAGGAAGCCGAGTTGCCCTAATTCAAAACTACATAATCGAACTGTGGTTTATGAGAACTATGAAAGTTCCAAATTATTTCTGTGCTTAGTACGAGATGCTTAAATGATGAAAATAGTATAATGATTAATAACGATGATGAATCATGTTAGATCAACTAAACATCACTAGATAAAAGATGTCCTCGAGGTAAGCCGGAGTGTACCAGTAGGAAGCAGGTTTCTAGTCCAGTGAAGGCAGACTCCTTAAATTATTGGTATCCAACACCAACTAGGGATGCTAGTGGTACCTGAGTTATGAGTTGTGGCGATCAGTTACATTTTTGATAGATCCAGTGGTGCACGACAAACCTGAGGGCTTTGACTTCTCACCTGAGTACCCAGGTTGAGAGGAGGATCAGAGATATCTGACCGCTCGCATTGGCCGTTGAGAGCGAGACATGACGATGCCAACTGCAGATGTGGTATTGAGACTACATATTTAGGATCCCGGGCATGCTTCTAAGTCTTGTACAGTGAGATTGTAGTTCACTGCGATGCTTTCATATGTTGTGGTACACCTCATGTGCATCCAGTGGCATAATAATTTAATTTAAAAATCAAGTAAATATATTTAGGTTATCATTTTTCTATATTTAATATTAGACCAAATGTTATGATGACTTATTTATAGTTTTAAACTGCCATTGCTTTAGTACTTCTACATTTAGGTTCTATCGGTTGCAAACATTAAAATATCTTGGTTACCAGTTGATTTTCTACTCACTGTGCCACTAGCTCATCAACCTATTGAACATTTTTTTTGATAAAGGACTAGCTCTTCCTGAGGAGATATAAGTCAATTTTTATCAAGAGTAGAACAAAGGTTATGAAGAAGTAGTTAGAATATATAGACGATCTCTTATCCTTCCCCTAGATCCTAGAAATGAGAGAGTTAGAAAAGAGAAAAGTTTGTAATATGTACATGATGTATAGTAAGTGTGAAACTATTTCTTCTATGTAATAGTCAAACTTTGTTGTATCATTAATGTTGTGTTTGAATGAGACGTTATCGTTTCGTAAGTGATGTTACTATATATCTGAGAAAAGAAAAAATTATGGCTGATTTTCATTAAGTGATTAAAAGTTTATTGATAGGCTGATTTTCTTGGATGGGCCTAATCCTAGATTAGTGGGTTCAAATCGCGTCAACTGACTTCATGATGTGCTTGATAAGAAGTTGTTGACACTGAACAAGATCCATACTGAGAAGAATACCTTTGATATGATGACTAAGGTGGTGACACGAGACAAGCTAGAGATCTACAAAGAGCTCAGCGACATACATTTCCAGTGATGAATATGTGATGATAGTCTCCTCCTTAGCATGGAGGGAAAGATTATTGGGCCTATGATTCCAGCCCATAGAGGTCCAATCCCATTGGGGCTTTAGATCTTTTTCTTCTTCTGCCCATGATATTATATCACTATGCACGCAACCACTAAAGTAGCCAATGTATAATGTTTTGTTTTCTATTGTGATGGGAGGAAATTGTAAACAAGAGGAGAGAAAAAGAAAGGGAAGAAGAAAAGAAAGAGGAGCAAGGCTGTTTCGCATCCATGCTTTCTTTCTCGGACCATCTGCTACTACGTGCTTTTTGGAAGATGATGTCTTACTAAGAAGTTCCTGGGTGGTAGATTTAGGGATCTCTTCTGATAGTTGTCTTCTTATACATCAATCTAGCTGTATTATCTCGGATTTGAGGTCTAAATCTGAGAAAAACTATTGTATCTTTGCTTTTTATTGAATTTTCTTGTCAATTGGTTCCGTACTTTTTTCCTCACACGTTGTGAGTTTTGACGTAAAGTATAATATTTTCTTTTTATATGTTTGTGGTCTTATCTTAACTTTATATGTTCGTCGGTAACACTTCTGTAATAATTATTTTTCATGACATTGTGGTTGCATTATTGATGTAGGACGATCGTAGCCTTCGATATTGTCGTCTAAGTAATATTCATAACAATTTATCAGTTGCCTTGTGTTTTAGGAGTTATGTGATGTTTTCTTATTTTGTCTTGTAAAGCATGTGGTTTAGTCCCACATTGTCTAGTTGTCTAGTTAGTTGGATTTAAACACCTATATATAGTCTTTGTAAGTACTAGATGATTGAAATCTTTTGAAAAATTATATTCCTTTTTTATTACTTAAATCAATTAATTTAGATTTTTGATAATCATTTTAGATTTTAATCATTAGACCATATGTTCCCAATTCTTATTAGGGCTTAGGTCCAATTTTCTTTATTCTTGTCCGCCGACCTAAAAGGGTAAAAGATGGCTGCTGCTCCGAGCATCATCTCCAACTAGGATTGTAAATGGGTGTAGGTAGACCTGCGAACCTGCAAATATGGATCCCGTAAAAACCCATCACGGGTCTAAATTTTTATACCCGCATACCCATGGCCCGCATATCCTTGGACCCACATATAAGCGTGACCCAGACCCACTAGACCCCTTTACCCACTATACATAAAATAACTATGTAAATAATATATTATTTATATCATACATTACTAGTCCAACTAATATAATACTTGAGATTATATCATGCTCTTATTATATATAATAAGGTTGAGGCTAGCATATAATTGAGAATTAACTATTCTAATTACAATCATGAACAATGTAAACTTAAAAAAAATAGTAGTATGATTGCTACATGACGATGATTACAAATACGTAAATAATTAACTCAATTGATCTTCAACATACAAAGTATTTAATATAATGATATCATGTTAACATCCTACATAATAGCAATATCTCATTGTATTAAAATATATTGAACATATTTGTACATTTTCTTACATAAGCAATATGTTGTTATATATAGTACCTGCTATTATTACGGGTATGGATACAGTGCGGACTTAGATTTTTATAATGCGGGTTTAGAATCGGAACCGAACCTACTAAATTAAATGGGTATGAATATGGATATGGCCAGACTTTATGGAAGTTGATAAGATCCTTCTATTTAGCAGCACCTTAGGATGACATAGTCTTATTAAATGAAATGATGTGGATACCTGGGGGCATCCAGAGTCGAAGCATGGCATCGGCAAGTTGAAAATAAACATATGAAAATAAACATAGATCCGGCCGGAATAGATTAATCTTTAAATGCTGCTGAATCTGACAAGAGACAACTAGTAAACTGAAACACCTTTTACACCCCTATCTCCAGCCCTTCCGCTGTGAACCCCAGCTCACCAAACATCTCCCGCAAATCCCTACACCGCTAGTCCACCAACTGCCTTCCGCTAATCCCCTGAGCCATTGATACTCTCCCATTAATCCCCCGTCAACAACTGCTAATACCCCGCTGGCCCGCTCCCCGCTTCGCAGTTCCGTCCCTACTTCCCGCAATCTACCCCACCATCAACGGCGTTCAAACCATCCACCTGAAAACCACCCACTCCCATTCTTCCATTCTCCACTGCCTCTCTTTTGATATAACACCCCTCTCGCAATCCCACTTCCGCAGAACCATGCCTGTGAAACCCGTTCACACCACCGAATCCCGTCGCACACCCACCACCCACTGCCTTCTGCCGCATCGTCCCCTCCGTCCTGCCTCTTCAATCTCCGTCAAACACAGCCACCCCAGCATCCACCAGCACCCACAGCCACGCAGCCACCCGTTCCAACATCCACCAGCACCAGCAGCCACGCCGTCGCCAGTTCCAACATCCACCAGGATCCACAGCACCCCATTCAATCAACAGACCACCGAAAGCCCCCTTCACAAGTCCACCCCAGTTGTCCACCTTCCATATTTCCCCTTTGCAAATCACCCCCGCCAGCTATTAATCCGTCAACGTTAACCCACGCTCACGCAATCATCTCCAGGCAGACAACCCCTCCACACCAACGATCCTCCCAATACCCCGATAAACACAAGGGAAAATTCTAGACAACCACTCTGGTTCTCCAAATGGGATCGAACACTTTGGACGGCCAACAACAATAAATCAATAAAAATGAGAGAAGTAGAAAAGAAAGAAAATCGTTATCCATAATTTTCATTCGGAATGTATTTTTTGAAGAAATAAAAAAATTTTCTTTATGAAAAATATTTTCTAACAAAATTAGTGTTGACATATTTAAAAAAATTGATAATATGAGAGAAATATAACATCTGTATTTCTAGATATCATGAATAAATTTTGTGTGTAATATTTGTATTTTGAGTACAACACATCAACAAATAAATATTCATACAGTACCTAAAAACGGGAGCAATGTATCCCGGATCACGTGTACAGTAGCCCTTTTATTTATCCACTCGGTATATCACTAATGTTTTGGGGTATAATGCACATATTTTGGGTACATTACTCATAATATTAATGTTTACTTGTTGACGTACTGTATCCTAAAATACGAGTAATGTACCCATTATAATACAAATGTTTACTATACCCAGTTTAATTTTAATACTTTACTTGATGGTCAATTCATTATACCATTACTGTTATTTTGGAGTTAATAGTATTAATGTTCCTATTTTGGAGTACAATACTCAAAATTTTGTGGGTATTGTACTTTTTATACTTTTTCTCTCTTATTATGCTTCTCATATTCTTTTTCTATGTCTAGAAAGTATTTTTTATGAACCTAATGTTTCTTATTTTGACAAAAGATTCCTAACGGTTTATAAGTTATGAGAAAAATATTTTTATTTCTCATATTTTTCTCTCTTTTATAGTGTGTCTGCTTTTTGTGCAGCACCATCACCGATCACACCTCCCAACCAATGGGTAGATGACCGGGTGGGTGGGAGGGTGTGTAGCCTAATTCCAAACACAATGCTACCCCTACCCACTCTCTTGTTGCCCCTCGCTTCACCGCTTGGCCATTCTTCCACCTCCCATTCCCAACTTCCTTTTTCTTTTCGAAAAAAGTATCGCGACGGGCTAGGTAGTGCTCACACGTGTGTTGCGGGCCAAGGGTGGTTTTTTGCTCGACTGAGGTGGTTTTTTTCCCAGCAGGACCCCAATCTACTTTTCTTATCGTATGGTGTAGAAAAAATTCAACAAAAGAGAAAAACATGAAAGAAAAATCTATTTTGCTATTAACATTTGATCCATAACAATTTTTTTGACAAAATAAAACTCTTTAGATTCATTATGAAAAATATATCCAAATAGACTAATTTCGATATACTTTGAGAAAAATTATATGTATTACAAAAATGAGTATATGACAATAAAAAAAGAAGAGAGAAATTTATTTTACTTATAACTTTTAATTGGTGTTGTATTTTTGTCGAAACAAAATCTGTCAGATGCCTTAAAAAATGCAATCCAACAAGACCAATATCGACATATTTTGAGAGAAATAATCTGATACACAAAGTTAATGTGTGCGTATGTGTGATGATGATGATGATGATGATGACAACCACGACGACGATGATGATGATGAGGATGAGGACGATGGCGTAAAATAGACACTACACTGACAAATAGGCACATTAACCCATTCTTAGGCGCTTTAAACCCATTTTTGGGTGTAGTGGCCCATAAGTTAGGCACACAACAATAAAATAGGCTCAAATAGGCACTACACTGACAAGTAGACATATTAACCCCGTTTAGGCATTTTGATCTCATTTTTTGGACACATTCGTCTATAAATTAGGCACATAACAATAAATTAGGCTCAACTATGACAATACATATGTTCCATCAATACAAAACTAGGCACATTACATCAAATAATAGGAGCTGTAACACTACTTTTGGCCATTTTGGCCTATAAACTAGGCATGTAAAGTTGGATACATGTATATATTATGCATTTTACATTAGTTTAGGTGCATTTACAATAAGTCAGGTGTCATTAAATCTATTTTGGAAGCTTTAGCCAATAAAACAAGCACATACAATGGATGCTTAAACACAAAAAATATGTGCACGTCCAAAAATAATGGATGTTTAGCACGCCACTTTTGGGCGCTTTGACCCAATTTTTGGTTGCATTGGCCTATAAATTAGGCGCATAAGAGTAAATTGAGCTCAATTACGACAATACATGTTTGTCCATTAATACAAAATTACGGGCAATACATCAAACAAAATGCGCTATAATATCAATTTCGGGTGTTGTGGCACTATTTTTTGGCACTTTGGCCTATTAATTAGGAAGTAACATTAAACATATTTGTATATTACACATTTTATATTAATTTAGGCACACTTAGGCACATTACAATAAGTTAGGCGTCAAAACACCTATTTTGGACATTTTAGCCAATAAAGTATGCACATACAATGAATGCTTTAATTAGTAAAAAATATGCACATGTCCAAAAAAATGGACATTTTAGACAACACTTTTGGGGTGCTTTAACACCACTTTTAGACGATTAATTCCAATTTTTGGGAGCATTAGCTTATAAATTAGGTGCATAAGAGTAAATTGGGCTCAACTATGATAAAATGTGTGTGCCAATTAATACAAAATTAGGCGCACTACATAAAATAATAGGCATTGTTACATCATTTTAGGGCGTTTCGGCCTATAAATTAGGAGTGTGACATTAAAATGTATTTGTTAATTATGCATTATACATAAAATAGGAGAATACAGGTGCATTGCAATAATTGAAGTGCATTGCAATAAGTTGGGCGTTTTACATTAATTTAGACGCATTTAGAAGCATTACAATAATTTTGACACTATAAAAGTAGGCACATTACCATCAATACTAGGTGCATTACTACTCATATTGGGCCCCCGTTATTGGGTGCTTCATTATAAACAAATATAGGTTATACATTGAATGTGTACATTTCACTAAAGTAAGCACATTACCACCAATATTAGGCACATTACTACTCTTATTGGGTGCATTACCTGATAATTGGACGCATCATTGTAAAAATTGGGCTATATAATGAATGTTCGTGTTACACTAAAAGTAGGTGCATTACCCACCAATATGAGGTGGATCACTACTCATATAAGGCACATTATCCTAATATATATATTTTCTCAAAATCATATCAATATTAGAATTGTTGAAGTGTATTTTTAATAAAGATCTAACGATATTTATATAATCAAAAATTAATTACGGATTGAAAGTTATAAGCAAAACAATTTTCTCTCTCTTATTTTTTAGAGTGGGAAAAGAGAGAGAGTATTGGGTAGTGTGAGTGCTAAGAGAGAGAGAGAGACTGAGAGAGGGATAGTAGTGGGTGGGATGACATGAGAGAGAGAGAGAGAGCGAGAGAGAGAGCAAATAAAAGTCAGCATGTGGGATGACCCACGTGTGGCTGGGGAGGCGGTTTCAGACCGCATCAAACACGGGTCTGCCCTCCTCGACGTGTCAAAAATTATATCTTTTTATTTTCGCCTTCGCCACTAATTTCCTCCCATAATCATTGTCACGCAATCAATTAAAGATTTTAAGAGTTGACAGGTCATCTTCATTAATTAAGAAATTGATGGATCGTGGGGTGGACAAATGCACTAATCAATAGTTGCCAACTCTCAACTGGTCTCAAAAGGTAGTTTTGGGCTTCTTGTAAGGACCCTACTTGACCGATGAAACCATATTGCAAACTGCAAAATTTTGAGACTATGGAACTTGTACTGCAAACTTAAAGGTAGTATTAGGCTTCTTGTAACAACTACTCTTGAACTATGAATAACAACTCTCTACTTGGAGAGTACTGAACAACTCTCTACTTGAACAATTCTCTGATTTGAGAGTGTTGAACAACACTCCACTTGAACAATTCTTTGCTTAGAGAGCAATGGACAATTAATCTTCAACTTCATTGTTAAAATTTAATCAAGTATCTATTATTCTCAAAGGGATGTTGCACTGTGATACCATCACTATAATCCTTATACATTATAGACTACTTGTTTTCATTGCAAGTTGCGATCTGAATACCGAAAACATATACTTCAATGAATATATGTGTTCCCTTAGATGCCATGGAGTTTTATATATTTGTGAAGAACAATCTCATGTTCTGGTATTTTCATCGACAACTTCAAAGTATTAAGATTCCTAGCACATATAGATGGAACAAATATCGTTGAACCCAATCTGAATGTCACTCATGAATCTTAACAACCTGCACTTACTCTTGACATTCCTGGTCAAGCGCTTGATAATATCAATAACATCATGACTAAGCTTTGCGCCATTCACCAGGTAAACACAATCCATGTTGCTCCTCATGTATAGAATCCCCTCTAACTATGAATACCAAGATTCAAATATATGTGGCTTCAGTTATAACTCCAAAGTCTGGCATTTTTTAGTCTCAGATGCCTTTAGCTTTAGTTACACTCCAGAGCCTAATATTGTGCACCTTCAAATGCATGTGGCTTCATATACAACCCCATTACCTCATGTTTTGTTGCAACCTTTATTAGATTGTAGATCTTCTGTGTAGGAGTTCTCTTTTGCCATTGTTTCACCTATAAAATATTCTCTAGTTATGAGCACCACACTTCTGCAAATACAACTCCAGTGCATGATGTCTTGAAACATTATTTTATTGAGGAATTTTCTTTTGCAACATTGATTGGAGCAAGATCGAGAAATTACACCAAAGGGGAAAACCCAGACATCATGTGAAAATGTTGACAACTGTATCCCTTTGGCCAACTTTGATTCTCAAGTACTTGTTGAAAAGGTTGATACTTCATTGATGACCTATAATGAAAAGGTTCTACCACTTGATGGATATAATTTGGTTGTGCTTACTCTTAACTATGATAACTCAAACACCTACTCTACTGAGATAAGAGATATGACACTGAAGACTATCTTGATCTTGTTCTTTCTAGACCTCCTCCACACCCCCAGATGCCCTTTGCATTGTGTATCTAAAGACTAGGATTCCAAAACGAGCACCATGTATGAAATTGAGGGTTTTCTTGACCTCATTCTTCCCATGCCCCCTCCACAACCTCATGTTAATATTTTTAAGCATGTTCCTCTTCAACAACTTCCAAATATGCTGACTTCCCTCTACTCGAATTGAATATTGTCATGACCTCATTCTTCTCAGGCCTCCTCTACAACCTCCAAACAAAATTCACGAGCTTTCTCCTCTACCGCAACTTTCAAACATCATTGTGGCTCATTTACAAACAACCACAATGTTCTTTCTGGATCTCTTACACCACTACATTTTTTGTTAGTGTGATGATGCACGACTCAAGCTTCAAAGACCTCTTCTACTTCTTCATGCCTCATCTTATTATTTTGACTCGTCAAAGTTGAGTTGTTTGAAGAGGAGAGTTGATGTAGGACAATCATAGCCTTTGAAATAGTCAATTAAGTAATAATTATAATGATTTATCAGTTGTCTTGTGTTCTGAGGATATTTGATAATTCTCAAATTGTCTTGTAAAGCAAATGGTTTAGTCCCACATCAGTTAGTTGCCTAGTTAGTTGGTTTAAGCACCTATATATAGTCTTTGTAAGGCTCTTGAGCAAACAAAACTTGATGATTGGATTCTTCTAAAGAATCATATTCCATTTTGATTAGTTTAATCAATTAATTTAGACTTTTGATAATTATTTTAGATTTTTAATCATTAGGTCATCTATTAATAATATACACAACATTATGTCCTCCATTTTCTTTGTTGCAACCCGCATTATGGTTCACACGACAATTCTTCAAATGTGGATCAGCAGTAGTGAACCTATTGTTGGCCAGTACTATTGCAGTACAAACAAGTTAAGGAGTATAACAAAGGACCCTAGTGGCATAGCTTTAGTGGCAGATCTAAGAGGTATTAGGACACAATTCCCCCCTCAAGTTAGCAATTTTTGGTACATACATTATATGTTGCTATCATTAAAGAAACTAGTGCCCTCACTAAGACTATAACTACCGATGAAAATTGAAAACTAATATCTACAAACTATTGCTCTCTAAAAACGGAAACTTGTTATAAAAAAAAATCGCTTTGTTGTATTTAATTGCTTTTAAAACAAACAACCAGTGGTTATTGCACTAATATATATATATATATATATATATATATATATATATATATATATATATATATATATATATATATATATCGGGCTAAAATACACTCGAGTGTACAGATCACACACTACACTCAAGTAGTTCAAGACTATTATTTACAAAATTTAAACCATTGATCTTCATTGTTATACTATAATTAGGCTACATGCAAATTTTGAGCTCATTTGGATGAGTATAAGTCACTCATCTGAGGGCAACAAAATCGACGCATGAAACTATGCATAATTTTTGTGGTCTTCATAACATGACCTATAAATGTCCAAATGAGCTTAAATTTTATATGTGAGCTATTCACATGATGTTTAAGAAGATCAACAGATTAGATTTAAAAAAAATATTGCATCATGGAAAGCTACTTGAGTGTATTCTGCTCCGGATACACTCGAGTGTATTCCAACCTAACTATATATATATATATATATATATATAGAGAGAGAGAGAGAGAGAGAGAGAGATTATATATATATATATATATATATATATATATATAGAGAGAGAGAGAGAGAGAGTCAGGCTAGAATACACTCGAGTGTACAGATCGTACAAATACACTAAGTGTGTTTGCATATCAAGACTATTTTTTACAAAAATGTAAACCATTGATTTTCACTGCCATACTACAATTATGCTACATACAAATTTTGAGCCCATTTAAATGAGTGTAAGCCAGTCATCCAAGGACAACAAAATCGACGCTCGAAACTAACTTGAAATGCATACTTTTTGCGGTCTTTATAACATGACCTATAAATGTCCAAATATGCTCAAATTTTGTTTATGAGCTATTCACAAGATGTTTAAGAAGATCAACGGATTAGATTTGTGAAAAAATATTACATCATGGAAAACTACTTAAGTGTATTCTGCTCCGGATACACTCGAGTGTATTCAATCCTAACTCTGTGTGTGTGTGTGTCTATATATATATATATATATATATATATATATATATATCAATACATATATATATATATATATATATATATATATATATATATATATATATATATATATATATATATATATATATATATATATATATGAACGAACTAAGACTAGCCACTTCACTGTATATAATTACTATTTAAAAAAAATGTTACAAAATTGACTCACCACTTCAACGATTCAACAATTCAAAATATTCAATTAAGATGTAGTCAAATAAATTGACAAAACGTATAACTCACTAAAAAGAGAAAATCCAATACTATATAAATACACATCTTTGACCTACAACCACATACACCACATCCTTGCAATAGATGTATTGGTTGTTAGACAGACAAAGTGGTTACAAGAAAAAATACATCTTATTATATGCTTTGACAATTTTTAAGAATAACCACATATTAATAGATCTATCACCAATGTGCTCCAAGTGCAAATTGGAGTTTCATCATCTTTTCCTTTGAATAGCCAAATATCACAGTATTCTAAAAATTGTATGACAACAACAACGTAAGAGCATCTACCGTACCTTTAGTTGGTGGTAGACACATATTTTATTGTAAATTTTTTTATACTTTAAGATGGTTTTATAGGTGGTAGACATGTTCTAACAACTAAATTAAAGTTAAAAAAAATCAAGTTACCAAAGATTCTTATTTTTCTATATTAAAAAAATCAAGTTACCAAAGATTTCTTATTTTTTCTATAAAAAATCAAGTTACCAAAGCTTCTGATTTTTCAGAACCTTATTCCAAAGGACTGCCTATTGTCGTGTTAAATTGGGTTTGGGTTTGGAAGCAATACCTTTAAAGCATACTTGTTGAGTCGACCAACTAGTCAACTGGTCGATGAAGGGGGGTTCCGACTAGCCTACTGCCCAAATTTGGACCTCAATTTGGCGTCAACCCAGGCTGACTGCTCGGCTAGTTGGCCGACTAGTCAACCCAAGCCAAGCCAGGACAACCGCTTAATTAGGCTAGAGGCAATAATGATAAGGTTGTTTTCTTATTTTTTTCTATTCTAATTCTCCCACCCCCTATCTCGAATGTTTTTGTTTGCCTTTTGCAATGATTTGATGTGAACATTAATTTCATTCACATTACACTAGTTTAATTAATAACTTTTAATTTAGTTACGACAATTAAACAAGCACTAAAAGTCTAAATTTAATAATGATATATCACTTTTCTCTATCTAATTATATTTGTTTAATTTGAATACATTGAATAGTCTTCATTAAAAAAATTTGAGGTGTTTTATGACATTATTTATCAATCTAGGTTATTATATGCTTGGATAGATGCTTACATTAGTGGATTTATATAATTATTGTATATAACTATACATAAATGATCTATGTAAATATCACACCTACGACTAGGTGATCGACTAGTCGATAACTAGTCGGCAGGTCGTCCAAGCTGGAAAGGTGACCGACTGGCCGCCTTGACAAGTATGCTTTCAAGGATGATGTAACGTGCCGAGCAAAGAGTACATTTAGCGACTCTTTATCCCAGTTGTGATATTGATCTGTCAGCTCCCGTTACAATGTTGTTTCAATTTGACTTGTACAACAAAGGTTACATCAAAAGATGCAGTAGCGACAGTCATTACATTTCTTTCACTGCAGAACACATTTCATTCTCAAAAGGAAAAGATAGAATATTAGATTCGAAAAGTTGACGAATACAACCAGTGTGCAATCCATCGAGATCATTCTGAATTTGGCTTACAGTCACAGTATACAATTGATGAATAATCTCTTACTAAAAAAATTGTTTTAGGAGCTTTCTATATCACATACACAATTCATAATGTTGAGGTAGCACACGTCTTGAATCAATGTTTCATGAATGACATTTGGAAGTTTTCCAAACTGCAATTGTTGTCCTAGGAGTATAATCTTCTCTTCGCTATACAGGTATATATATCTACATATTTAGTCCATCTGAATAAGTATAAGCTCAAAGTTTGGCTGGTATCCAATTGAAGGAAGGATCCACACAAACAACCACCTGTAAACAAGATTTACTTTTCATAAGATGTTACCACGAAGGATTTAAGAAACACCGTATTACCTACCTTGCCAATGCTCTTCCCTGAGTGGAGGTATTCAACAGCATCTGCTACAGAATCAAGACCCAGAAACTTGCGGGGATCAACTCCGACCTATAGAATGAAAGCCCATTAGTTATCTCTTATATATACAAAAGAGTGAGTAGGTTGTAAAGCAAACACCTTAAGCTTTCCAGTGGAATAAAGATCAAAGAGCTTATCCATGTGTTCCTTCCACATGTGGGCATACTGAATCAGGAAAAAACCAGCCTGAAAGTTTGAGGATTTTGCCACATTACGCCACAAGTGGAAACCAAAGTCAACAGAGAAGTTGTTAACCAAATCTTGGAAGCAAGAAAGAAACATATTGCCTTCTATAAACATCCGTAATACCGAGTGATAGTTTTCGTTTCAAGGAATGAAGTTGATAAAAAGATACAGTTCTTGATTTTCGATGCCATCAAAAGAAGGAAAAAGTTACATACCACAGTTTGGCTTTTAGCCAAAACCTTTTCACAGAGCCCTGTATAGTTTCGCGGTTTCCATCCACTCTCTCCTTGATACTGCAAGATAAGTGTCGAAAGGCAATTTGAACAAGCAACACAAGCTATTGCAAAGAACTGGCCTGATTCGTAAAAGAAACTGCTACATTTACCACAATGACTAGAAAACTTTGATCACAAGAGGTTCAAAATAAGTTCTATATATGGAATGACCAAACATCATAGTCGAAGTCCCTACATAATCAGACCCCACATTATGACACAAGGCTGTTCCACTTTCAGAGACTCTTGGAACAGCTGGAATTAGAAGTCCCCAAGTTTCTATATATAATGAAACCAATATAAAACCCACCTTGAAGGAAGACTAAACTATATATAAAGCCAATATATAACCTCAGCATAGGATAAGATACACCAGGCAGGCTAAACTATTTATAAAGCTAATATAAATAGCCCACACCTTATGATCAATCCTTATTTCATATTATGCTTAATAACCTTGTTCGATGTTAAGGGTAGTTGTTGCATAATCATCATGCCAATTTGAACGTTTGTAACGTGTATTCATCAAGAGTAGTTGCTTCTTAACCAACGACGTTAATATGAATTTGTTAAGACAGAAAATTAATATGTATATAAGTATTAACTTATCTCTAAAAAACACAAAAATGAGATGTATTTACTACCTTGTGAACATGAAAATGCAGTATCATGCGGTGCTGATAGTGTCATGGCATTTTGAACAAGAAATAGAAAGTGTTAGCTCTTGCAAAAAAATGACATAAATCCTAACATAAGCTACTCCATTTACAAAGATGATAACAAGTTTGATGGTAAGATGTTCCAACTATGGTACTAAATGTCCTCGACATGGGGCGAAATTTCACCGATAATGTGTGTGTCAACGGTTGGCGACGTCGAATCCACGTAAACATCCTTATTCCACAATATCCTCGACATTTCGTCAAAGCTGTCGACATTTCCCCATATGTCGACGAAGTTGACCCAAGTCCATTAAAAAATTCCACAATGTCCTCGACATCTGTTGAAGACGTCGAAGTTGGCGACAGTTTTTTGGTGTTTTGTGGAGTTTGCTGTGTGAGGGGGAAAAAGTGTTGGAGCTTGAGGTAAGATGATTTTTATATTATTTTTTACTATTCTAAGCTAATAGTAATAGACCGACCCCCTCTCTGCTAAATCTACCATAGATTTACACCATTTTTATGTAGTTTGTTTAGTGTCACAAACTTTATATATGGAAGAACTCTATAGTTCAGAGACGACTATATGTAATTGTGTACTTATCTGCATATGTAAACCTATATGGATGGCTATATGTAAACATATATTGTGTTTTTTAGTTAAATTTAATGACATCTGTCGATTTTCATCACAAAATGACTATTTTAGCTTAATTTTTGTTGAAGTTGCGTCGAAGTTTGGTTGTAAAAATCCTCGACATTTCCTCCACATTTCCACAAACTTCCATGTCCACACCTGTCGAAGTCGGCTCGAAGTCGAAGTCTTGTTCCATGGTTCCAACGAACTTTCAAACATGGAAATATCAGACCTCATTGTCGAATTCCCTTAATTGATGAGATCCTACATCATTAATTACAGGTGGGGTATAAACATTGTCAACTATGCATAGAAGAAAACCATATGTGAGCTTTTCACTTCATGCCAATCAAATATTACTCAAATGAAGGCTTCTGTCTCTTCTGAGACATGTGATAAAAGAAAATGATGGCTTCTCACTTGATGCCAACTTAACTTTGAAATGTTTTTCATGGCCATGTAATTAACATGTGTCAAATTTGGGGCAACTTTGAAAAGAGTAAATGATTTCCTTAATCTTGATTTCTACTTCCGAGCTGCTAACATAATGTAGACAAGTAGTGCATTTAGTTGTGTGTGAGGTATATATGTCTTTTGTCCCTGTTGATGAACTCTCTTTATAAAGACAACCATTCTGATTAAATGTAAGGAAGATGTTCACTTCCCCAGAGCTTAACCCTTTCATGGTATCAAAGCATAGGTTTTTAATCACTATTACATGAAAGGCAATTGTCTCTCTTCTATCTTGCAGAAAATATCATCACTGCGATATTAGGGCACCACACAATAATAAAACGGTTGATCAAAGTTAAGTCGTGACCATGCAATGGTTGATCAAAGTCATGAATACAACTGCTTTGATGAAGACGAAACAGAACTGGGGCTTTATCATATGCGTGCTGAAAATTACCACTTATCATGTACCTCTGCTGTCTTATCATGTGAGTATGGCACATTGCATATTTACCAATTTAGTCCTAAACCTGGTAACGAGTGGCGGTTATCACCACTTGACCTATATAAACATGTACAAATAATAACTTAACTATCAAACAATAAATCAGTATTCTACCATTTATGGGGTATCAGAGCAGGAATAATCTCCTTCCCCTCTTCCCCACCCACCCCCACCTTTCTTTCCCTCAAAGGCAATGCCCCAAAAGCCCCCTACCTCCCCCACCACCCTCTCCCTATTAGGTGAAGGCCATTGTCTCTCTTGTGTCTTGTCGAAGGATATCACAACCTTGGTATTACGTCTTCACACCAAATACAACAATTGATCGGAGTTAGGGATGAGCATATAATGGTTGATCATAGTTAGGGCCTGATCATACAACCACTTTAATGACGACTAGTCAAATTAGGGCATGATCGTATGCCTAATGGGAATTACATCTTGCCATGTACCTCCGTAGTATTATAATGTGCATGTGGTACATTGTATCTCTCCCAGTTTAATCTCATACTGGTAAGCATGTATATGTAACAACAATGGTGCAAGACTTCAACTTTGTGTCAACTTCACCAAGTGTGGAAGTGGAAGTTTGCAAAAACTTTGAGGAAGTTTCGAGAAGTTTAAACACAAACTTCGAGTAGTTTTGATTTTGATGTCATTTCTGAAGAAATTGATGTGATTTTGAAGGAAATTTTGATTGAAAACTGCTCATTATACTATAACTCTTACATATGTTAATTTACCACAAAACATGGTTCACAACAATCTAGCCCTAGATTGGTTGATAATATAATGTGTACTTGTAGTTGCAAGGGTCAATTGTGCAATATAAATATACAAATATAGCTCACCGTATGTCCTCCACACAATATGCAGTCAAATAGTATGTACAACACCTTCTCTAGCAAAGACTAGCTGTCAACAAACATAGGAATTGATATTGTTGTGAAGAGGGTTGGTGGCACCAATTATGCCTTATATGGCCTTTACAACACTAATTAGGATTAATGTTGTGGTTTGTATCGACTTCGCCCCAACATCGACATCTTCAAGGATGTTAAAGACGAAAAACACTATAAAAATCCAAATTCTTTGGAAGGGGACACATCGGTCTGAAGTTGGGACAGAGTCGACATAGTGGTGGTTCGACATCTCCTAGGCCCAAAGTTTGAAACTTTGGTAAAGTTTTGCCAATTTCGGCAAAGTTTAGTCCATGGTAACAATTGTACTACCAAGCAATAAACCAATCTCCTACTATTCTACATGTTATCATAGTGGTAATAAAACCCTTCCCTTCTTACCACCCACACCTTTCTTGACCTTCAAGGCAATGCCTCCCTAATCCCCCCTACCAAACTCCCTCCCACCACTATCTCCCTATCACAACCGCCCATCCCTGCTCATAGGCGTCACCACAACCCTCTTCCTCCTGCAGATGCCTCGCCTTTCCTTGTCCCCCACCCTTTCACATGTCACTACATGTTGGGAATTACCTCTTATCATGTACCTATGTAGTCTTATCTTGTGCACTTCCGGAGCACATTGTACATCTCCTGGTTTAGTCCCTTACGGGTAAGCATATGCATGTAACAACTTTACTACCAAGCAATAAACCATTCTCCTACCATTCTTCATGGTATCAGAGTGGTAGTAAATTACTATGATAACCAATATAGGATGTATGTTTAGTTATATTTGTTTTTTTATTACTGCCAATGCATAATTGCTTACTCACTAACTGACTCAGTACACACACATGTTGTTGGGGTCAAAGAGAGAAATCATCCAGTTTCACTACTGTGTTGAGACAGGGACTACAAACCATGGATCTTCAAGGGATTTGTGGCTGTATTTCTATGGGATGTCAACATTCTTAGGAAAATAAAATTGGAAGCTTGTCGGTTATGACTGTAAATACTAAATCGTAAGGCATGCCTTTACTCATCAACAACAAAGATACATAACTCAAAATGTTATTCTCGGTACTATCGACCTACAGTTGGCAGTACCGACATGGCGGCAGACCGGCGGTTCTGTAGTTTCGTTTTCTCTTATTTTTGTTATTCTACATGTATTTGTTCTTTCTATAAATATATGCTAGGGCGGACATTGTTCTCTAAGCACTTGTAACACAACTTTTCACAAGGTATCAGAGCGGGTTCGCTCCTAGGGAACCCTAGGCTAGACGCCACCGCCCCCCCTCCCCTCCTCTCTTCCTCTTCTTCTCCGACACCCCTCCCCTCTCCTACCCTTTCTCTTTAGCTGCATTAGTCACCACCGTCGTCGGCCTAATTCCTAATCACATCTCCTCCATGTGTGATTAGGAAATCTCAGTTGGAGGTTGTGGATGCGTCAGTTACACATCTAATCCTTTGACATGACGTGTATCCCTCCGTCACTTCTTTGTTTATCGTGACATGTATCCCTCTGTCACCCCTTTTCTATTGTGACGTGTATCATCCCGTCACGCTATCTTTTGCTTGAAACATGGAGGACACCAAGGCATCCGTAGTCTACAATGAGATGTCACCTATCCCCTCCATCAAGCTAAACGGAAAAAATTCTCTTGTGGATGAATGTTGTCCATACAGATTGGAGTCCAAAGATAAAGCAAAACATGTTGATTCTGATCCTCCTGGTTCTACTGCTGAAGGCTATGCTCAATGGAAGCGTCATGAAAGTCTGGTGAAGACATGGTTGTAGGGGAGCATTGAACCTGAGATCGCTGCTAGGTTCATGTTCTACACTACCGCCAAAGAAATATGGATTGCAGTAAAGAAACACTATTCTCAAGAAAAGAATGCTCTTCGTCAGTTTATGATCTATGACCGCCTGTTTGTAGACCGACAAGGAGACAAGCCTTTGGAAGAATATTTTGGAGTGATTCAAGCTATTGCTCAAGAGTTGAGTTTTTATCATCCAGACTGTCAAAGAACAAATCAAGGATCGAGACGACTTGATCGCAGCAAAGTTCTTATCAGGTCTAAGTTCTTCATGCAGTTCAACCCGCAATGTCATCCTAGTCTTTGACAAACTTCCTAGCTTAGAAGAAGCCTTCTCACGGATTATGCAGTCCAACTTTGAACCAGTTGATTCTACAACCGTCCCATCTCTTGTAGATTCTCATGCCGTTGTTGCTGTTGCAGTAAGAGAAGGACGTCCAGGTACGGGCCGAGGGCATGACACACGTCCTATGTGCACTTTCTGTGATAAGCCTGGACACACTGTTGAAAAATGTTGGAAGAAGCATGGCAGACCTGTTGCACCTCCTGTAGGGGCAGCAAACTATGCTGGTACCACTGCATCTTCTGAGCCTCCCGCGTCGAGTTCTAGACCTTCTGGCATCACACTCACCGAGGAGTATGATAGATTTATTCTGGCTACTCAACATCTAAGTATGGGATCATCATTATCTTCTTCTTCAGCACACTTAGCCTCTACTACTGGTAATCATGCTACCTCTTTATTAGCTTCTGGTTCAAATTCTTTGTGGATGGTTGACTCTGGAGCTCCACAACATATGACTGGTATAAAAAGTTTGCTTAATTCCATTGACTCACATATCCCTCACCAATATGTGAATATAGCAGATGGTTCAGTGAGGAGAGTATTAGCCAGTGGATCTGTTTCTCTGACTCCTAAGATTGATCTTAAATTTGTACATTATATGCCTGCATTTCCATTCAATCTTCTTTTTGTTGCAAAATTGATTGATACTCTGAAATGCACGGTAACATTTGGACCTTTGTGTTTTGTCTTACAAGATCTCAAGAGTATGAGGACGATTGGTGGGGGGCCTAAGAAAGGTGATCTCTACCTCTTCCATAGTGAAAGTCTACCTCGCCAAGTATTTGCTCCTGCTCCGGCTATCCTTTTGAGTGGTTCTCCCTTACTGTGGCATTACTGATATGGACATCTTTCTCTAGAGAGCTTGAGGAAGTTAGAATCTGAGTTATCACATGTGTCTTCTATAGAGTGTCAGTCCTGTCAATTGGGAAAACATCATATAATGTCTTATCCCAGTCGAGTCAATAAACGGGCTTCTTGTCCCTTTGAGTTAGTCCACAGTGATGTTTGGAGTCCTGTAAAAGACAACATCTATAATGGCTTTCGCTATTTTATTTCCTTTTTGGATGATTTTTCTCGCATGACATGGATTTATTTATTGAAGAGTCGAGAGACTGTGTTATCCATTGTCAAACATTTTCATCAAGAAATCAAAGTCCAGTTTGATTGCAATATTAAAATTCTTCAATCTGATAATGCCTTGGAATATGTCCAAAGTGTTATGGATGATTTTTGTAGTTCTGTTGGGATGATAAATCATACGTCCTGTCCTCACACTCCTCAACAAAATGGGGTAGCTGAGAGGAAAAATCGTCATCTTCTTGATATTGCCAGGACTATTATGTTTAAATCCAACGTTCCTAAAAGATTCTGGTATGATGCTTTACTTACTGCCTGCTTTCTTATTAACAGGCAACCCTCATCGGTGCTTTAGGGACATACTCCTTTTTCTGTCCTACGTCCTAATGATCAACCCTTTCCTATTCCCCTTAGGGTGTTTGGTTGTACCTCCTTTGTCCACAATTTTGATCCTAAGGCTGATAAATTATCCCTAGGTCAATCATGACTCTTTTTCTTGGATATTCTAATACCAACAAAAGGTACAAATGTTACTGTCCCAGTCTCCGTCGTGTGTTTGCGTCTAGGGATGCAACTTTTCTTGAGTCTACTCCAGATTTCTCTAGTGTTCCCAGTAAGGGGGAGCAATTGTGTGAGATTGAGAGTGCCACCATCAATTATCAGTGAGAGAGTGCCACCACCACATCAGAGTGAGAGAGTGCCACTCATCATCCCTGACTATACTATAGTTCAGGAAGAGCAGTCAGCAAATGATACTACGATTCAATAATTTCCACATGTTTACAGTAGACGAGGTAGATATGATCCAGAGGAGGTAGCGTCTCCAGTCTCTAAGCCTTCCCTAGCTTCCTCTACTCAAAATAATCCTGAAGAACCATCTGATCTTGATGTTCCCATTGATGTCCGCAAAGGTACTCGTTCTTGTGTTGTTCGACATCCTATTGTAGGAGTGTGTTGTTTGTCCAGACTATCTAAGCAGGCATGTTCCTTTGCTCTTAGGATTGACTCTGTGGTCATTCCAAGAAATCATTTTGATGCTGTGAAGGATAATGGTTGGAAGCATGCCATGCAAATGGAAATGTCTGCACTTTTACAAAACAACACTTGGAAACTTACTGACTTCCTTCCGATAAAAATGTTGTAGGGTGAAGATGGGTGTTTACAGTAAAACATAATCCAGATGGATCAGTTGAGAGATTAAAGGCTCGACCGGTAGCAAAAGGCTATACTCAAACATACATGGTTGATTTCTTTGAGACATTTTCTCATGTGGCTCGTCTGAATTCAGTACGGATCATCTCTCTGGCTACTACCTTTGATTGGCCTCTTTTTAACTTAATGTCAAGAATGCCTTTCTTCATGGTGATCTACAAAAAGAGGTATATATGGAGCAACCTCTTGGTTTTGTTGCTCAGGGGGAGTATCAGAAGGTGTGTAGATTGAAGAAAGCCATCCTATGGATTGAAACAGCCTCCTAAAGTGTGGTTTGACAAATTCAGTGAGGTTGTATTACAACTAGGCCTTTCTCATTATGTGACGGATCACTCCTTATTCTATTCTAGTTCTTCTGTTGGATCTGTTATTATTGCAGTATATGTTGATGATATAGTTATCATTGGGAGTGATGCTGCATGTATATCTCGTGTGAAAGAAGGCTTGCAGAGGCAATTTCACACAAAGGATCTGGGTAAACTGAGGTATTTTCTGGGTATTGAAGTACTAAGATCTCATACATGTACTAATTTATCTTAGAGAAAATATGTGCAGGATTTACTTCATGACACAGGTATGAGTGATTCCAAGCATATATCTACTCCTATGGATTATCATGTGAAGGAGATGATTGATGATACTGATTATCCAGATCCAGGATATTACAAGAAAATTGTTGGTAAACTGATATATCTAACAATTACTCGTCTTGACATTTCTTTTGTTGCAGGAGTGGTGAGTCAACATATGAGCTCACCATGACAGTCACACTGGACAGCAGTTTGCCATATTCTCAGATATTTGAAAGGTGCACCTGGGAAGGAAATAACCTACTACAAACCTAAGACTCCTGTCTCTACTCTGACCCTTACTGGCTATGCAGATGCAGATTGGTCTGGTAATCTGAATGACATGAGGTCTACTTCTGGATATTGTACTTTTCTAGAAAATCATCATATCATTATTTGATTGGTTGATTAATATAGTTTATGGTAAAACCCTTATTATGCTTATCGATTATGAATTAAGTTAATGAATCATGTTCAAGAATGGGGAAACCCTATTATGGTTTATGAGGGAGAAATCCCATTATTATTCAAGGGGAGAAATCCCATGTCAAAGTTCAAGGATCATGTTAATGTTAATGTTAATGTCAATGTTATAGTTAAGGTCAATGTTAAGACAACTAGAATTATATTTAGTTTTTATATTCTCTCGAAATGTGGACCTCAAGGATTTGTCAAGGGCTTTCCTAGCATCAAGGGCTTTCCTAGAAATCATGTGCTCCTAAGTGGGCGTCATATTTATTACCTGGAAAAGCAAAAAACAGAATGTTGTGGCAAGATCTAGCACTGAGGCGGAATACATGGCAATGGCTCATGCTTGTTGTGAGTTGCAGTGGGTTCAATCTGTACTTTCTGAATTAAAGATTCATGTGTTGTCTCCCATAGAGCTTTTAGGTGTGATAATCAAGCTGCGATTTATATTGCCAAGAATCCAATCTTTCATGAACGCACCAAGCATATAGAAGTTGATTGCCACTTCATCAGAGATAGATCAAGAATGGGAAGATTATGACTCCTCACATCAAATTTGGAGATTAGCTCGCCGATGTTCTCACAAAGCCAATGCATCCAGCTATCTTCCAAAATTTTTGCAACAAGCTGGGAATACACAATGTGCACGCTGCAGCTTGAGGGGGAGTGTTGATATACTGGAGACTGCATATCTCGGTACTACTACCGACCTGTCTGTCGGTAGTACCGACTCATCAACAACAAAGATACATAACTCAAAATGTTATTCTCGGTACTACCGACCTACAGTCGGTAGTATTGACATGGCGGCAGACCGGCAGTTCTGTAGTTTCGTTTTCTCTTGTTTTTGTTATTCTACATGTATTTGTTCTTTCTATAAATATATGCTAGGGCACACACTGTTCTCTAAGCACTTGTAACACAACTTTTCACACTTAAGATATAGATGTAGAATTGCAAACCAGATGCAAGCTTCTGGCTTTATAGTTTATAGTTTTATACATGCACAATTCACTCTCATAGGAAAGACTAATTATCAATGTTTTACAAAGTGCGAATCAGGAAGCATGCGGACGGGACCTTGTAGCCGATTAAGCGGCAGGCAGGGGATTAAGCGGGCAATTTTTTTAAAAGTGGATGCCGAAATTCTTATATATTTTATACAAAATTACACGTATGTGTATATAAAAATATATTTCTAAGTAAATCAATAATACCAACCAGTACTGCCAATAAGTAATTAATGAAAGCAGCAAGGACATCATTAAAACAAATCATCCATTAGAAGTATAATAGAGTAATATGATATTTACTTGGATACATTACAGCAGTACCCTATTATTACAGCTTGCTTACAAAGTTTGCATTCTAAATTAGGACTAGGTATATCATAGAACAATTAATGTACACAAGTTTCATATATCATAGTCAATACTACTTGGACCATATAATTAAATAACTTTACATGCTTATAGCATTATTTTCTAAAAAAGCAAGAAAAAAGCGGATGAAGCAGGGAAAAACGGCCGATTTCCTTCAAACTGCTTATGCGGCCGCTTAGGGGCTGAATTAAGCGGATCAGGGCCTTGGCTGCTTAAGTGGCCCAAGCTGTTTTCTAATACAGTGCTAATTATACACATAACAGTACTAATAAATATATACATACCCGAATAAACTATTCAATTAAGGATTTATTTAACTACAAAACAACATTTTTTTACTTCTGTTCAAAACGCCTAGAAACACCTAGGCAGGCGCCTAGGCTCCGCGCTGCCATGGAAAAATTGGGCGCCTAGTCGCCTGAACAACCCTGCTAGTAATACCCTTTCCCTCTTCCCACCCTACTTTCTTGACCTTCAAGGCAAAGCCTGCCTAAGCCCCTCATCTCCCTCCCCCACAACTTTTCCCAGCCACCACCACCCATCCTTGCTTATAGGTGCCACTCCATCCCTGTTCCTCCTATAACAACCTCTCCGTGCCCTCTGTCTCTCTCACTCCAATTCCCCTTGCTCTTGCCAATGCCCCTCCCCTTCTCTTGTCAACGCCCCTCTCTTTCTCCTACTCCCTCCTGGCCCTTCTCCTTATCATTCCTACCCCTCTCCCCTACGCCCTCTCCTTTCCTTGTCCCCTGACCCTCCTTCTATTATCGCTGCCCCCTCCCTCATACTCAAGCTATTCTGTCACTCCAATCCCTCTACTTATCATTGCCCCCCCTACAACTACCCCCACCTCTCCATGTCACTCCAATCCCTCTACTTATCATTGCCCCGCCTCTCCCCATGTCCTCTCTCTACTGCTGCCCCCTATCCCCCTTAGCCTAGTTTCTCTCTTTAGCAGAATTTACCCAGGTGTAATTTAATCTAATAACAAAGAGAGAGGATTGGACAATGGAGTCAATGAGGGGATTGTAGCTTTACCTTGGTGTCGATATACCAAGATGGGCTTAATAGGTGGGCTGTATTGGGGACGTCAGGACTAACAAACAATTGTTTAGCAGTAGAGTCACAAGTCACAACACTTGTATCCTTTCTGATTTCTGGAGTGGCCTAAGAAAATATACTAAGTGGAGAACGAGTCTAGCTCGATCAAGCCAGAACAAAGGTTGCAAATAAAGCAAATACTGTCGGAAATTCTAGGGAGGTAAAGAAAAAAGGGGCACATACAGATATAAAATATTGTAGGGTACTTTTTGAATGTTTTTTTTTTTTAATGTTTGTAGGGTACTTAGTTTTGGTCCTTTTGGAGAACAGAAGAAAGCATCAACTTTATCAGAATGCAAGCGGTAGAAACAACTTCAAGACAAAAATCTTATGGACATGATAATGAAGCATAATTATCCTTGCTACTTCTAGAAGGTAACGATTTTTTCTTTCAGCAACACCATTTTGTTGAGGTGTGTAGGAACAAAAAGTTTGATGAGTTAAAGTGCCCACACTTTTACAAAACTCGCTAACAGAATGTTGCACAAACTCGAGCATTTTCAGTACGAAATACTTTAATGGGCCTCAAGAACTGCACTTTAATTTATGCAATAAAACTTTAATTGGTGTCCAGAATATGTACACAATTTTTGAAGAAAACAACCAAGTAGCTTTAGAATAGTCATGTATGAATAGCAAAATCCTGACAAACTTGTCACAGAGCAAGGACCTCGAATATTAGCATGCACCACATCAAACTAAGATGTAGGACTAATTGCCTTTTTTCTAGGAAAAATAATACGAGTTTGTTTGCCAAGCTGGCATGAATCACATTGAAAAACAAAATCAGAATCAAAAGTGTGTTAACGTTGCAGCAGATTGATACCAAGTCGGTAATGCCATTTTAATCTAGACACAATAGAAGATAGCAAAGCAATAGTAGCAACACACAGTGTATCCAAGTAATATAATCCATTTGGTCTCTAATTGCCCGAACCAATCCTCATCTTCGTGCAGAGATCCAAAAAGACAATCATCAAGTCAAAAGTAATCGAGCATTGAAGATTTTTGACAGTTTTGCTAGCAGACAGTAGATTAAGGAAATTTAGGGACATAAAGAGCAAAGTTCAGAAATAGGTTTGCAGATGTCTAAATATGCCCGATGTGATGCACTGGAAATTGAGAATTATTAACAACCATGACAGAAGGCATGACAATAGTGCTAGTAAGACCGAAAAATAAAGACAAATTCCCATAGATGTGTGATGAGGCACCATAATCGAGCACACATTTTTGTTTACCATATGCAGTAGGAAGCAAGAAAGGCAGATCCTCCATCTGAACGAGCCACAATAGTTTGGGCAGGAAGATGTTCGTAAAGCATCTTTTTAAACTAAGATCAAAGCCAAAGCCAATCAACCAAAGGGGTGGATGAGGAAACAATGTCGGAATCAACAACAACAAACACTTGATTAGTCCACGTAGGTTACCATCCATGGCTCAACACCGCCCCTCAGTATGATTGTTATGCCCATAGAAATTGTAGTGTCTATCCTGAAGCAATCTGTCCGCGTCCATATCCAGGGCCCCTAGAAGAGCGAGACGTTCACCATGTCCATTTTTGAGCAAGCGACAAAAGCAGAAGCATCGAGAGACGCAAAAGAAAGGACACCACATAAGGAATACATCGAAGCCGTATAAGGACATTGTGAAGGGTTGGAAGGGGGTCACTAGTGACTAGTGAGAATCTGATACACAACACCAAAGAATGATGAAGGTAAACTGACAAGGAAATGAACAAGTTGCAACTTATCGCGCTGACTTTGGATCTCAATAATATTAACAAGTGGATATAGACTTCAAATTTGTCCCAAAGAGCACAACACTAATTATAATAGTCTTCTACAGAAAAGTCAGCATAAAATTCTTTCTTAGCCGGATTCTTGAAGATTTCAAAAACCTTTTTGGGATTTTATTGGTGGGAGTAGACATGTGAGAGTTGATCCAATATAGCTTTAGCGGTTCTAAGGCAGAGAAGGGATTGGCTAATTTTTGGCTCAACACTATTGATCATCCATATCATAACACCACAGACATCCTTGACTTAGAGATCACAAGTTTACTTGGCTTTGTCATCAAAAGTATAAGCAGGGGTAGTCAAGGCCGCAATAATGAGGCAGGAGTATTTCCCTTGCACCTTTACATATAGTTCAAATGAGGCGGACCAGGTGTGGTAGTTAGACCCATCCAAAGAAGAAATTAACCGATTTTGACATGCGTTCTTGGCGTTTTAACGGCCAAATGAACAAATTAATTAATGAAATTTTACCAGAATGATCTACTAGTATAGATCTACTCAAATATGCAACAATATATAATATTGGATATGTAGGGGAGTTCTCCTCATGTGTGAGTGATGAAGGCTAAACTGTTTCGATTGGAATTCCGATGTCAAATTCGATAGTGAAATTGAACGAACTAAGTCATTATAGTTTGCAAGCATAATATATAAATTTAAAGAGACAAATTTATGCAAAAATAATAGTCTAGATGGTAGGACCTCTAGGTGGGATGACAAGTTGTACATAAACATTGCTAGTCTGTGAGTGAGCATTAAGGAACTTACAACTTACTACAAGTCTATAAGAAAATCGATACAACTATTCATGCAATAAAATATACATTGACGTTGGGGGCGGGGTCCTACATGTGTGAGCAAAAAGAACTGTCTCGATGGAGATGATACCATGGATCTAAAATCGGCGATGTTGGGCGAAGTTTCGCCGATGTTGTCGACATCAACGAGTGGGAAGTCGGGGCCTTGATAAGTTGACTTGGTCACCATGTCAACCCGACTTTTCCCCAACATCGGCGATGTTGGCTTGGCCCAGTT
This sequence comes from Alisma plantago-aquatica, assembly GCA_963693085.1. Lineage (NCBI taxonomy): Eukaryota > Viridiplantae > Streptophyta > Magnoliopsida > Alismatales > Alismataceae > Alisma > Alisma plantago-aquatica. The sequence goes on along the minus strand of OY856409.1, from coordinate 1,334,878,729 downwards.
TAATTTTGTCGTAATGTCGACGATGTTGTCGATTAATCCCCGATGTTGGTAACAACAAGCCGCCATTTAGACAGCCACAGTCAGCCCACTCAAGTGTTCTATTGGAGTATTATTTAAGTAAGAAGAGTGCTTGAATTGGCCTCCCACTTCACGCCTTAGTTAATTGAAGAGTGGTGTGTGCTTGGAACTTGGTGTTTTGACTTGTTTGAGTGTTGGAGCTTGGAGGAGGCACCCCTTGTGCTTGGAATTGAAGAAGAAAGTTGCAAGCCTGCTATTATGTAGTTAATCTACTCTTTGCGTTTCTATTCTCTACTTTTTGACTTGTGAATCTTGCGTTGTGTTGTGAACTCATGATTTTATGTTATTATTGACATGTTTAAGGTAGAGTTCTAAGTTCTAACAAAAATTATAAGTTTTCTATGGATGTTCTCTTTGAATTTGCTTCATTTTCTTTAAAAAAGTAGCATTGAAGTTTTACTGACGTTTGTCGAAGTTTGCGTCTAAACTTCCTCAAAACTTCCATGATGTTTCCAAGACTTTCACTTCCACACCTGGCGAAGTCGACACGAAGTCGAAGTCCTGCACTGTGGTAGATACTAATTTTGGTGACACAATGAATTATTTTATAAAAAAAATTCAAGCGCAATGTATTACGATAGTAGAATATAAACCTATTATATCATAAGAAAAAGTATCAGATTAGTTAACTAAAACTGGAGTGACGTGGTGGTTGATCAGGCTTAAGACCCAATCTAATGGTTCTTGCCCAAACATAAGTTGGCTTATATGATTGACATATTGAGTCAAACTCATGTTATCCCCAGGATGTGACTCATGTCTTACCTACTAATGCATACCTATAGAGGTGCAGGCATAGATCAACCAATGCCTCTCTAGAGCTTATAATTGGTCATCCTCATCATATCCAAATAATCTTTGATGTTACAAGTTGCAACTACTTATTCAAAATGAAAATAAAAATGTGATAGTAGTTATATATTCATGACTTTACTATGTGAAGTAACCACTTAATTGTGATGCTCCTTAATCTAGAGCATTTACTATCAGTTTCCCTAATTTGTTCCCTAATTTGGGTAGTTGTACAACTTCTAAAACACCTACTTTTGAGATAAAAGTTAGATCCAATAGGGTAGAAGTAATAGATGGTAGTAGATTAGGTTGGGTTAGGGAAGCTATAACACCCCTAAGAAATATTTCCTTTCCAGCCAACTAATAACAAACACATCATTTAATGTACATCATTTTTCAAATAAATTAGCAAAATTTGTCAAAATTGTCACAATTTCTTGAAATTCATCACAAGTGTCGAAATCTCGCAAAATAAATGATGAAGTCTGAGGTAGCTTCATTTCTATTTTCGGTCATCATCGAAATCGAAATTTTGGTTAAAATTTTGAACTATGGACCCATCATGTTTGCCAATCGTAATACACAAGGAACGGAAGGCGTCGGGAGCAGCCATAAGTGGAGATAGATGTGAATCGAGAAAACAGATGTGAGGCTATACACGCGTAGCAGCAACATAAGTCAACATCAGGAATATAGTAGAATCCAGTACATAGGCAATAGTAAGAAAAGAACCTAGTCACGACATCAGCCTATTGAGACATGTGATGTAGGCAGTAGGACATGTCCCCAAAAAAGAAGGGAGAATCGGTTGAAAAGATTTGCGTTTTAGAAAGGAGACAGGTTTACATAGAAGAACGGAGGATGTGATAGGTAGCCGAGATGGAGAGTGGGATAGAGGGGCAGAGGGGAGGACTAGGGGGCTGTAGGGGCGGCGAGTTTCAGAGAGGCGGATGTAGGGGCAGTTGTTGGGTTGGGAGAGGTAGATGGTTGTGGTGGTGGCTAGAAGGGAAGGTAGGGGCAACATGTGAGGCTGAAAGGAAAGGGACAATGACAACATGTAGGTTGGCGGGCAGGTGCAGAGGGGAAGGGGATGGCAACAGGTTGATAGGCAAGAAGGGGTTGCAGGAGGTAGGAAGAAAGGGTGGCCGCAGTCAAGGTGAAGAGGAAGAGGTTGACAATGGCAACAGAAGGGAGAGAAGTGGCGATGGGCTGGGAGAAAGGCAAGGCCAGGAAGCAGGGGCGGCGACAGATAAGGGCAGGGAGGGAAGTGGAAGCGGGTAGGGAGGGGCAAGACAGAGAAAATTAGGGGCATAGTAGAAGAGGGGCAACGACAGTAGAAGACCTAGAGACCAGGACGACAACATGTCTTCTTGGTTAGGGAAGAAGCTAGGGTGGAACATACCACTCTAATACCATGTTACGAGAATTATCTATTCTTGGATGGTTAGAAATAATACAATACCTCTCTTTGTAAAGGAGAAGAGGGAGAGAGGTTAAGAGTAGAGATAAGCTATATGAGACAAAACTAAAAAAAGATAAAGTTAAATAACATAATTTAACAATCCTAAACCCATTATATCGTATTGTGAAGTGTTTGGGTTTGTGTGTTTTATTCATCATTTAGGTTTGTTCTAGATAAGTCTGAAGTCCCTCAACTGTGTCTTCTAGGATTTCTTTAGTGTTTAGAAAGGGTATATGCGCTGTAGTCCATCTTTGTAGTATTCAGGATGGGTTGATCCAGCTAGTTCTAGTCAAGTCTAAGGATCATTCATATTTATTTACAAAAGTCCTTAAAATGGCTGTCATGTCCAAGTTCTATGTAACAAGCAAGGCACTTATGATATATATGCTCCAGCTTGAGGGGTAGTGTCAATAGAATGTACAAAGATTTTGTATTTAGCACTAACTTATAAGTACGTATGAGAGTCTGTATGTATAGATTTGCTCCCGCTGATGTACTCTTTTATTATGCCAACTTCCACAATTTACGACTTTACAAATACTAAGGAAGAAAATATTTTTAAGTCATGACTCCAAAACGGAATGCTAAGCTCTATGTAAAGCCACATAACCCAAAGTCGTTCAGATTCTGAAGTTGACATCAGATCTTAATTCTATATTCTTTCTGCGTAATAAGTCGTTCCATATTAAGTGTTTGTTGCTTAATTTATCACAGCATGTTTGAAGTTTAGAATGCTATCTTCTAGAATAGTAGCTGTTTAGCAAATGAATGTGATGTAATATATTAGGGAGCGATTTGAAGTTATGAACATAACTCTAGAAAACACTTTGCTACGACAAGCACTAGACAGCTTTATTACCTTGTAAATCAAGCACTAAGGCAATGCTATGTGGCACGAACTACAAAATGAACCATTAATTCCCACAGAAATTCAACGCAATAGGAACTGAACTCCAAATGAGGAATTAAAAAGTGAATTCATGTTGTGTTCCACGCTCTCAGCATGATGATATTGAAGCCATGTCACATTTTATCTTTGAACTGCCTAACTCCCTCTAAGAAGATCCAGACTTTTCCAAAAGGGATTGCACACTACACCAACTAATTAGCAACAAATTTGGTTGCATACTTGCATGTAATAAGTAAGCAGTGAATTAAAACATTACTCTCCACTCAAGAACGGACTAAATACTAGATCATTAGGTTACCATGAGTTGGGTTTGTTAATATGGTGTACATAGGACCTTTTTGTAATATGTAGATAAGTGAGGGTCTACATGAAAATTTGTAAGTTATTGATTTCATATATATACAAGTCATGGAGAGACCTGCGTTTAGGTCGTCCCCTTCTCCCAATATACCATCCTTCACATTTACATGGTATCAGAGCTTCAAGGATTCAACCTCAAGCAAAAATAGTCAAAGAGGAGCGTCATTACCTCTTCTCTCTACTCTAGTTTTGGGGAATTCCAGCAACAAGCTCTTTCATATTGTCTTTGGGCGTGTGCTACGGTACGTTACTGTAGCACGACGGCCACAAAGGAGGGCACTGCTCCCTCAATGGTTTTCTCAAGGGACCTTTACCCCCAAGTCCCTCTTCTACAAGGTCAAAGCAGCCTCTATGTACTAGTGGCTGGGTCTATATCGCTTTGGAGAACCTCCTACGGCTTCTCCTTTCTCCAAGCAGTTGACGGTCAGAGTTGTCCTTAAAGATTGCCCTCATAAGGAGGATGTTCAAGCAACCTTTTGCCTCAAGTCCAGGCCTATAGGTGGCGCCCAAACCTCTTCTTTCTCTTGGATTTTATCCCGTTCAATTCCGATCCTTTTGGAGGGGTTTGGAGCATCTTATTCCCCAAGCGCTCTGGCTGCTGATACTATAGCAGCGTGCCAAATAGCATTGTTTCAGCCAAAGTTGTCATTTTGTCATTTCTTGAGGTTATTTGTAACCAACTGGCTTGTTAACGGCTGTGAGGCCCTCAAAATAAGGAGGATATAGCCCAACAATCTATTGTTACGTCCTAAAATCATTTGATCTACTGCTGATGTTGATGTTGACTATTTCTTGTTGTTGTTGTTATTACTGATTGCTAATTGGTAACTACTGAGGAATTATTGTTTGGGATTACTAAGCTACTTATGAAGAGGTTACACCAAGTCAGTTTGACAAGGGATGAATACCTATATTTGATGCAGTTCCGTGCTTCTAACACATCTGTTCGTCTAGCTCAGAAGGTAGAATTATCTACATGTGTTTCTCCTTCCGTTAGAGCAACATCATCATCTTGGGTTTTGGATTCAGGTGCCACAGACCACATGATCGGTACGCCTCAGTTGATATCCATCCATCCCACCAAAATGCCTTTACCCAATGTCACTGTTACTGATGGATCTAGAATTGACAGGAGATCTATTTCTGGCTATGGTGTCTTTGTGGGAGGTAATTTGGTGTCCTGGAAAAGTAAAAAGCAAACAGTTGTTGCTAGATCTAGTGTTGAATCAGAGTATAGAGCTATGGCTTTAGCCACTTGTAAGTTATTATGGGTCAAACATCTATTAGAAGAGTTGAGCTTTGGTCAGAGTAGTCCCATGGAGTTGAAGTGTGACAATCAGGCTGCTGTACACATTGCCCAAAATCCTATCTTTCATGAAAGAACAAAGCATATAGAAGTTGATTGTCATTTTCTCAGAGAAAAGATCCAGGAGGGCTTGATCTAGTTGTCACTGGTCAAGTCTGAAGATCAGTTAGCTGATTTATTCACTAAGTCTTTGAATGGTTGTCGGGTTCAGTTCTTATGTAACAAGCTAGGAGCATACGATATACATGCTCCAGCTTGAGGGGGAGTGTTAATATGGTGTACACAGGACCTTCTTGTAATATGTAGATATGTGAGGGTCTACATGCAAATTTATAAGTTACCGATTTCATATATATACAAGTCAGGAAGAGACCTGCGTTTAGGTCGTCTCCTTCTCCCAATATACCATCCTTTACATTTACATGTATAGGGTTTTATAATCATGACCAGATGTTGGGTTTTTGTTGATTGAGTTGATATATATCCTCCAACTTCAGGAGCAAAGTATTTTATCTTTATAATTAATTGCTATTATCGACCTGTTCAGAGTTGTCAATGTACAAGTTAAACCTTGATTGGATCTGACTTCTACTAGTCAACAAATAAACAAAATTTTGCAGCCTATAGAAGGGATACTCAGTAATCACGATTAATGATTGTAGAACACCAGTGCTGCTAGTACAAATCACATATTCATATTTAGTACTGGAACAAATCACCAAGAAAAACCAGACAATACTTAAGCAACATAGTCCAACCTGAGAAATCATTCCAATCACGATCAGACGTCCATGTACTGCTAACGCATTTAAGCAAGTGTCAAACATTTTCCCGCCTACAGATTCATATACAATGTCAACACCTTTTGGATATTCTTTCTTTAGTACCTGCAATGAACAACTTAAAGTGTAACTCTGAACAAAAAAATGATTGCATATTTCCAAACTCCAAAGTATTGTTAGTCATGAGTTATGACTAAAAAAGTGTGTGTATGTAATGCTCTAATACAGTAGCAAATCAGAATTGCAAAAAGAAATTTTATCCAGGAAAAAGAACAGTACAAGCCACTAAGCTAGATTCAGCCTATTTCCAGCAAGCAATGATTCTTTTTCATCCAAAAACCCCGACCTCTGATACAAGAACATCACTTGAAATAGATCTTGCACAAACAATTATTCTGTCCTCAATAGTGGCAATCTATTTCTCTTGACCCTTGGAATCGAGACAAAATAGCAGCTAAATGCATATTCAAAAATATGTTTTTAACTTCCGACAAGGAGTGACTCATGAACTTACCCGAGTCCTTAAATTGCGAGCGGAGCCCGGCATTCTGAATGGGAGAGATGCTCTTGTAAAAAGCTTTCAGATTCGAGGTAAGATTAGACGCTAACTATAGGTACAAGAAGGCGGATCTTGCCCAGGAAAATTGAGGTTTCTCTCAAGGACATTTCCAGGGCGCGTGGTTGGTCCGACCGGTGGCCAACCCTAGTACTACGGGGGAAAACCCGGGAAGTGGTCAAGCATGGTGTCCCCTAACAAAGGGACCCGGTTTCGAATCCCTGTTGCCTCCTTGATTTACCACCCTCCCAGGCGTTCGGCCTCCGCCACGGGCGTGGGAGAGGGGGTGGGGAATCTTTCTCTCTTAATCCCAAAAATATGTTTTTAACTTACAATTCATGTCATAAGATAAATGGTTCATCAGTTTTTTATGCTTCCCTATCAATTACATCTTCCATAGGGAAAAACAATTGCAATGAAATAAATTTATCTAAAACATAATGCTGCTCTAATCATTCCTGGATTTTTCCAAAGATCGACTCAGCATCAACTGAAAGTAATATTTGGTTTAAAACAAATCAAACTAACATGTTTATGAGAATTGTCCACCATTCTTAATTGATGATATTTTATTATCTTCAATTTTCCAATTATATTCAAATGAAAAAAAACAGACAATAAACTATGAATACATTCACATATTTTGTATTATATAAAGTAAATAAGAATACTCATGACATAAAAGAATTCCCTAGGAATTACTAGATTGGTTGCCCTGCAAATGCATCGACAAATTAACCTATCACTAAGGTTTATAACTAATTGATATAAGTCTGTAGAAATCTAACCTCTTTTTAAGTTGCTAGAAATATAAGTAGATATTTTCTTGAAGCAAGTAGCATATATGCAGAAACTGACTCAAACACCATAAAAAATAATTTGCTTTCTTACTAGGGTTCTAGGATGACGAAGGGATGCCTTGATAATTTCAGTTGTGTAGGACAAATAAGTAGATTAATTAGCATTTCTCAAAAAAAAGTAGATTAATTAGCAATTTTGCAGTTGATATTTGAATGAGAAATGCATGTGAGGAATAAACCTAGTCTGTTCAACTGGCAGAGTAAACAGGTGGCTGAGGATGGCAGAGACAGGCATCATCATCAGAAGCAATGCAGCACACTTAAAAGGTTCTTTCAAAAGCCAAAAGATACATAACAAATTATCAGATCTCTAGTTGGAACAGTGAGTAGAATATTGGAGAAGCGAACAAACCGTTATGGAAATAGTGTCAGATGATCTGGCGGTAGTTACACTATTCTCTTGGAAAAATATTCCGCCTTGGTCAATACACCTATTCTCTTGGAATTAAGTCACAAAATTTATCAGGGTAATCTACATATGTAAATCCACCTATTTATGCAATAAAATCATATATTGTTTTTAGAAGGGGGGGGGGGTCCTACATGTGTGAGTGAAAAGAACCCTAACCGTTTCGATGGAGATTTTGGTGTTGATTTCAATGACATAAGTAATTATTTAAAAAAAATTAAGCACAATCTATTACAGCTTACATATTTGATTATCTATTTTAGTACAAAAGAAAGTATTGAATTACCTTGTTAGAAAGTATAACCTATTTAGTTAAAAGGTTAATTAGTATATGGGCTCAAGTGTCTCGGCCCATATAGCTTTACCAGAGTCCCAAGTCTGTAATGTTTCCCTCCTTTCTCCAATATATAGAAGAGAGGTGTGCCGTCTAATGTTAACACAAGTGAGTTTCCCTCACACTTGTAACCATGGTGCAGGACTTCGACTTTGTGTCGACTTTGCCAAGTGTGGAAGTGGAAGTGGAAGTTTGTGAAAACTTCAGGGAAGTTTAGACACAAACTTCGATAAACTTCGATGCCAATTTTTGAAGAAAATGATGTATATTTGAAGAAAACTCTGATTGAAAACTTATAATTATGTCATACTTCTATCTTCTATATGTTTATTTAGCACAAAAACACGATTTCATAGTCTCTAGTCCTAGGTAGGATGATATTACAATTGTTATGTTATATATTTCATGTTTTACATAGCTTGTTATTTGTTTTGTTAATTCTCTTTTATATATGGACCTCTCTGTAATTCTCTCAGTATTATATATATGAGGGTGCACACATTGTGCAACCCTGAGCTTTCTGAAAACCCTGACTCTGTCACATGGTACCAGAGCAGGTCGAAACCTAGTCGTCTCTCCCTCCCTCCCCTCTCTCCTTCCTCTCCGCCGCCCCCCCGAACCGCCGCAGACCCTCTCTCCAGCCGCCCCGCGCGCCGCGCACGTGCGTGCGGCGCAGCAGCAGCCCGCCGGCTGCACTGCTGGCGGCCGCCGCCTAGCGTCGTCGGGGCAGCAGGTGCCGCCCGCCGCCCGTTCGCCGCTCGTGGCTCCGTGTAGCCTCCTGGCTCGGTGTGCCGCTAGTGCTTAAGCAACATAACCAATTTTTGGTAGTTGTTCGCACAGCAGGTGCACTGCCAGGTGGCCGTCTTCTACGGGACCACTGAGCCGCCTGTACATCTGGACTAGTTTCGTCTTCAGGGGGAGATCGGAGAGTTGTTCGTCTGAGGGACAACTTTCAATTCGTGTTCGTCTGTGCCTGCCTGCCCGTGTAGGCTTCGGCCTCCGGGTTTCCTGCTACGCTTAGGCGTAGTTCATTTGTTTAGAGGTCCGTGGTGATTTTGTGCCTGCTTCTGCCTGCCTGACGACATAGTCCGTCTCCTGCCTGTGCCTGCTTGCCTGTGCCTGCCTTCCTGCCTGTCCTCATGGCGTCTTCTGGAGATGACTTTTGGAAAGACTCGCGCCGTCAAGTTACCACTGTTAAACTTGATGGGCGCAATTACCAGCTTTGGGTGTGTTCCGTTGTGATATATGCCAAATCACAAGGGAAGTACTCTCATCAGATTCGCACTAGTCCACCTCAGCCTGCAGAGAACGCGGATGCAAAGGACGTCAAAGCTTTTGATGATTGGGTCTGTGACGACTCGACTGTGATGACATGGATTCTCAACAGCGCCGTTGAGAAGATCAGTGTCACTATACTTCGGCTACCTACAACGAAGCATATGTGGGATCAGCTCGCCAGTACCTACTCTCACAGTCAGAATCCCAAGAAGGTCTTCGACATAACCAAGCAACTGGGGCGACTCCAATTCACGGGATCTGACATCTCCGACTACTTCTCCACCTTCACCGGCCTGTGGGGTGAGTTGGAGACTTACCACCCGCTGTCTAATGATCTGACGACTATGCAGAAATAGAGGGCGGAACTACAACTGACACAGTTTCTGAGTGGCTTGCCAGAGTCCTATGCTGGTGTTGTGGATCAGATCTTGGCGAGTGATCCGCTCCCTACTATGCAGAGTGCCTACCAACGTCTCCAGCGCCTTTTTTCATCGACACCGCCTCCTCATACTGAGACTGGAGATTCTACTGCCCTGGCTGCTTGGGTCGGGCGTGGCCGTGGTCGTGGCCGTGGCCGTTCCACTGATGGCCGTCCTCCCCTGGGTGCAGGACGGGGACATGGACCTATTGTTGGACGAGGAGCCCCTTCTGCTGCCCCATCTCCTGCTGCTGCGCGTCCTCAGCAAGGACAACGCGTGTGTACCTCCTGTGGCCGGTCTAACCATATTGAAGAAAAGTGCTGGGAAAAGTATGGTAAACCGGCTTAGGCCAATGTTGTTGTAGATTCATCTTCTACTGCTTCTGAGGGTGTTACTCCGACGCCTGAGCCAGAGACTGCGGGAGCGACCGTAGACTACATTCGTGCTGAGGTGGAACGCCTCCTTCTTGAGCGTGCTGGTTCTTCGTCTGCTGCTTCTACTAGTGGAGCACATGCTGCATACTCTGGTTATGATACTGCATTCTTGAGTTCCTCCTCACCTTCTACTTCTGGTTATACAAAATGGGTGATAGATTCTGGTGCCTCTGCACATATATCTGGCAATATATCTCTGTTTAAAACTCTATCTAAACCTGCCCGTAACTCATCTGTTATGCTTGCTGATGGCTCAAAGTCTTCGGTTTTTGGAGTCGGCGACATTGTTTCTCAGTTTTGGCTCAAGTCTGCCTTATATGTGCCTAGATTTCCTCTGAACTTGTTATCAGTCAACAAAATTTTACGAAGTTTAAAATGTAGCCTGACATTTGTTCCTGGTTCATGTGTTTTTCAGGACCTTCGCACGAGGATGAAGATTGGTGGGGGGTATGAAGGTGCTGATTGACTATATTACTTGGACCAGTTACCGAGATCAGAGAAAGCTACTGTGGTATCTGCGTTATCGGCTTCTGTTTCTGCACTGCAATGGCACTACAGGCTAGGACATCCATCATCAGAGAAGCTGCGTCATTTAGTTTCTAATATTGGCAGTTATAATTTTCAGTGTGAATCGTGTCAGCTGGGAAAACAAACTCGTACTGTGTATCCTAGACGTAGTACTGTGAGCAGTAAAAACATTTTTGATTTAGTTCACTCTGATGTATGGGGTCCATGTCATGTACCGAGTTTGTCTGGTTACAAGTATTTCATTCTATTTATTGATGACTTTTCTAGGACTACTTGGTTGTTTCTATTAAAAAGTAGGTCCGAAGTGCTGTCTACTATCAAGTACTTTTTAGCTGAAATAAAAACGCAGTTTGGTTTTCTTGTTAAAGTTTTCCGCACCGATAATGCTTTAGAATTTGTTAAGCAAGAAGTGGCGGTTTTCTGAAAATCTGTTGGTACGCTACACCAGACTTCATGTGCCTATACCCCACAACAAAATGGTGTCGCTGAGCGGAAAAATAGACACTTATTAGAAGTTACTAGGACTATCATGATGCATTCTCATGTGCCCCGCTCCTATTGGCCTGAGGCTATTTTGACTGCGTGTTTTCTGATTAATAGAATGCCATCGTCTGTTATTGGAAATAAGATTCCTATACAGGTTCTACAACCTGAGACTTCTTTGTTTGTTGTGCCTCCTAGAATTTTTGGGTGTACCTGCTTTGTCAGATTACTTAGACCCACCTCTGATAAGTTGTCTCCTCGAGCTGCTAAATGTATTTTTCTGGGCTATTCTAGAACTCAAAAGGGTTACAGGTGTTATAATCCCAGTACAAGGAAATGGTTTACTAGTAGTGATGTTGTCTTTTTTGAAGATACACAGTATTATTCTTCAGCAGGAGACAGTTTGCATACAGACATTCTTGCCTCTCCTTTGCCTGTTATTTCTGACTGTGTGCCTGACATTACTGACACTGTGAATATTGAAAATCAAGATCCTCCACTTATTGTTTATCAGCACAGGAATAGAGCACCTTCTACACAAGTAACCCCCCAAGACAACCAATCTTCTCCTCCAGAAGGTTCTGCTGCACCTGAGGTACATTCTGACCTTGACATACCTATTGCACTCAGAAAGGGTACTCGTTCATGCACTTCTCATAGCATTGCTCAGTTTGTATCTACTGCTCATCTGAATACTCAATCTAGCAATTTTGTATATGCTTTATCTGTTGTGGCTGTACCTAAGAATGTTCATGATGCATTGAAAAGTACTGCTTGGACATCTGCTATGAAAGAAGAAATGATTGCTCTTACTGACAGACACACTGGGGAGCTGGTGGATCCACCTCCTCAGTGTAAGCCTATGGGCTGCAAGTGGGTATAAGCCGTAAAATATCAACCTGATGGTACGGTTGAGAGGTTGAAAGCACGGGTAGTTGCTAAGGGCTATACTCAGACATATGGCATTGATTATTTTGAGACTTTTTCTCCTGTTGCTCGCCTTAACTCTGTCAGGATTCTCCTATCTGTTGTTGTGAATCTGAACTGGGCTCTTCTGTTGCTTGATGTGAAAAATGCTTTTCTGTATGGTGACTTGCAGGAAGAGGTGTATATGGAGCAACCTCTTGGGTTTGTTGCTCAGGGGGAGTCTCACAAAGTATGCAGGCTTAAGAAATCTATCTATGGGCTCAAGTACAGTCCTCCTGCCTGGTTCGATAAGCTGAGCAGGATCATGATGGATTTTGGTTTTCTGAGGTCACAGGTTGACCACTCTTTGTTTACAAAAAAGACTTCAGCAGGTATTACTGTTCTGATTGTATATGTTGATGACATTATTATTTCTGGCAGCGACTCTCTTGGTATTCAAGCTACCAAAGATCATCTAGGCAAGCACTTTGCTACAAAAGATTTGGGCAGACTTCGGTATTTTCTTGGCATAGAGGTCTCTCGAAACTCTAATGCCCTGGTGCTTTCTCAGAGAAAGTATGTTCTTGATATTCTGCAGGAGACTGGTATGCTTGGAGCAAGACCTGCGGATACTCCTCTAGATCCCAAAGTGAATTGGGATGATGATTCCTCTTCTGTGTTTGCTGATAATAAAAAATTCAGGAGGATGATTGGTAAATTGATTTATTTGACTGTTACTCGTCCTGGTATTGCTACTGCAGTGGGTCTTCTTAGCAGGTACCTTGACAAACCCAAACAGTGTCACTGGGAAGTTGTATGTCACATTCTGAGATACTTAAAAAAGTCGCCTGACAAGGGAAATCATTATAAAAAGAATGGACATTGTGTTCTTGAAGGGTATTCTGATTATGATTATGCAGGCAGCAAAGTTGATAGAAAATCTACCTCTGGTTACTGTACGTTTGTAGGAGGCAATCTTGTTACCTGCAGGAGCAAGAAACAAAATGTCGTTGCCAGATCCTGTGTTGAAGCTGAGTACAGGGCCATGGCCCATACTGCCTGTGAGTTACTGTGGGTGCGTTCTCTTTTGAAAGAGTTTGGGATTGAGTCTTCTTCGGCCATTCCTATGCACTGTGATAACAGAGCTGCCATCTTAATTGCAAATAATCTTGTCTATCATGAGCGCACCAAACACATTGAAGTTGACTGCCACTTCATCAGAGAATCTATTCTTGCTGGCAAGATATGCACTCCATTCACGAGATCAGAAGATCAAGTTGCTGATATATTCACCAAGCTGCTGGCGAAGAAACAGTTCTGCACACTGATGGACAAGTTGGGCATGATTGACATCTATGCTCCAACTTGAGGGGGAGTGTTACGTTATATATTTCCTGTTTTACATAGCATGTTATTTGTTTTGTTATTTCTCTTTTATATATGGACCTCTTGTGTCTCCTTTGTGCGTACTTTTGATCCAAAGGTCAACAAAAACTTTCCCCTAAGCGATTAAGATTGTTTCCTAGGTTACTCCCAGCTTCAAAAAGGCCAGAAGTGCCTCGATCCAGTTGTTGGGCACATATATGTTGATGTTGATATTACCGTCCGCAAGGATGGTCTCTTCTTTTCCTCCACTCCAATTCTAGATTCCTTTCCGTCTCTGAAGGTCTCTCTTCTTGGCCCTTTTTCACCACATCCACATCATGTTTCCTTGCATTCCCCTTCCCTACCTCCTCCCCACCTCACACCATATTTCTACCTTAAGGTATACCACAATGCAAGGAAGTTGATCCTCAAGCAGTCGCTCCAGCTTCATCATCTGCTACAATACAATTAGACAAACCATTCGCACTTTGCAAAGGCATTCGTTTTGCACAGCTAGGTATCCCGTATCTAATACATGTTGTCTTACTCGTTTGTTCTTCTGCCCAAGGCTTTGTCGTTGCCTTGAACGCTACCTTTATTCCTAAACACCCTGCCCTACGGATGCCCTTTGGCACCATGGGTGGAAAGTTGCAATGATGGAATCATGGAAGAAATAAAGACACTTTTGGGACAACCATACTTGGGAACTCGTAGATCCACCTCACAGTAAGAACATTGTAAGTTCTTGTTGGGTCTATTCTATCAAGCACCACTCCAATGACTCCCTCCAGTAGCTAAATGCACAATTGGTTGCCAATGGATATATTCAGACGTTCATCGTTAATTTCTTCAAGGCGTTCGCTCCCATCCCCCGGATTGCATCCTTTCATATTCTGATATCTCTTGTTGCTCATCTGGATTGTTCAGTATTTCAGCTAAGATATCAGGAATGCATTCCATCTTGGCGATCAGTCTAAAGAGGTATATGCTAGCAACCCTGAGATTTGTTGCTGCGGGGAAATATTTTCATAAAGTCTAGCGACTTCGTCGCTCTCTATATGGACAAAAACAATCTCAAGCCTGGTTCAATCAACTGAGTACAGTAGCATCTGGGCTTTAAGAGATTTGTTGGTAACTCTCGGGGTCACATTTTACTTGTATATGTGGATGATATTGTAACATAGGAGGTGATGGTCAGCAGATCCCTTACCTGAAAACAACTATTAACTCTCATTTTCACACTAAATATTAAAGAAACCTTTAATACTTTCTTGTATAGAATTACTCATATTCAAGTCAAGAATCAACGATTCCCAGTGACGATATGTTCTGGATCTACTAAAGGAAATATGGATGATAGATGACAAGACAACTTGTCCTATCGACTATCTGAAGATCACCGTGATATCTCCTATGTTGTAGGTGTTAATAGTCAACATATGACCTCCCCTCTTTAGGCTCATTGGAGCATAATCTAACCAATCTTATGGTATCCAAAGAGTGTTCCTCGGAGTAGTTTGTTCCATGTAAAACCTCAACAAGAGAATATTGGTTTTTGGATGTGCAGATGCTAGTTGGGTAAGAGACGCCCAAAGACTGACTAACGACCCGCATTAGGGTTATGCATTGTGATAGAAAAAAATCTTGTTGCATGACAGATCAAGAAGTAGTCGGACGTCGCTCAATCAAGCACAAAAGTCGAGTATAGAGTTATGGCTCATGCCTATTAAGTCTTCAGTGGGTTCATCCGTAATTTGGAATTCCTATCTAAACATGAATTGTGCTTCATGGTGAGAACTAGGCAATTATACATAGTATCAACAATCCAATCTTCCACGAGCACATGAACCGCACGGAAGTAGATTGCCACTTTGTACGTTATCTCAACAAAGCGAAAAAAAATTGTGATGCCACGTGAAGCTTAGAGATCAAATAGCTGAAATTCTCACTATACCATTACCTATGACCCTATTTCAACATATGGGTACCAAGTAGGGATTACACGATGTCTACGCTCCAACATGAGGGCAAGTATTAGTATATTAGTATTGGGCTGAAACCCAATATGTGTTCTCTATCTATTCAATCTGTAGATATACTTAAGTAAGGATCCATTTACCACTTAAGTACATATTTATATCTCTATTAACTCATATACGTAGGAGTAATCACTTAAACCAGTGAGAATTCTTTTTAAACCTTTCTACACATATGAATGTCGAGGGGTTCTCTGATGTAGATAAATCAGGTTCTCGTATTGACAAACAGTCCATCATCGTTAATTATTGTATATTTGTGAGTGGTTATATCTTAGAAGAGTAATAAGCGAACATGTTTAACAATATTTCATGTTGAATCAAAGGTATAGGGTCATGGCCCCTTTCAATCTATGAGCTGCGTGGGGGCGGACAAGAACTAGGATTCTTACATTTTGGTGATGCAAAGTTGAGGTGTGATAACGAGGCCGTTGTGTGCATTGCTTCAATCAGGTGGATTGCCACTTTTTCAAAGAAAAACCTCATGCTTGGTTGATGCAGCTTACACTAATCAAGAATGAGAATTACTTGTATATTTGTTCACGAAATCTATGAATGGGTTCCAATTTTAATGTAACAAGTTGGACATGTATTATACAATGCCTTAGCTTGAGGGGGTGTTACATATACTATGAAGGGTGTATAAACAATTGTATATATATGTAAGGATCTCTGTACAAATTTTCTCCTTGTGCTCTCTCCCTACACAAGTCGGCATACCATTGACATATGCTTAGCAAAGTCTTCCTATGTACTGGTACGCAACAATTTGGCACATTCATCGAATCTCGTGCCTCTTAAAAACTGTGGTGTCAAAGGTTGTGGCGTCATTAAAATGTTGGGAACAATATATTGGAATTTGTGAATTTATTCACACCTACATCTGATTGAAAGACATTTTGGGAGTCATATTACACCGTCCACAAGAAAGTGGACTACAAGCTTATCCAAATAGTTCTTTACAACTACCCTAGAAGCTTATCAAGAATATTCTCAGGAAAACATTAAATTGTTTCCCTTATTGCTATAGATGTGGTTCAAGAAATTGATAGTTGAAGAAAAGTACAAGCCAAACACTTTTTGTGACGAGTGAGATATCAATACAAATAAATGAATTTAAGTCAGATTGATGCATCACCAAGTCCATGGAATTTATAGAGATTTAGCAACACGGGTACATATACACCTTTACCCCTAAACCATGGTTGTTAAGGTGCTAGCATGACCCGTCTAGGCGCATAAGGGGGTTTCACCTAGGTGAGTGCCTATGTCTTTGGTACTTGACTCTTTGTTCCATTAGTTTGTTTGCCTACTCATCTAGGTCTTCGTACATAATTTTACAACCCAAAAGCACAAACCAAGTATTATAGTTCACATTAGGAGTCCTAATGTGTAAATTAAAGGCCAAGCCATGCTTTTTACAGTTACATTATTTATAGATACATCGCTTAAAACTACATAGGATCACCCAACGCCTAGGTGGCACCTAGTCACCTAGGCTATCTGGCTCTCAACAAAACCTATGAACACTAATACATCTTCATTATCATGCCCCATATAGACATTTCATATTAATAAACTAAATTTCAATTCTTTCAACAATCAATCGAAAAGAAGAATATGCCATTCCATATGATTGGTAGTATTCTGATTAAATCATATTACATGCTAGTATAGAAGATAACATCCAAATATCATGCTATAGTAGCATGAAAACCCAACATGAGATACCATCTTTAACAATAGAATCTATTTGAGGTGATAATAGTTTATTAAGTAAATGGGTCCATCTTATATGGGCAACAGTTTGTAGGCCCATCAGGGTTTTGTTAAGTTTGTAATTGGTGAGCCCGTCCCCTAAATGTAGGACAGGTTGGCCTTTGTAATATATATGATTGTCCTTTCATTACTTTATACATGGCATCAAAGCAGAAAATCTAGTCCTAATATGAGAAAAGAAACCAAGAGAAGAGATCAAGCCAACAGGCACCACCTTTCCTCTCTAGGTCCAACACAGGCATCCCCTTCCCATCTCATCGCTATATCGTAGAGACTTCCCCCTTATCAACTTTGTTGTATATTTTATCATGTTCATCCATGTATAAGTTATCTCATCATCATCCAAGATGTCCAAGGTGTCATCTAAGTCGTATGATCCTCGCCAGAATGTTTGATAGTATCATCCCCCTTTGTTATGTTCGTTAGCATCAACCTCTCATACTCTACATGAAGGTCCTTATCCTTGACACGTCCAAGGTCGTTGTCGCCTCCTCTGTCGGCTGCTCGCAAGTCACCACAAAGCCTACCATCAACAGGTCATGCTCTATTCATTAGACATTGTCAAAGATATTTAAATATTTGGAGATGCTTAACATGAGAATTTGCATCCTTTCCACTTCCACTTTCATTGCCCGCAGACAGGTCCCATGTGCATGCTGCTTTCAATCTGTTGATCAAACAACATGTTATATTTTGATCAAACTTTTCAGGAAAGTCCAAACATATTGTGTTTCATACCATACTCTATGACTTCTCTCCTAAAGTATGTCATCTTCTAGGATAACATGTTCCCATTCCACAAGTTGTGTACGTCATCATACATTGTGTTTCCAAACCAGGCAACATGTTCCAATTTGTCCAAAAGTTGTTTTCATCTTTCAGCATGGTGTCTAGCCATCCTGTGGTTAGTCTTGCTTTTTAAAGTGTACATGTTGATGTGTCAAAGGAATTCGGATAGTACGGAACAAACTCAACTACAACATTATTATCTCCTAATACAACACCTTCCTCTCAGTTATTTCTGTCTTTATTTTCCCATTAGTGGTCGTTGCACATCATTCTTCCCTGCCCCCACTCCCTCTTTCATGTATTGTCTTGGTTCTCCAGCCCAACCACTATCTTGAATTTATTTGTGGTTGGTGTAAGGGAGAGATATAAAGGAGAGAAGGGAGGAGGAGATGAAGTGAGAAGAGAAGAAGACCAAGTGAAGAGTTTGGAAGAGAGGAAGAGCTGAATCAGAAAGGAAGACATTGTATCTTTAGACATTGTTCAGATCTTGGGATCATCTTCCAATAGTCCATTTCCAGACTTTGTCCTCTCCATCCACCATCAGGTGGAGAAGACAACTTTCCATTATAATCTACCTTTCGGCTTGATTGATAAACCATGTCTTGGTTAGTCCACTTGATGTTGCTTCATGTCAGCAATTGCCATAGTCATGCCATTGATCAATTCTATCCATGAAGCATCTAGTATCCTGTATTAAAGCATCCTAGAGCTATACATATTTGTCTTTGTGCAAGTCTGGCACACTTTTTGTTCGCATATGATCATTCATCCTGCTCTGTCGTCTACTTACCTGATTCTCTATGCATGCTCCTTCAACCACCGGCCATCTGTTGTGGGCCTTGTGACGTATCTTTATTGTAATAGAGCATCTGTTTCAACCACGCCAGTCACTTCTATGGCACAAACTTCCTATACCAGTATTGATGTCTCAAATACCGTGTATCATTCCATTAGTGGTGCTTCTTGTATGTTGCTTTTTTATGACAGTGGCAACTTAGATGACTTCTGCATAGGTGTATCATCATTTGCTACTCCAGATGCACACACAAGATGATTGAGGTTCCATACGTCTATTTGTACCCGCACTTGCTGGTTAGGAAACTATCTATTTCAAGAGGAGTTTGAAGAATGTACGAGTTAGAGGAGATCAAATTGAGGGGAATACACATGTTATGTTGATCGTAGCTTTATTTTTGTGTTGGTTGTTCATGTCTATGTCCATCTTTGTTATTGCATATGTAAGTCATATTTATTTATGTCTCACTTATGTCTATTGTGAAAGTTGGACATGTAATACTCCCATGCTCCAACTTGAGCGGGGATCGTTAAGGTTATAATAGTTTAGTAAGTAAATGTCCTAAAGTTATATGAGTTGAAGTTTGTAGGCCATTAGAGTTATTAGAGAGTTTGTTTATTTATGTTATTAAGTATCTTTGTAATATGGGCCCAAGCATGTCTTCGCCCATTAGGGCTAAGTTGTGTCTGTACGCTTCCATGTTCTCCTATTTATAGGAATCGGGTTTCCTATTATCAATACAAGTAGCAGTCTTTTACTATCTAAGCTGGTATCAGAGCAGTGATCCACCCTAACCCTAGAGGTCATCGAAAGATTTTCTTCCGCCTGCGGGCGACAGCCGTCCTTCCCGACTGGGCCACCCACCTGGCAACCTTTTTGTATCCAGCCTTCGTGATGTCTTCCAGCCCGCAGTCGATGCATTAATGAAGATCTAAAAATATCTTGACGGTGGTTCATCTCGGTTGTGGTCTCATCCAGCCGCCACACCATTTGCCCGTAGTCCCCTCCCACAACCGCTAATCACCGCTTTTGCCCTCTCAAATCAGCAACGACAACACAAGCCCAACACCCTCTCAAATATTCTGGACGTAAAGTCAAATCTTTTCAGATGCCGACTATGCTCAAGACTCTCTCCCAATAAAAGATCCAATCCTTTCTAGTCTCCGGTCGCTCATCTATGGTAAATGGCTTCCGCTACTCTTAGATCTTGATCTTTGCATATTTGCCTACTTTATCACTTCTTTCCGCCTTCCCTTCACGTTGTCGTTCCTCCATGCCCAGCCAACCGCAAAACTCATTTGCAACGCATCCCAAAAGAAATGCCTGTAATCTCCCTGCCAATTGCCTACAGCCTACAGCCCCACGACATCTTTTATTTTCACGTCGCTGACAACGGACAACCAGAAGGTCTCGTACACGGTCGGCTAGATGACGCTCCCTTTGTGTCGGCGACCACACAATATATCTCACAGTTGCGGACATAGTTAATCTGTTGTGAAATCCACCAGACGGACAACGCTCGTTTGTTCAGCCTTGACTCAATTCGAACGCATTGTCCGCAGGATGTCATCGTTCTTTATGTATTCTGGGCTCAAGTGTTGATGTGGCTTTTGCTTTGGGTAAGATCCTGCGACGCCCCACTGCAAACCTGCTTAATCATCTTGTACGCGGAGACGCACCCAGCGTAATGTGCACAGGGCGTCGTCATGGAGCCAAACTCTGACACCATGACTGTTTGATATATGCTAAGTGAATGTACAAACAATCTTTCTGGAAGCCAACCTCTTTCCTTGGCTATTGCAATTTTTCCCTACCCAAATATTTTTTCTTCTTGCGCTGGAATTGGAACACATTGTTGCACTTTCATTACTGGATGAATCCAACCTATGCCATCAAGTTGCAACAATTTAGTTTGTTTGACAACAAGGTTGATTTCTTGTTATTTAGTGAAGCAAATCTGGTTGAATTTTTCCTGTCATGATATCAATCTCTATGAAGATGTATGCTTGATTTCTCTTCGAAAATCATCATAGACCTTTTTTTCCAAGGGCTCTGCCCCGAGCCCCCGCGAGGGGCGGCCTCCCCTTGACTCCCGCTCACTGAGGGGCAACGGGATCCCCTAATTGGGGGGCCGCGCCCCCAAGCTCCCGGGCAATGCTACAACTTATTTTTCTAGGGTGTTTGTTTGTCTTTGTCCACCCCAACCACTCCTGATTCATCCGTGGTTGGTGTGAGGGGGAGAAATAGAGGAGAAATGGAGGAGAAGAAAATTATATTTTGTTGCTTGATATATATTTCTGGATCTTTATGCACTTTGGAGAACTTGTGGACTTCTAAAATTGATATTTGAATCTAAAAAGTCTTTTACTGCTATATGCTTCTTGGAGAGCTTAATATCTAGAGCTTTATGTTTACTGCTTGCTTATTTAAGCTGATGGTCTTCTATCCGGCTACGTCGACTATATTGTCTACTTTTTGTTTGTGTTTTCTTTGCACGTTGACTACTTCTACTGTGAACCAACACTCTCTGGACTTTTCTACTGTGAACCAACACTCTCTGGCTTGTCCATGCTTTACGCATGTTGACCTTTTTACTTATGTGTGCCTTGTTCGCACGTCGACTTTCTGCTTCTGTGTGCCAGCACTCTCTGGCATGTATGTGCTCTATTTTGTACATTAACTACTACTACTGTTGTGACCCAACACTCTCTAGGTTGCAACGTTAGCGATTGTGATAAAGACCATGATGCTCTGTTGCTGCTTACTTTTGCTCCAGATGATCGAGAAACTTCTGCGACCTGCTTGCCTGCTATGGAGTATCTACTTGAGGGGGAGTGTCTGAGTGTTTCCGTGCTTTAATGAAATCTTGAGGGGAAGAAACTTCTTGTATGGGCTTAGTTTATCATTTTATTTTTGTGTTTCTTTGTTTTTTCTAATTCAACTCTCAGTTTGCAAGCTGATTTGGGATTCTCCCAATTTCAGCTTGAGGGGGAGTATTAGAGAGTCTATTTATTTATGTTATTAAGTATCTTTGTAATATGGGCCCAAGTATGTCTTGGCCCATTAGGGTTAAGCTATGTCTGTACGCTTCCATGTTCTCCTATTTATAGGAGCAAGGTTTCCTCTTATCAATACAACAAGTAGTCGTCTTTTACTATCTAAGAAGGGTTTTATCACGTCTATAATTGTGTCCCCCTCTCTTCGTTGTGAGAAAGTAAATACAAGGTAATGGGATGATATCATTAGACAAAACCCTACTCCAATATATAAGAGAGGGGCCTAATACAAACATGGACTCAAGCCCTCATGGGCCATAACATGCTTACACCCATATTACAATAAGATCAAACAAACTAATTATTCAATATTCTCAACACTCCCCTTCAAGATAGAGCATGGGTGAAACACAAACCCATCTTGCCAAGACCTACTCAAAAGAAAAATCGACAACATAGAGCACCATAGCCCATACAAAAATTCCATCTCCCCCCTATATCTCGTAATACAAAAACTCAAACACCCCCGCGAGAGGATAACATGAACCAAGTAGCCAGCAAGTCTTCTCCCCTAAAGTATATAGTGTCGAGGTAGTAATTATAAAGTTGACTCCTCCTTAAACAGATAGTGCAGAAGTAGTAGAAGGGAGACTCCACTAGAAGCGCATTGCGACGAAGTAGGTAGCAAAACGAAAGTAGTGCCAAGGTAGATAGTAGATTAGCCTCCCAAATAAATAGAGTAACATATGGGGTTGTAGATAGAAGAAGTGTATGCATAAGCCTTCATATCAATCTTATATCACACTCTTGAGCATGGAAAACAAAGCTCGCCTTAAGGCACTAGAGGCGTACGCCTTGAGGCGAGGCGCACTCAGGGGCGCCCCGAGGTTTAAGCCTCAGTCAGTATTTTAGAGGCGAACGCCTCATTTTTCAAGAGGCGTAAAAAAGCGTTGAGGCGTAAGCCTCTTCCTGCCACCTAAAACTCCTGGTTTGCTATACTATTTTGACTGCCATTGGGCCCAACCCAAGTGGTCTTTATTAAAATAGGAGATCTCCACCTCCAGGGCACATCAGTCTTTGAGGTGCTCCAACACTTGCTGCTGGCCATGGTAGCTGATCCAGCTGCTGCAGCCAAGCTGTTGCTGCTAGACACAACG